>JAEQBH010003190.1:0-581669 GCA_016808115.1 Tetrastigma voinierianum | reverse complement strand
TAGATATTTAAAGATATGTAATTAAGTTGTTAGATTTTTTCTTTAGATGTTTGAAAATATGCATTTGAATTGTTATTTTTACCTTAATATAATTTCAGTTTCCTCATCAATCCATTTTTTTAAATTATTAATTTTATATACATAGCTCTAGGGTCTATGAGTGTTTTCAGATATATATGGTTGTAGAAAGCAATTTAGTAATGATTAATAATGAAACAGAGCACTCATGCATAATTCTTGTCATTTGGCTCCCTTATTAATATGTCATAATAATAAAATTAAACAAATTACTTACCTCATATAATTTAGATTATGAGTTAAGATGTTAATTTTAAGCATATAAAAAATAAATAATTTAATACTTAATTGAAATAAAATATTAAAAAAAAAACAAACAACCTCATACTTAATACTATTAAACCTTATTCAACATTCAGCTAAATAAAAATTTCATTCAACATTAAGTAAAAAAAACAACCACCCCTTAATCTCGTGACAAAAGAAAAAATTCAATAATAGTTTAAAAGGACCAAAACAAAAATACCAAGAATGGCATTTGACCTTTTTTTTTTCTAAAAAATATAAAAATACTAAATTCAGGAGAACACCAATAATGTTATCTAAATTCTCAAAAATTGTTCTCTCAAAAAAAAACTTTAAAAACTATTTTCAAGAACAAGAACGGTTTACAAAAACAGAACCAAACAGACCCTAATGAAATCTTCCTGTCTATTATATGCCCATTCCTTCGACAGCCTTTAGCCATCATCCACGTTCTTTTATAAAAAAACTATCCATCGTTCCTTATTTTCTTTTTCTTTTAACCATCCACGCTCTTAACCAGCAATACCACAGGTTGTATTCACCCAGTAATTTGAATGATAATAATTTGAATTCATGGGAGGGGGCATGAAACAGTGAGATTCTAAGACAGAAAAGACTAGAAAGTAACAAATATTTGCCAATACAAGAGAAAAACCTGCTGAAGTCCTAAACACCAAACCCATACAAGCTGTCCCCTGTTGATGGCACAACTCCTTATTGAATATATTTGATACCATAACTCCAATAAACCTATTCTCCCCTGCTCTTCCTTTTCTTCTACATTTATGCCAATATCTTTCTAACCTTTATATGCTGTCATTCATTGTATATGTCGAGGAGGGGCTGCCTTCAAGTTTTAAACCCGAGGTTGATGACGACCCCATCAATTGAGCAGTGTCCCTCCCAACCAGACAGAAAAAAGTGCTTATCTCCTCCCGCCATCATCTGAAATAATTCTATATAGTATAGTACCCCCCCTACTTATCTTTATTAAAAAAAAGGGTCTTCAAATGCAAGCACTTGTTAGTCAGTGCAGTGCCTAATATTACTCTCTAGTCTAAACCACTATTTACCTTTGCTGTTGATCTGCTGAGCTAGCCGGAGCAGAGGTGGAAATGGGTCCGACGGCACCATTCTCAACCGGTGGTGGGGTACCCCATCTACCTTCTGATTCCAATGGCTCTAGAACATGGACCCCACCGTCCGTCAATCCCACTGCAAACTGATTAGGTTCGGATGGATGTCGCAACAACAAGTGGATACACCCTCATACTGAACAAAAGATTTCATAAGAGTCAGATTGGAAAACGTAGCAAATGAATTTCTTGCTTGCTTGCAGACAACAGGACGGGGGGATAGTAATAGTAAAGCAAACCTGGGATTAGATGGCAAATAGGCAGAAGGATTAACCCACACCTCAGCCTGACTGTTGCAGCAGTGAACACATTTATACTTCCCATCTTCGGAAGCTACAAAGATTGACTGACCATCACAAGAATACATCGCATCTGTGATTGAACTACTCACTTCTCTGGGAACCCACTGGCATAGGCATACACAAGATAAATGGGTTAGTTACATTAACTTTCTAATACCAGGATTATTACAAAATGAATGACCATATTCAAGTAAAGTTAACGTAATTGCATATAAGATCAGTGTTCGCGTATGGCGATTCAAGATCAAGCATTCTATCATATCATCACTTTGACAATATGAAATAAAATAGTCATTGTTCTTCACATTTTTATGTTTGAGAAGTAGCTCATAATTAATATATAGATATATAGAAAGTGACACACCTGCTTAAGCAATTCTAGCCTCGATGCTTCATATAATTTTTATGTTTGAGAAGTAGCTCATAATTAATATATAGATATATAGAAAGTGACACACCTGCTTAAGCAATTCTAGCCTCGATGCTTCATATATAGCTATCTGTGTTTCATGGACAACCAACACATGGATCTGATTTTGGTGAAATTGAACACGGGTCTGTGTATTTTGTGCTGGCACTCGCCCAGTAGGAATGTGCAAGACTTTACTGGCCTGCTTCTCCCATGCATCCATGCTCCAGACAAACAACTGGAGAACAAGAACAATATGATTATGAATGTCTAGTATGCTTGTCCCCTCATATCACTCCCACTTTCAGGTACATGGATGCACACACACACACACAAAAAAATAAAATAAATAAAATATTTGCAGTAGCCCCTCATTTCTGGTGAGGGCTTAAAAAATCCATCTTATACATGAAACTCATTTCTGGTGACAATACAACATACCTGAGCATCAGCTCCCGATGATACTAAAACATTTAGAACATTAGAGAAAGCAAGGCCAGTTACTTTCTTCTGATGACCTTTGAGCTTACTTTTAACCTGTGCATTTTAGTAATTTCAATTCAAAATCCGAAATCTAAATAATATTTAGAAAAAAAAAAAAAAACTATAGGCCCCAGTTCAGGCTAAAGACCTCATCAACCCGGACATTGTAGATGTGAATTGAAGAATCCTCCATGCCTATGGCTATAATGTTATTATCTTGCGGATGGAAGGCAAGAAATGTTGCTGACGGTGGAGGGGGCATGAATGTTGTCATTGTCTGCACAGTGGAGAAAGAAATTTTACATGCCGAAAAATGAATCCAAAACCCCATCCAGCAAGCACACGATCATCACAAGCAATTCAACCCAAAGAAAGGTAAGTGTGTAAAATGCCCCTACCTTGAAAGTCATCATATTGAACAGCGAAATTTTTCCTCCAGATGCTGACATGACATATGAATCATTCTTAGAAAGAGCAAAGCAGGGAACAGCATCCTCAAGATTTGTCTCACTAATGTCATTAGTCATTAATATTCCACTGTATGCTGCCATAGCTGCGAGATACACTAGTACATGCCTACAAGTGGCAAATCATTAGTAAAGAGAAACATCATCTGAAGTAGCAAAACCATAGAAGCCACTGTCTCTAGACTGAAGAAGCAATACCTTTCCTGTTGGGTTCCGCTCATTCCTCTGCCATTTCCAGAGTTTGTGTACAGCATTATAGGTCAACACCAATATGGCACTTCCTGAGTTTGTATAAATTAACCTAATAATCTTAAGATCAAAAGAAGTTGTTGTTAGAGCTAGAAGAGGAAGTAAATTACAGACTGTAAGCAAATCCTACTTCAAGTTGAATTAGAAAATGATAAACACCGGAAGGGTTTTATAAAGTGTTAGGAGTGTATATAAGACAAGATGATCCAAAATATGTATATATATACTAGAAGAGGAAGTAAATTACAGACTGTAAGCAAATCCTACTTCAAGTTGAATTAGAAAATGATAAACACCGGGAAGGGGTTTTATAAAGTGTTAGTAGGAGTGTATATAAGACAAGATGATCCAAAATATGTATATATATATATATATATATATATATATATATAAGCATACGAAAGAGAAATATGCTAAAATAGCAACTTAAGGGGCTACAAGAAGAAAGAAACAACCAACCTTCCCAATAGCGTATCAAAAAAGCCTATAGGATGTACAAAAAACAACCCCTACTCATTTACATCCTACCCAATCAATAAAACCCTCTATGTTTGATGGACTATCCTATATAGTATTTTTGGTCCCTGGCCAAAGAAGAAAAACAAAAGAGGTCTTCTCCCTTTGCATAGAAAAACTTTCATCATTAAAAAACAACCCTATTCCTTGTCTTCCAAATCGTCCATAATAAGCATAAAGGACCCGCTCTCCACAGATTTTCTTTTTTTGCCTACCACATAGCCATTCCAACTCACCAAAGTCTCCCAAACTGAATTTGGGCTCACCCACAAGACTCCAAAGAGAGAGAGGAGCAGCTCCCATAAAGGTTTTGTCTTCACACAATGAAGAAGGAAGTGATCCGCCGTCTCTTCTTCCTCAAGACAAAGGTAGCATCTATTAGCTAGGGTAAAGCCCTTTTTTGGAGCTGACCACAGGTTAGAATTTTCCCCCAAATAGCCTCCCATGTGAAGAAGCTTATCTTTGGCTGCACACCAGTCTTCCAAACCCCTAACCATGGGAAAGACTCCACAAGTCTAGATCTGAAAACCAAATACAAAGACTTAACTAAGAAGACTTCATTTTTAGTCTCCTCCCATTTCAGCATGTCTTCCATCTCATTAACCACAAAAACCCTCTCAATGCATGAAAGAAAACTTTCCACCTCTGGCAACTCCTAATCATTAAAGGGTCTTGTGAAAACGGGCTTCCAACCTTCACCTCCTTCTGGGCCACTCCAAAGATCTCTCACCCAAGCATCTTTACAATCCATCATAGCAAATAATCCAAGGAAAGAAACCTTCAACTGTTCACGCCCACACCAAGAATCCTTCCAGAACTTCACTCCCCGCCCATTTCCCATCGCAAAGGAGGATCTAGCAAAGACTGGAGGCCACCACTTCCACATTTGCCTTCCACACCCCTACACCATAACCCTCCCTAACCTCACAAGAACACCACCCCCTTCTTGCTCCCAAAATTTAACCCTAACAACATCATTCCATAGGGCCCCTCTTTCATTAGCAAACCGCCAACTCCATTTGGCCGAAGCATTCTGTTTGGCCCTCCCAAGCAAATCCTTAACTCCCAGGCCCCCAAACTTCTTATCCAAACACATCGTAGCCTACTTAACTAGATGTGATTTCTTCTCAAACAAATCAACTACTCCCCCCCAAATAGGAAATTCTCTCGAATTTGATCTAGCAAATTTTTAATCTCACCATTCTGGCATCTGAAATAAAGACATGCAGTATTGGTATATTTTGACAGCTGCATCTTATCAATGTAACTCTCTCACCTTCGAAATACACCGCCTCTCTTCCACATTCCCACCCTTCCCTCGAATCTTTCCCCACCCTTTCCCACACATGTGGTATATTTATGCATTATTAAGTATGAATCATTATGAGATAAAATAGAACTTAAAACACAAATTACTATCCATTTTATGGGGCTACTGCAGAAGAAGATATCTAAGCAGCCAGCTGACAGCCACCTCATAATTCAAGTCACAGAGTGCATCTAAGGATTTAGACTATTCATAAAGGCCCATGGGCTAAAATGCAAGATACATAGCTACAACAATCATTTATGCTTGACTACTCATGTCAACCTAAACTTCCATTTATTTCAATTGCGATTGAATGTACTCTCCTATCTTCAAACAGGTAAAATTTAACTGTCATTAATGAAGATTTACCCATGTTGCAACCATTTCCAATTAATGAAATTTGTTTGTTTCTACAAGCAAATTGATCATATTCAAAATGTGATATTAACACTCATTCCATAGAACATAACAGAAAAAGGACAGGCATTTCAATGCATTAACTTCAACAGAGCATGTAAAATGATGGGTACATACCCTAACTGCCAACAAGGTATCAGGAAGCCTCAAGGAGTGAAGCTGGGATGGTTCATTTATTTCAGTCAGCTTCCAAACTTTAGATTTATCTGAATCATCAAGGATTCTAGGTTTAACGTCAAAAAGCCGACTATCACCATTCTACAAAAATCAACAGGTGATCACTGGTACAAGACTTGGAAAATTTTTTAGCATATCAGTGATACATCATATAGAAATTGTATAAAAACGGTCCCATCAATTAAAAATGACAATGCATAGCAAAATAACAAACTGTAAAACATTAAAAGTTGCAGAAATGTATTCTAGTTGTCCACCGACATGTGAATCAATTTCTCACCAGTCCAATTGCTGAACTGCTGCACTTCTATCCCCAATGCTTGTTCCAGCAGCTGAGAGCTGTGCCCAGATAAAGCCACAGCTCCCTGCATATAAGAGGTGCATTAGCGAGCACAGTTAATTACAATCACCAAAGAGAATCCATAAAGTTCAGCTCACTTTAGCAACTGTTCCAGATGCAGATCTTGAAGCATCATGTGCACGACTTTCGATCAATCGAACAAGCCGAATCCCATCCGCATTAGCAAGTATTTTAATCCCATTTTCATTTGTGGAGACAGCTAACAGTATACCTTCCTTATTAAACCGAACACAAGGAGAAGCCTGGAGGAAAAGGTCAACATAAGAATTACTCTATCAGAAGGGATGCTCCAGAAACAAACAAGAAGTAGATCAAGAAGATAGCCCCGGAAAGTGATTACCGGTAATCCTCCATCTGCATCAGTGCTCATCAACATGCTAATATTATCCATATCCCAGAATTTTATCAAGAACTCATCACTGTGAGCAACCAGGAACCGATTCTTAGTTGTATCAAACTGCACAACTCCTACAGATCGCCCCAAGGCCATGGTATGTCCCGCTGACAGCCCCTCACTTTCATTCCATTCAACAATGTGTGATTCTCTCCTTCTTATTAGTTCCACATGAAAACAGCCTACAAGTTATCCACACGTTCAAAGAAAGATGGTAAGAATGTAAGAAATCAGCTCAACATTCTGATTGTTAAGAAATAAGAAAACAGGAGGAATAGTTTACATCATATTGTACCTTTTTGTCCCATCAGAACTATAGGCTATTGTTGTGCTGGAATGACCTGGTGCATCATAGTCAACTCTTGAACCCAAATTATCATATAACCATGCCTTAATCTTTCCATCTATGGCTGTTGAAAAGATGAACTGCAGGAGAGAAGAACAAATTTAGTGATTTGAAACCATATATGAGAGTAAGGGAGGAACAAGGACTCAAAAATATATATATTATACTTAAAATTTTCAAATGGATGAACCACCGAAGATTTGAAAATAGCATCAAGTACAACTTTTCCAACAATTGTTTGTGAATCATTCATGAAATCTCAAAGAGAGTTTCAATTTGGACTGATCTAAGGATTTATGCGCGCATTTTACATTTCTTGCTATTTTCGAACCGATATATCGTAGAATACCAGACACATCTAGGTGAAGTTCTTGCTAGGAAACAATGAAACATGAAGTTTTAGTTTAAATGCGAAATAGAAGGCAAGAGAAAAGGGTGGCTGGAGCTTTCTGATCTAACTTTCCAGGTTAAATCTTCATTAGGGTTTTTCGAGGCTGATCACCGATAGCTTAAGCCCAGACATTTGCAATCAAAAGGTTTTGAGGCATAAATGCTAAGGCGAACCTTCAATTATTTGTTTAAAATGTAAATCCCAAAAGAAAACAAGAAAAAGCTATCAACACACACAGCAAGATGGCGAAATTGCATGAGATTTATACCTGAATGCTTTCTTTGTAATGTGGGCACACAGAATACACAGGAGCCTCATGACCCTCAAAAGTATACTGCTTGGAACCATTCACAACATCCCAAACCTGCACATGCACAAGATCATATAATTGCAGTCCATAGGATCACCTTACCTACAAAGGCAAATGCCAAAAGCACACCTTAATTGTCTTGTCCTCCCCACAAGTGATGATCCACAACTGTTTGTTAGGTTGAGAGAATGCAAGATCGCTAACATTACCACTCGGCGAGCTCAATCTGAAAAATTCCATGATAGAGATCCAATCAACATTTGTACAAAGAAACACAGATAAGAATGATGAGTATAGTGTGGTATAAAACCTCCAGGTGGTTCCGCAAATCATCGCCACCATAATAAGAATATATGTGAACGATGTGCTTGGAATATGCAACACCTGAAGCAGAGGTTGAAATGTTCTTTCGGAAGCTCATAACAACCAACCTTCCCTTTTTCCTATGTACACAATGTTATAACTACACCACCACCAAACCAACACCCAACCCCCTGGCCCCCAACAAAATAAGAAAAGAAGACAAAGCAAAAGGGAAGGAAAAGAAAACAGTCCACAGATATGCAAAATAAAAACATTTTCGTCTTTTTTGGGGGACTGGGGGGAACAGTGTCTTGACTTAGAATGTTGAAGAGAAAAAAGAAAAATAAATGTTCAGAAAGTAAATCACAGATGACCAATAGAATGAACAAAGTAAATTCTTTAATCCATACCACAAATGCTGCCATCAGGGGCCCATGCAACACGGTTTACTGATGCAGTATATTCATTGGCCAAGGAAGCCTTTACATGGAACAAAAACAACAGAATAAACTCATTGTTGGTCCTGGCGAATATAGATCCCAAAGAAACATTTTTCCTAGACAGGACTCATACCTGCAGGGTCACTGAACACGATCCAAGATCCCAAACCTTGAAATTTTTCAGAACAAGCTTCTCCCCTCCACCTACTTCCCATATTGCAATATCACCAATATTTGTCCCAACTGAAACAGGAAAAAACATGCAACTCTTTGAAAATCAAAAAAGCAGAATGAACAGTTCAGAGAAGACTTTGACCCAAGACAAGACCTGGGGCAAGAGAAGATATGGGTATAGCAAAGGCTAACCAAGAAGCAGAGTGTGCTGCGTTGGATGAAAATCCATGCTCTAACAGTGCAGAACCCTGAGCTAATTTCACAACAACAGTCTTGGGCAAGTCATTGGAAGAGTATAAAGCATGAGTATGGCTCTGTCCAGGATAAGAAACTGGCAAAACATTAACAGGCATGTTATTGGCCTGCAAAACAAATTCCCAATATAAAAGAAAAATAGATTAATTATCCATCCATAAGAAAAGAAGTCTGAATTTAGAAATGCCAATGCAAAATAAAGTTGCAAAACAATTTAGACTACCACCAACATTTGAAAATCGAAGCAAATGATGATTGATTCATTTATACACCATTTTTGACCCTGACTTAAACAAGACACCAAGTTCCCAAACCAAAATAAGCATTTTCACTGAACTTAGAATTGCTTTTTAGTAGCATGAAATATAACATTTCCAAAAGTCAAAACCTTCAAGCAACAGTAAAAAGCAAAAAGTTCGAACTGAGACACTAGTACCTCATCTCGATATTCCAAATGGCCTTGATCTCTTTAGCATATGTTCAGAATCTGCTGTTTGATAATCCAATGCCAGATTACTCGTGGGAGGAGTCCTAGGATGCTTTAGCATGGATGCTATAACAATCAAATTCAAAGAGGATGGTAAGAGGAAGTTGCAAAAGGAAGTTGGAACCAAAACTATCATTCAGGGGTGGTAGAAGGCCATGTTGATTCTATATGGGGGAAATTCTTATTCCAAAGAACATCAACTACAGGCAACACAGAGGCAAATAAATATCCACTGAACAGGAACAAACAGGTAAAAGCGAGGTCTCTTCTAAAGCAAAGATGCAATTACGCTTAAAACTACCATACTGCAGAGAACAATAGAATAAGAGAAAACAAAAGAGTCAAAAAGATGGGAAAGAATAACAATAAAAATCAAGCAACTCAAAACAGCAGTTAACCCCTTAAACTAACTTATTAATCTGAAATGTAGTAATAGATCCCAAACAAATTAACAAACCCTTCAACTGTGTTAAATGACCAACTCTCCTAAAAGCTCAAGCTTGTAGGATTTGGGTTTAATATGAATATCATGCCTTTAACACCCTCCTTCACATGGAGAGTCAAACAAACCAACTAGAGTCCTCCATGGACTTTCAAATCAACAAATGAGGAATAAACTGCAACGAGGTGATTCGAACACAGAGTTCCCCGCTAAACCAAAGCCCGACACCATGTGTTAAACCCATCAACTCTCCTGTGCTCAAGCTTGCCGTGATTTGGGTTTAATATGAATATGATGCCTTTAACAAACTGCAAGCACAAGTATCTATCAGGGATGGCTACTTCCAATTGTAACAAAAACTAAACTTCAAAATGTCAGAAACAATCAATCTCTTTTCTGAAAACATATTAAGAACATCATTAGCATTTCATGTTAATACACAATAGCAATGCACCTTAATATGTTCAGGCCTATCTCATAAGAGGTTCATTCAAATTTAGACAGCCTCTTTACTATCACACCATGCTCATAGTCTGCTATCAAAGAACTTTCACAACTAACCTAACTCATGATTGTACCAACCCATGAACTTTGAACATGAAAAGCAAAAGGTAGAAAGTTCAATACACTTCCATAGAAAGAGGCTGCAAATTTTTTTTTTTCTCGGGGTCAAAGTTATAAATTTAATGTACAGAAAATAAATTATCATCCATGGAGAGAAATCACACTTTCAGTATCAACATCCCAAAAACTATCTTGGTCTTGTTAGAAGGTATTGTACCAACCAAATATCCAAATTTATCTGCTAAATATTAGGGTATCATTTTTAAATAAAGCAGAGATGTAAATGACTTGTCAAGATTCATATTTGGTTAATTTAAATAGAATTTGTTTCTTTAATACCACTTAGTCATGATATGAATAAAAGATGAAAAAATCTTCAAATAAATCTAATCCATTTCCAATTATGCTTAATTTGCACAAAGCATACTATATGTCGTAAGATCTCCACCAATCACTATCCAGTAGTTCACTTCAAAACTTATCCAAGTCCATAGGCAAAATCATTTGAATCTAAATTGGATTTGGATCATAGTTACCCGCATTACTATAGAACAAACCTAGAGGCCCAGCAGAAACTGTCTGGTGTGGCACTGAGGCTGGATTTGTCATCCATCCCACAAGTGCCGGTGCTGGTGCTGGTGCTGGTGCTGGAGATGGTATAGGCTGAAAAGGCTAAAAAGAAAAATTGGAAAACCAAAGTGAATTCTCCTGCACATATTACTTCTAAGTCCCTTAGAACATAAAGCAGATTCCATTTCACTTTGATCTCTACACCATGAAAGCACCAAGAGGTGGAAAACCACCTACTTTGTGAATTGAACCCATTAAAGGACTAGTTACAGGAAGAGCCCCGAGATCCATTTGGTTGCCCACAAGTATGGTCTGTAAAGAGAGTTTTTATGTCAAGATTCGGCCTGGGATTTTTGCAAAGCTGGTGCTGCCAATTTAAACTGCAAGGCAACAAGAATAAAAACACTATGTAAATTTACAAATCGCCTAATTTTCATATTGAAGAGAAGTAAATAAATACTCAAATTATTCATTCCAATCACCTCTGGTTTATTAGTGTCCTCAGCCTGGAATTTTTAGCTTGTCACGGAAAAGAGGATTTGCCTCACTAATCTTTAAGCTCAAGAAGCATTATACCCCTAGCGCCTGGTATTCCCCATACTTGGATAGTTGTTCATTTTCCTGAAACCCGAAAACATTTCTCAATCAGATTTAAAATAAACTGGCACATAACACGTTACATTTGTAAACACAAGAAACCCTAAACCATAAGTTTTTGCCCCTTTTTATTTTTAGATCATATGCCACTCATTTCCCAAATCATTGAAGAGGCTATGAAACCAGTTCTTTGCTGTCTTTTTTCAACTTTTCTAGGACATGTAATTGCATATTCCAAACTCCATGTGTACTAAAAAAGGATTAGATGTCCATTCCTGTAATTTGAACCTCTAGCAACTAAGATTTATTCAAGAGAATGAATCATCAGCAATATCAATCACTCTATCAGATGATAAAAAGGAGAACTGAATTGCATCACCATTTCCCAGGCAAGAATGGTCATAAGGACAGAATTTCCTCACACACTCGCCTCAACTTCAACATTCACATCATAGTGACTCTATTTATTAATCTACCTTTCATCCTAACTGGCATTATATATACAACTTTCCCTCCCTCTTCAAAACTTAGTTTCTCTCGATGTTGGGTTTACATGTGTAAATCTACCTAGCTCCTCATATTATTGATAGTTATAAGTCGAGCTCGTGGATCGAAGCCCTACAAGAAATATAAGTTAAATTAATTTCCCGCCCTCGAAGAGGTGGAAGAATCAATGTGCTTCACTCGTGGTATTGAATAAACAATTTTCCAAAAAATTCATGCGCATAAGACCTCGCACCCACTTGTATCATGCACTCCAAACCATAGTTATTTTCTGAGTCGTGAAGTTGCACCAAGGCGCAAAAGCCTTCTTTGGGGCCCTTATGGCGTAAGCAAGACTTGAGGAGTGGGTTTTTTTAAATGATAAGACACCATACAAGTCAAATATATATTTTATGATTCTTACGATGGTTGTTTCCTATTTTTACATGACTCTCTCTCATTTTCTTGGCTATTAGTTGATTTTTTCTTCTTCTCCTCTTCTATAAGGATTATACAGTAGTTTGGAGAGTTAGGGCCTTTTTTTGGAGTTGAAACATGGCGTAAATGAAGCCGAGGGGCTGAAATCCCGGTGAATTAGCATCTAGAGCCGTAAAACCATCGTTGTTTTGGTCCTTCTTGGTGCACCAAAGCTTTTTTTTTTTTTTAACCAAGGTACAACTCAAAACAACGCTTCGCTTGGGATAAGTTAAAATAACTTATCCAACCAAAACGATGTAGTTTTGGTCGAAAATGCTCAAGGCGAGGCGCCTCCCCTGAGACAAGGCACTACCGCAGGAAGTGGTGGCGCCTAGGCTTTAAGCGCGCTTCAAGCGCGCCTTTAATAACTATGACTCCAGCGGCCTTCCTCGTAGGTAAATGAGAAGCCTTGCTTTATCTTAATAAAATTGAGGAAATAAGCATACAGTGAATTCAACCACATGAACTCCAACCAAACATAACTCCAACATCATGTTAAACAACCACTTTCACTAAACACTTAAGATTTGTTCCTATAATGTACATCCTGCACTCTTGTAGGGTATTAAACTTGGGAAGAAACCATGGAACATTTACACATATAATAATATATTGATTAAACATATTTTAATAATCAAGAACAAAAATATCCTCTACATGTAGTTAATAGTTAATCCATAATTTTTCCTTACTAAAAAAACCAAACTTGCCTCATTTCATTTCCTTCCTTTCTTTTTCTAAATACCAACACCCTTTCCTATGTTCAGAGTGCAGCATTAATTTATCTATAAAAACTCATTACACAACATGTTCACACTGCAAATCCCATGATCCAACCAGCTTCTTACAAAGGCTGGCAGTTCTGACACAATAAGTCCAACTCTTCTCTTGTGCGCTAAAAAGCATTAAATATACTGCACTGCACATAATTGATAGAGCAATGCTTCGAAGTAGGTGCCACCTTAGAACCTGCTTGGTGCAACTTTTCAGTTGTTCAATAGCAATTCTTTGATGCATAAACATTTAAATCTTATTAGTTACACACTAGAACACTTCCACATAAAAGATATTTGGGGCTCAATCAATGTTTATAAGCTGGAGCCAGTATGCTTGCAAATAGGATGCAGAAAGAGGTCATCTAAGTCAGCACTTTATATATAAGAACCACAGAGACCCATACTCAAAGAGTCCTTTAACAGAAGGCATGGCCTGCGCCCAAGTGCACCCCTAGATCGTATTGTTAGCAGGAGAGAAGGCAAAAGTGGAAGAGAGAAAGAGAGGCGAGGGGATACACACAGAGAAAGATATGGAGAGAGAGAGAGAATCATGGGTTTTTCTGTGGCAGAGAACAATTTTAGGCATTCTCCAGTAAATTATACTCCCCCCACCCCGTGAACCAATTGATGCCTGTGACTAAATATGTCCTAATTAGTAATAAATTAGTTAGACAAAGTCATAATTCATGCACTTCATTCAAACTAGATAAGTAACATGCAAGAAAGTAATACATGACATGGATCCAGCAGTGGGAGAAAACTATATCTGGGTGCTCTGTTTTTCCAGCATATTATTTAGAATCACTTATTATACCCATATAAGAAAAGAGGGACAACATTCAGAATGAAGAAATTAGTGGGTTCTTGCTTACGAATACAAAAATACAACCAAAACATGAATTACAATTTACCAAGATATTTCATCTTACCTGAAGTTTCCCAGAAGTTAGGAGAGAAATGTGACTCCCTTAAAAGCTCTTCATTGAGCAGAAATGTTTTCAAGTCCTTCACAAGAATATCCACAGCCTTAGCATGATCTTGTCTGCAAGGGGGAAAACCCCAACAAAGAAAATCCATTATTTTACTTATAGACACATTATTCATCAAAGTGCAATGGAAAATTTTTTTTTTTTTTTTAAAAGAACAATTTGATTAATCTTCTTACTTGTCTAGTGCTTCAAGGTATTTCTGCTTTCTAATTTCAAAGAAAATCTTCATGGAGTATCTGTTATCGTCCAATCTCTTTGTGTAGCCAGATAGGTAATTCTCAACATC
The DNA here is from genome assembly GCA_016808115.1 of Tetrastigma voinierianum. Classification (NCBI taxonomy): domain Eukaryota; kingdom Viridiplantae; phylum Streptophyta; class Magnoliopsida; order Vitales; family Vitaceae; genus Tetrastigma; species Tetrastigma voinierianum. The sequence continues at coordinate 567,235 of JAEQBH010003190.1, read as the reverse complement.
ATCCCATTCACCATTTGTAACACAATCCTCAAAATATCTCATATTAAAGAAGAAGCCCGACTCTTTCTCCAACCTTCATATGGAAAAGATAGAAAAGCACAATGAATTATTGAAATACAACTAGAAAAAAATAAAGTTAAGGTTTAAGCTGTATATGATAGCTGATAATATTTAGATAATTGGAACCAACAAACATTTCCAACCCAACCCCAGTAACCCAATCCAAAAATAAGAAATGGCAAAATAAACCATCATTTGTCCAAGACCAATACAACTATTTCCACTAATTGAGGTTTTCTTAATAACCAAATTTGATAAACAACAATCCAAATCCAGCTAAAGAGATTCAAATATTTAACTCCATTCGGTGCTGTATATTTTGTCACACCAAGCACAAAAAAAACTCTGTTTCACTTGCCCAAAACTAATATGAACATTCAAAATTGTCCTTTCATTTTTATCCTCTTCTCTTGTGTTTTTCTCAAATTGAAAAAAAAAAAAAAAAGAAGAAGAATTACAAAAATAAAATACAAATTAACTCTTCAATCCCAGTCAAGCTGCTTGGAAAATACAGGAAAAGGAAAGCATCTTAAAATTTAAAATCTCATTTTTCACTAGTTTCTTTTTCTCCTTTTAAACCTGATCAACCCAAACACAACCACTCAACCAACTGGAGGTTTGTCCGTCCTCCTAACTTAAAACATAATACTCAATATGCTTCAAATTTTTCCACCTTCCCCACGTTCCACCAAATCCACCCGTGCCCAAAATTCCATAAAATGTAAAAACTGAAATTACATTCGAAAAGAAGAAAATAGAAGGAACAAGATCCAATTCCTTACTTGTGAACAGTATCCTTGAATTTCTCTTCATCCAAGAACTGAAGTATCAGAAAAACAAGTTCTCTGCTCAACGAAGACATCTTCGCCCGATCCAAACCGTCCAGAAAATCAAACCCTCCCAGATCGACCAAAATTCCACCACACAAATGCTTAAAATTAGGGTTTCAATTCCTGAAAACAGAAAACAAAAATCTCAGACCACAGACTCACAGGCATCCACCAATATATACATCCACAAACAAAATTGTCCGGGAAAATTGACATGAAATCCAAGAAAAAACATGACCAGTAAAGCGGATTTCTGCATAAACCTTTTTTTTCTAGAGAGAGAAAGCGGTGAAGATTTGGAGAAGACGTGAACAACGACGAAAACAGAGCGGTCGTCTTTTTATGAAGGTATATGTTTTCATCTTCCTTTTTCTCTCTTTAGAATAGAATGGTGTGAAGACACCCACAGCACTGAGACAGAAACAAGGAAATTTTCATCATCTTCTCCCCACGCGCCTCTTAGCGCGTGTCTTCACGGAAAATGACGTGTCAGACGTTTTCACCCTTTCCATAACGTGGTGCTCGCACAAGAATGACGCGTGTGCAAATACGCTGCGGGATCTTTTTGGCAGGAAAGTGATGGGTCTCTGATTGAAAAGCAAAGCGGTAAGAGATTATAAGTAATCAGATATCGGATAAGCGGAGTGTTCCTCGGGGAAGATAACTTATCAATCTAAGACTTTTCAGAATCATAAGCTGATCTGCTTATCTCCGGCACGAAGCAGCATGCTTGGTGTAGAAGCAACCGGGAAAGTGGTTCCTTTAATGGCTTTATTTTGAAAAAATATAAATAATTAAATAAAAAAGCTGATGTGACCTCAGTGACTTATAGGACGAAGGAAAATTTTCTCCTTCGTGGTTGCTGTACGTTTTACGGTGCACCCTACTTGTTACACTTTTTTTCTTTTCTTTGTTCTCTGTCTGTTTTTTTAATATGTTTTTCAAAATGATAAAATTAATTATATGAAATTTTGATTTAATATGTAAATTTTATATTTTTTGATAAAAGATGATTTTATGTCAAAATATTGAAATTACTTTATAAATGGATTTCAACACGTTTTTTTAATTTCGTATAATAAAAGTAAGATATAATTATTGATGTGTTCAAAAACTAATATATAATTATTGATGTGTTCAAAAAGTAATATATGCAATCATTCCATTTAAAAGTGATGGTCATAATTAAAATTTTATAATATTTCATAATTGAGTCACAATATAAGGTAAGTGAATATATTGAATGATTTTTGTTTTGTAAAATAAAAATAATTTTATTGATTCAAACTATCAATGTATTAGATAAAAACATATAATCAACATCCAGATTAATAACATAAATATTCCGCTCAGTTCTCACATATTCGATGCTACATCTTATAACGACTATTATATCGGGACGACTATACTCGACGTCCATGTTCAATCAACATGCTTTTGGTTGTTTCAAATATTTTACTGTTGTTTCAAGATAACACAACCACATGCCATAACAAATCAGCGATAAAATAAAAAATAAAAAAACAAAGTAAAAAACTTAGATGTACATGAAAGAATCTCTAACAAATCCAATAAAATACTCAAAAATATGAAAATAAATTGTCTGCTTCAATTAAAGATTGGGAACAGTACATCAAAAACTTATATATTTGATAATCCTATAATAACTATAATAACTATGATTTCAGTTCTGCAACATATTAATGACTATGATTTAATAAGCGATGTTCAATCTAATACGTTAGCTTAAATTTCTCAATCGTCAGACAAGAGGACACAACCACACGCCATAACAAATTGACGATTAAAAAAAAACAAAAACAAAGTAAAAAACTTAGATCTAAGTGAAATAATCACTTTATTAAGAATAATATGATATAGAGGTACAATAAAGGTGATTTAAGGTGTACTTGCCAAAAAAAAATCACTTATCTTTGCTTGCTGAAAAAAAAGTCATTTACAAAGAAAATATGAGAGAATAAAGGAATGACGATTTATATAAACAAATGATATTACTAAAGGGAGTGGGATGGACATTCAAAATAACCAAGATTAAATAGTGGCTTATATCGGGAAGGAGGTGCAAAGTGAATAAATGTAAAATAAAAATAAATAAATAAACTTTAAAGTACTATTTGTTTCTTAAAAAAAGTATTTAAAAGAAATAAAAAATTTTAAGTAAAAATGATTTATTTATATTCAATTGTCTAATGAAAGTTTAAAATCAAATCAATTGCAAACTTATATTTTTTTAGAAAAAAATATTTTATATTGATTAGTTAAAATGAATAAAATTAGTTTAAAGTGGCAAAAAAAAAAAAGATATCGAGTTTAATTCTCCTTTACATGATGCTCAATTCTCAATTGATTTCAAATTAATAATGAGCTTTACCTTAAAATATTTTTGTAGAGTACTTTTATAAATGATTTGGTAAAATTAACCTCCAAAGTATTTCTTCACAGAATACCTTAGGGTGATTTAAACCTTAGAATTTTTTTTTTTTTCATATTTTTAAAAGATTTACAATTTTGTTAAATAATTTTCAAATTAACAAAATAAAATCTCTTTACTCCCTTTTACCAACTTAATTCAAATCTTAATCCATTCATTATAATTTTTTGGGTTACAACTTTAATCTTTTTTTTTTTTTACATCTATTCACTTTACATTACAGTGTTTTAATATTTTGTTTTAATAGGAACCCAATCCTTAACCACTTAACTAGATCTTATTGGTGTTGTTTAATTAAATAAATAATACAATAAATAACTATTAAAGATATATATGAAAATTATGAAATGACTCCATTGAAATATGCAATGCTTGTGCTTGTACATGTGAAATGCTGGCAATGATTGCTTCTTGAAGCATCCAGATGAAATATATGAGTCCATTATTAGTAGATATGATTCTCATCCTCTTAAATATTCTTATTTATCATGTTGTCGAAGGGTTTACCAGAACCAACTCAGAAAGTACTCATCGTTGTTGGCCACAAAATAATTGTAATTTATGGTACAATGACAGGGAAAAGAGGAAAAAGAATCTCCCATAATGTTAAAATGTCCCCTAGAGATATTCAAATATTGGTACTCTTTTTCTTATTTTTAATATAATTTTCATATCCGTTAAAGACACTTTTTCTCAGAATTAAACAAATTAATGGATTGAAAATTTGAAAGGAAAGGAAACAAGTATTTACCATTTTAAAATAATGCTCAATGAAGAGGAATTATAGGATATCATATTCTCAAATTCTTGTAAGAATAATTTCAATTGAGAGGGTGTTTGTTTTTTTCACTAAATATTAAATAGAACTTTTATTTAGTTGAAAACTAAATAAAGTTTAATAGTATTAAGTATAAAGTTTTTTGTTTTTTTAATATTATATTTCTATTAAATATTAAGTATTAAGTTGTTTGTTTTTTTACATGCTTAAAATTAACGTCTTAATTATATCATAAAAGCAATTTGTTTAACTTTATTATTACGATGAAATGAAAATTATTTGTATAATATATTTATAACATTTTAACATATTAATAAAAAAAAATGATAAAATATTATGATAAATAATTTATTTTTTATCATTGTTACAAAAAATAATATAATTATTAGGATTTATTTTATATAATTAAAATGGAATAATATGTTAAATCAATAATTAAAAAAATAGATTGATGATACCAAAATTAAATTAAACACAAATAAAATTGATATTTTCAAATATCCAAAAGAAAAATATAAAACTTAAGTATGGAATCCATGGCAGAGAATAAAGATTTGAAGGATGGGTTGATAATGAGATTGTTCATTTAAACATTTTGTGTGGATTTCAAAGATTTTAAAAATATTGTGATTTTTCTTTTAAAATACTTTTTGTGGATTTTAAAGATTTTAAATATTTTGGAAATATTTTAAAATGCAGCTTTTTCTTATTTAAAATATGACTTGTTCTATTTTTGAAGAAAATTTTTTAAAATTTATAAATAAATTGTCTAAATTCTTAGACCTCTTGCCAAGTAAATTTCTTTTCCACCCTATCCGAATGGGTCGAAATCAAATGTCTGATTTTTCTATTGAGTAAGAATTTAAGTAAGTCTTGAAAATAGAAGTCAAAACCATGAAAGATAAATTTTTAACTTTAAAAGTATTTTTGTACCAAGTTGAATATAAGTTGGTATTTAGTTTATTTAATTTGAAAAGGGCTTTTAAAATTAAATTAATTTAGTAAAATATTTTGTATTTTTATCAAGCATTAAAAATAAAGAAAAATTAATATTTTATTTCCCATTTAAAAAGTTAAATATTTTTATTTTTTATCTAATTAAAAGTTTATAATAAATTATAAAAAATAGAAAAACAAACTATTTAAAACCTAAAAATAGATTCTTTGAGGTCTCGTTCAAATGTAAAAGGATGGGAATTACGTAATATACAAAATGAATGGATATAAAAAAATAACACAAGTATAGTTTCCCAAAAGTGAGAAAGAAAAATTGATATATTAATAAGTCAAGGACGTAAAATTGCCCCTTCAAATCAATTCTTTTTCTATTTTGTCCCCTTTCTACTTTTTCTGACTTCTCGTCAGATTATCAGAATAAAATATATAAAATATAAGAAATGATTGAAACAGTTCATTATATTCATTTTTAAATTTTAAAAATTCATATAAGAAAAGAAAAACATGCCAGGAGAAAATGGTTTTTATTAAATTAAATTGTTTGAATAATGATTAAAATTTTTTTTTTGAAGTATTTAATTTTTATATAATTAATAAAAATAAAATAAGCCAATAAACCCTAATTCAATTGATATGAGAGAGGGCCTCTTGAGAGCATATTATTATATTATTGTAATTCTAAGTATATAGTTATAAAAAATAAAAAGTAAAATAAGTCTATTATATCTAGCTCATTTAATAGAATGTTCAATGTTTCAAAAAGACATATCATGAAAAGGAAATGAGTCTCAATTGAGACATTTTATTATATTATAACTAAAGTTTTTAATCATAAAAAAACAAAAGTAAAATAAAATTGAAAAACATATAAAAATAATTTATTGATATTGATTTATTTTATTTTTTTATTTTCTCCTTTGAACCAAATATAATTATGATGTTAGATATGGGAAAATGGGAGGAAATGAGTGGAATGAAGTGAAAGATGCAGATCAATACTTTTTACATATTTGGCTTATTTATTCTTCTTTTTTTTTTTTTGTTAATTTCTATTCGCTTACATAGGACTCTATTCTTATTTACTTATCTTTTTTATATTCATGATTTATTGATTTTTATTTTGTTTTAAAACCTTAGAATCCATGACCCAAGTCCGAAGGTTGCAACATGGGTCTCTATCTTAGTTAATTTTATTTTTTGATTTTGGATTTAAGTTATATTTAATTCTAAAAAGTGCTAAGAAAATATAAAAAATTGTTGCAATAATTTTCATTATTTTATAAAAATAAAATATATATAATTACAATAAATAAAGAATTATATATTTTTAATTGTAAAAATATTTATAGAATTTTGAATTAAGGGCTGAATAAATCCCTAGTAACCATAAAGAGACTCAAGTTGGTAGATGATCCATAAACCTTATGTGATCATAAAATTTTTTTGGGGCATTTGCCCTTTAGGCCTTGTGTGGATCCACTTTATCCTTAAAGTTATCAAAGGTTTATTCGATCATTAACTTTAAATCTTAATAAAATTAGCCAAGGTGCATGCAATGTTCTATATAGATATTAGTGGACCATATATAAAGCTTTACTTCTTTATAACCTAATGTTTTATATTAATATGAGAAGAACACGAGAATGAGGGGAAGCCGATGCCATGGGAGAAGAAAACAAGAAATAGGGGAATTATGCAAGTCTTTTTCTATTCAATACCCATAAATAGGGGTGTAACCGAACCGAGTCGAGCCGAAGTATTATGTGCTCATTGCTAGGGTTCTGCTAAGGAATGTATTCTGCCTATTCATGGAGCCTATTTACGAGCTGACGAGTCGAGTTTGAGGGTGTTCGGGCTCGACTCGTTTAACTTACTAGCCTTAAAATGATGTTCGGGATCGGCTCATTTAACTTAATAAATGAGTTTGAGGGAGCTTCTAAAGAGCTGAACACCAAACAGCTCACGAATAGCTAGGCTCGGTACAGTTCTATTTAAAGAAAATGTTCATCTAAAATAACCAATATACAACTAAATTAAAAAGATAAGACAATAAAAGTTCAATTAACTTGATTGAAGTTTAAGAGTTAAAATATTCATCATGTTCATTTATAGGAAAAATTTGTTGTGCATCAAGTCTTCCGCTGTTCACGAAGCCATTTACTTGTACCGACACGAGCTCGCTTCACGAGCCTATTCATCGGTGCTTACGAGCGTCGAAATGAGCTTGAAGAAGTCTGCTCGCTGCTTAACCCTACGAGCTCCTCAAACGATGTTTCGAAAGGCCGACTCGCTTAACTTATTAAACTGAAGTTCGGAAGCGAGCTTAACTAGCCAACGCCGAAAGAAATCGCGAAGTAGCTTCAGGCCGGCATAACCCTACCCATAAAAAAAAGTTTATTAAAAAAAATGAGAAGATAATATAACTCAAAAAACTATTCTATACTTAAAATAATAATGTAACAAAATAACATATTTTTTTATTTAACAATTAAAATTTTCAGATTTTATTATTATATTTTAATAATATAGATCCAAAATTTGTTAATTTTTTTAGTAATTTATTTGAATTTATTCAAAATCTCTTTAAAAATATTGTTGGAGTTGGGTAGAGCGTTGAAATGGATTCATTGGACCTGGTCTAGTTATTGAGGGATAAAAGGGAACTGAAGTTTAGGAACTACTAAAAGAATTTAAAAAAAAAAAATCTCTTCTCTGAGTGGATTAACCCTGAATGAATCAAAAAAGAAAAAAGTTCGGTATGAATCATTCATATTTTCTCGGGAAAATGAAATGTAGGCTCTCTTATCATGGAAGAGAATGATTATTGGAATCATATTTTTTACTTATACATTTGATGAGAAAATTAGTGAAACAACCATCGGATTCTTAGGCTTTTTATTTTTTACTTTGGATTGCTAAACATCTTAAAAGCTAATTTATAACTTCCTGATGTCTAGATTATATGGTAGCACGTTCGTTATTTCAAAAAGCAAGATCATGGGAAGGGTGAAAAGGAAAGGGCATGAATAGGGGTTTCCGATTCGAATTCTAATTTGGACAATTTACTAATTTGCAACTATAGTATTTAACTTTCAATATATTTTTTTTAAAAAAGGTAATTTATAAGCATTACTTATTTAGCTTCAATTATGGTTACATTAGGGTTATTAAATGTATTTTTCCTTAAAAATATTCATATTAACACATCCTCAATTTTCCATTTGTATGAATTCTTTGGATTTCACACCTTTTTATTGTCAATTTCTTTTTTTCTTAATTGGTCATTTGGTAGAACGCTCAAAGTTAAAGAAGGTAGAACATCCAAAGAGGGGAGAAGTCCCAAGTTCGAATCACAATGGGAACAATTTACTAAGACAGAACAAAGTTTTTGTCAAAAAAATTCTCGTATTATTTAAATGGATGATTTGATTTTAGTTATTATTCTGGACCCACATTTCACTTTTAATTAATTTAAAATAATCTTGAAGTACAAGGCGCTTACTTACGCCATCTAAGACGACGCTTTCTCGGTTTCCGTTGTTGTGATACATCGTTTATTTATGTTTGGACGATTTAAATGAGCAAAATATATAAGATTAGTGACAAAAATCAAATTAATGATCGTCAATATACTATAAAACTATAGTTGTATATATTTTTATCACAATAGTAATATCAAATATGTAAGCTCAACTATAAAATGTATAGGGTTTGAGTCGATTTATTATACTATTAACTTGAATATTGTTTCATCATTTATGATTTTTACCGCTTCACATGCTATTAACTGACGCTATTTCATTCTTTATGATTTTTAGTGATTTTGATTATATATGTTATTGATGTATTGCTAGTTTTAATCAATGAAATTATTGTTCTCCTAAAATTTTTTTTCTTAAAATAATAAAATTAAAAAGAGGTAGTTGAATATAGAAAAGTGATTTTGATGATTCTAGTCTTCGAAAACTTTAAATCATTTTGAAATTCTTTATAAGAAACATTTTAATAATATAATTGCTGTAGTGATTTTTTATTTTCACACAAACATACAAAATACAAGTGGGTGTGCCAAAAAATTAATATGTTTTCAAACTGAAATAGCTCGTAAAAGCAAACTTCTAATTTGACTATTTAGGGTCTTTGGTTATCTTGACAATTCCTCATAATCAAAGTAAAAAATATTATACAATTGGAAATATTGCAAGAATCAAATGCTAAAGAAAAATATTAGATTTCCTTATAAATAAATGAAATAACACAAGGTCGTAAAAATTGATAGCTTGAATAAAAACTCGAAATAAAAAATATTGGAATTGCTAAAGAAAACATTGGATTTCACTATGAAGAAATGAAATAACACTATGCTAGAAAATTGATAGAAACTTGGCTAAAGCTAGGAAATAGAGTACTGAAACTGATGAAAGCTAATTAAAAAGCTAAGACTTGTTGAAGTAGATTGACATTGCTTAGTCGATTGATTTGTTGATTTGTTAATGATTGGTTGATCTGTTAGATTAATTTATTAATTATAGATTCAACATAATCATATTATAATTTTAATTGTGTAATTGTGCATGTTAATTATGGGATGGTTTAATATTAACTAACTATGCTGCGCTCATGGTTCTATCTTTTATCTTGCTTTGGTAAACACATTAGATCAAAACTCAATTGTTCCCCTCTTGTGTTATATATGTTATATATATATATATATATATATATATAGCAAATGTAGCCCTATAATTTACAAATGTTTGATAGAACACGCTTGATGAGTAAGGAAATATCATTCTTCAACCCTGGGCCATATCATCCTTGCGTATTTTTGGAGACAATGACGCTAAAATCTCTGATCCATGTCGTGAGATGCTTTCTATCCAATAAAAATTGATATGCTTATTTGTTTAATAAAGTTTATATTTTATAATATATTTATTAAGCCTTTTGATTGTTAATAAATTGTTTGAAGCTCAATAAATACTTTTGATTTTATAAAATAATCTAGTAATTGATATTAGAGCCACTTTAATTGGCATTGAGCTATCAATTTTTCTGTATTTTTGTGTTTGTTCGGGTTTATTCCCGTGTTAAATTATCTTAGGGAATTTTTAAAATATATATATATATATTTTCTAAACTAATTTTGATTAAAAACAGAAAAGCAATTATCTTGATATTGCTTTTAGGCTTGATCTCACAAGCAGTCCAGTAGGACCTGGTCTTATCACTGTTTTTTGTCTTGAATTGATGGCCCTAGGGAGTGTTTGTCAAAGTTAAAAGTCAAGAATTTTGAAATCTAAGATCAAAAAGGTATTAATGGCATAGAATCTAAGATCGATCAAAGAAATTTTGAAATCAAAGATTTTTTTTGTTTGACATTAATGGCAATATGGAGAATAGGTTGAAATTCTCTTTTTATTATTATATTATATTTGTTTGTATTTGATTGTCATGATGAGACATGACACATGGGATAAAATCAAGAGGATTTAAAAAAAAATTAAATTAAATGATATTTTTCAATAATAATGGCTTCGTTTGGCATGAATAGCTTCTGTCATATTGGAATCTTTAAAGTTGTTTTTTATTATTTATTTATTCGATTGACACTATTCCAATCATGAAAACTGGATTGAAGTTTCTATAGATCAGAAATTAATCATCTTTTTATTATTATCTTTATAATTGGTTTATCAAATTATCATAAAAAATGAAGTTATGTTTTACTTTTTGGGTTTTTTAGGCAAACAAAACGTGGAAATATTGAGTTTTTTTTTAAAAGGAAACTGTCCTCTTTCCATCTTCCTCCTGTTATCAAGACAAGATACTTTGTTTTTTAACTCTACTTTACTTAAGTTATTTTTCTGAAATAGAATGACATGATTTATTAAAATTGAATTATTACCCAATTTTGTAATATTTTTATTTTATTTTCACATATTGCTTTAGCAATCTATGTGTATGTTATTTGTAATCATTTATAGCATAATATTGTGAATAAGATTGAATGTTTGTAAACTTGGGTGAAAATTGAGAAATATTGATTGCATATGAACTTCTATTACTCGCGAGCCAAAGATATTCGGATATTTTTTGAATGGATGTCATGAACGATACTCTTCTCATCTACAGATCACCGCTGGAGATCCATACTGACAGGCCAAGCTGCTCTATTAACGACTTCTCGATTATTCTAAAACGCTATTGTAGTGCTGTTTCACCAAGTGTCATGAACCGTATAATTTTACTAAATCTTCATTGTTAGAAATAATGCATTTTCTTTGCATCGTCAGTGAATCGCTTCACTTGAGTATGAGTCTTTTTTTATTTTATAGACTCTAGCATTTTGTGATAACTTTTTATGAGTCATTTGGTAAGCCGAAGAATTGAGCAATTTGTATGTCTTTGTTTTACATGTATTTTTGACATTGATTTCTTATTTATTATTCAGCTTTGAGCTTTCTTTAGTTTTCTGTCATCACGAAACTTAATGAAACTAATTACAAACAATGAGTTGAATATCTCATGATGAATTTGACAATTATGAAACTAAATCCTGGCTTCCTCAAAGTCGGTGTAAACTCTTCCAAAACCCATTGACGAGCCCTTCCAGTAAGCAGCTAGTTCTTATGAGGATTTCTGAGAGTATTCCAATAATTGTTGTTTGATGATCATGAAGAATCATATGTAGGATTCTATTTATGCAAGCAATCCCAAGATTGAGAATGCAAAGAGTTATAGTATGTCATTAGCAAGAAATATACAAAGTTTTCAAAGGATGAGAAAAATGAGTTATTTGATAATCATTGGATGAATGTTTGTTTTGAATCCAATGTCATTGATGTGTCATATGATATTTAGAGGTTGGATAGTGGTGCTACCATTCACGCTTGTACTTATACAAGCGCTGATAAGCATAAGAAGTCCAATCCAGTTTAACAGTATGTGTACATGAGAGACGGTACAAAAGTCAAAGTTGGTTTTCTAGGAGTTGTTAGATTATAGCTCAGTACAATAAATTTTTTGGAATTGTAGGATGTGGCTGTACATACACTCGATCAAGAGAAATTTGATATCAAGCATCTATTTTGATAGACTTGATGTGTTTTCTTTTTTAAACTCGGAAAAGTTACCATACGAGATTCACTATTAGTTGACACTAGAGTACTTTATGGGAATCTTTAAATAATAGAGTTGTCTGCTTTGCCTTCTATTTCTACTACCATTTCTGTTAGGGGTGGCAATTCATGTTGATAGGTCGTGTTCATATTGTGTCAATATACGGATCGTGTCAACATTCACCAACCTAAACTCGACAAGAATAATAAATGTGTCAACATTTACTAACCCAAACCCAACCCATTTTATTATTTGTGTTAGGCATGTCAACACGAATATAACCCATTTCATTTAATTATTTAAAATAATAAGAATTATAATTAATCATCCACTCATGTTTAATACAAATAACCTATTAAACTTAACATGTTTATTAATTTTATTATTTAAATTAATAGGAATTATAATTAATTATCCATATTTAACACAAATAACTTATTAAATAGGTTAATTAATTAATATAATAATTAAACGTAGTTAATTCTGGGTCAAATTGCAGCCAGTGTGTTAACATGACGACCCATTTATTAAACGTGTTAGACTGTTAACACGATCATGACCAAAAACACATTATACTAACCCAAACTTGCAAAAACTCCAGAGCCAATTCATGTCGTGGTTCATGTGTCGTGGTCAAATTTTGCTAGCCCACTTATGTTAATAAGTGTTGGTAGCACGAAACGTTTGAGATTGAATGAAAAGTCTTATACTCTTTGGCACAAGCTGCTAGGCTCATATTTACGTACAAAGCGATGAAGAGATTAATAAAGGATGAGATTTCGACCTTGATTTCTTAGATTTTGATAATACCGTAGATTGCACGGGTGCAAATTGATCGCCAAGGTTAGAATGCCAAAGGCTGATAGATGCACCGGAAGCCTCGGGTTGGTTCATACGCATTGTGTCACCCACCCTCCCCGCTATAGTACCATAAATATTTCATCAATGCTCATCGGGATGATTATTCTTATTATGGTTTTGTTGAGTTCATTCATAAGAAATATGACTCTTTGGAGGCTTTCAAAGCTTTTAAAGAAAAAGTTGAGCTCCAACAGAAGCTAAAGAAGATCAAAAGCTGCTTCCTACTGATAGAAGTGGTAAGTATTATGGCATATGATGAGACTGTGACACACCTGGGACAATTTATGGCACCTTCAGTGAATGTGGCATTGATGCTCGCATAATGCTCAGTACCTCCTCAACAAAAATGAGACGAGGAGAGGAATCCACACAATTTTTGATATGGAAGATGTATGTTGTTAATTCTCAATACTTGAGTTATCATGTAAGGAAGCTTTGAAAACTGCAGCTTATATTTTGAATCAAGTGCCTAGTAAGTCTGTTCCTAAGACTCCATATGAGCTATTATCACAGAAGAAGCCTAATCTTCATCACTTCCATGTTTGGGGCTACAGGGTGGAAGTGAGACCGTACAACCCGCAATCCAAGAAACTTGATCAAAAGACCATCAGTAGGTATTTTATTGGTTATTGTGTGGGATCAAGAGTTCTAGGTTTTATTGCCCATCGCACACCACCGCAGGGATCGAAGCTGCACTCAAGTTATCTATTTCAGGATGATACCGGGTACAAGCCAAGGGCCAAGAGAAACTGTGCTTAAAGAAATCACCCTGCTTTTATTCCTCATGGGCATTGCTGCCTCCAATCTTCAGCCCTATTGTTGACCGCATCCAATAGCCACTCACCGATGAAACCACCTTGCAGATGTAGATCCAATAGCCTCATATGTGACCCAGGGAGCCATGGGATGTTAGACTCCAACTCGCACCCGGTGTCAAACGAGGGTTTTTCCCGTTACTATAAATTTATAAACTTTAAGTTTTGTCTATTCATATATAACGGCAAACATTTAACTTGTACTAAATTCCACAATGATCATACATACAACCATGATATGGGAAGTTGAACAACATTTGCATTGTCATATGAATATCATGCGCAAACAAAACATTATTATTAATCGTCACTCCAAGGGGTGTTCATGATTATAATGATTCTTGACTTTTCTGATATTTGATCATCCGTATCTCCTGCTCTCCTCCTTCCAACCCACAGATTTAGAAACATCCAAAATATCATGTAATAATGTGTAAACAAGCCCTGATTCAATCCCACAAGAACCATCCTCACTTAGATACATGCATATATCATTGACAAAATACAACACATCTTACATGAAAGATCAACAATTCAGATCCATTTCCACAAACAGACTATCTTACCATAATATTTTCATATACTTTCGCATCACTTACACTTTTTTGTTTTTGACGTTTTGTAATCATATACTTGGTCATCACATAGCGTTGTTATAAGCTTCTCTATATCATGTCATATATCATATACATCTCATTTTTATGATACTTGTCATTTGCTTTTATGTTTTATGCCCGTATAAACCTTAGAAGTGATACTGAAAGAACTATATGTTCTCGAAGGTACCATTCAGACAGACAATGATCTCTATTTCTCAGAGTGACCAAACTGGGTCGCTATAAGGATCCAAACTAGATCTATGTCATCGAATCTCAAACTGCCTCGATATCTATAAACTCGTATGTGCCAGAACTATATCCCCATAGCATGCCTACTATCCAACTATCCTGGGCCATAAGTAAGCGCATAATCAATTTTTATTATGTTTTCTAACAATCTTTCTTCAAGTATCGTGAAAAGATATCTCATATACATGAATAACTATTGATATCATGTATACTTATGAGATATTCTATTATCAAATAATCTCTTATAAACATTTAACTGTACTTTTCTTTACACTTTTTCTGCACAACACACATATATCGTGTATTCTCTTTAGCTTTCATATAACGATACATTTATATAACCTTATACACTTCGCCCATTACCACTCCCGCCCTCGAACAGCTTCTGTGCAACTCCCAAGTCCATTTCGACTACAATTTTGACCTTGTAAAAGGGATTGTTAGAGAAAATGATATTCTAACTCAATATACCCCTATGTCTTAACTTTCTTATGGTTCAAACATCATGTCATTTGGACTTTTAATTTGGAAGATATGGTCTAAACATTCTGAATTGCTCCTAAACAATTTCCAGGAACAAAATATGGAATTGTGTCCTATATTTGAAAATTTTCTAGGACCATTAGAGACATAATTTGACATAATTTATTCATGAAAGTTGTTCTCCCATATGTTTAGTGTGTACTGAAATTTGAATCATCTCATTTGGATGAGTATAACTCAAGTTGGCGATTTAAATAACCCACTACTAGTCAAAGTAAATTCTTCCGGTATTGCATTTCGCGACCAAATTATTCCCTTACTTTGACGAATTTTCTAGGTCCAATGAAGTCCAAATTTGGATATACTTATTTAAGGAAGATTTGTTTCTAGAAGCTAGAGCTTTACCCTAAAATTTTGAATCACTCACTGATGAGTGAAACCTCAACTTATGGCCAAAATAACAAAACCAAGCCTCGAACCCAAAACTATACTCGAATTGACCCGAAAACGTAGATTCACTCCTTGACGAATTTTCGTGGTACCGGGGTCCAAATTTGAAGACACCTATTTCTGTGGAGATTTGTTCTTCTAAATGTCTAATTTACTCGACTTTGAATCACTCTCAATCTCAGATGAAATGATGGCCAAATTATGGCCAAAACAATACATGAGTTTATAAAAAACGGACAACATATCCCCTAAAACCCAACATTTTCTCTATATAAATTTTTCCTCCATTGAGGACCACAACCAAACCAAACAACCATTCAAAACAAGGATTCTACACAAAAAGAGGTATTCCAAACCCCCAAACAAGTATCCATACAAAAATTCATACCAAAATCCATACAAAAGTTCCTAACAAGTTCCATACCTTGATTTCTTCTTCTTCTCTTCTCTTCTTCTTCTTCTTCTTCTTCATCTTCTTCTTCTTCTCTTTCTTCTCTTTCTCTTTCTTGTCTTTTCTCTCAACCGATTTGCTCTAACATGTGTAAGACCAAAATGAGATATTTTGCCTTTATTCTCCATTTTAAATGTTAAGGCCATGTTTGGCAACCCATTTTTTCTTTCTTTTCCTTTTGTTATTTTTTGTCCTTCATCTCTCCTCTATTTGCAAATCAAGTTATTCATATTTCCACTTTAGCCTCATAATCTTCTTATCATATGACCTTTAACCCGAAATTGGTAAATTACTAATTTACCTTCGACTTTTGTATTAATTCTAGGTTTTGCTTATTTTATTTTTAGCATTATTTTATTCCGAAAAAATATACATTTACTTTTATTATACCATAAACATGTTATAAAACTGTAAGGGTATAATTTGGGGTTTTACAGATGTGGTCATGGAAATACCCTTGAGGAGGTCGAGAGCACCAGAAGCTCCCGTACTCAAATGAGACTACATTGCTACTTCTCAGATGAGCATGAGTACATGATATTGGTAATGTATCGTATCCGGCTTCACCTACAAAGAAACCATTGTTACCCTCAATCCAACTTCTAGGATCCATGCAATGAAAGATGAGACAACTCCATGTCACAAAAATAAAAGTGCTGACTTGGTATACTCTTCCGTATGTTACGTAATCTATTTGGGTGCAAATGGGTGTTCAAGACCAAGAGCGATGCCAAGGGATAGGTAGAGATATATAAAGCAAGATTAGTGGCTATGGGAAGCCACAAATAACGAGAAGGTATCATTTCAAGGAAAACCTTCTCCTATATCCGCTAAAGACTTCTACTTATTATTACGGCTATAAGGGGTTCATTTTGACTCGTAGTCAGTAGCTTATGATGGATGCGAGGACAACTTTCTCGAATGGAGACTTAGTCGAGATGCTTTACATGTCTCAACCTACCGGTTTTCGCGAAAAGCTGATAAGCGAACACACTGCAGCTTCTTGTAGATTCATTTACGGTTCCAAAAGCAAGCTTCCAATCGTTGGTAGTCTCAAGTTTGACCGAAGTTAACACCGCTAATGGTTTTAAGGAGAACATCGTCAATCATTGCATATATATGAAGGTCAGTGGGAGAAAATACATATTCTTGGTTTTATATGTTGATGATATTTTGCTTGCAACCAATAATATTGACCTATTGGTTGAGAGAAAGCAGTTATTGTTTAGCCATTTTGATATGAAGGATCTTGGGGAAGCATCTTATGTCTCTCGGGGCATGCACATACTTCGAGATGCACTAGTGACTCAGAATGTCTTAACAGACTTATATTGAATGCATTCTCGAAAGGTTCACATGCAATTATGTTCTTGGTAAGCACCAATTGTAACTGGTGATAGATTTTCCAAAGGCCAATGCTCTCGTAATGATATTATTGAGAGATAAGATGAAAACAGCCCTTATTCTCGCTTTACGGGCAACCCGATGTATGCTTAAGTATGGCACACGCCCTGATATTGCTTTTGTTGTTGACGTGTTGGGTATGTACTTGAGTGATCTTAGTTAAAGCCATTCGAAAGTAGCTAAGAAAGTTTTGAGGTATCTTCATGGTACCAAGGATCTCATGTTGACATATCGACGTACCGACACTCTTGAGGTGGTTAGTTTTAGTAAGACCATTACGTAGTCGCTGATGATAAAAAAATTCCACTTCCGATATATCTTTATGACGGGCCGAAAGAAATGCTTCTTCACGGAAGCAGCTAGGCAAACATTTACAACTTCTTCCTACTACGGGAGTGCGTAGTATGTGGTCAGTTATGAGGCTACTTGTCATGCAATATGGCTGCGTAACTTTATTTCGCCTGGGAGGTTGTTTACTCACTTCTGTGACCGGCTGAAATTGTTCTCGTGGATACTCTCGTAGTCGTATCTCTTTCTAGGAATGGTAGGAGCATTTCTCGCTCCAGGTACATTGATGTGAAATTCTTCTTTGTTAAAGAGAAAGTTGCAGAGTTTCTTATTTTAGTTGAGCATATGCCTACGACTAGCATGTTCGTAGATCAACCAACCAAAGGCTTACCTATTTGTGTGTTTCAAGAACGCATCACCCACATGAGATTATTAGGAGCGTAAACTCTTTGTTTTAGTGGGAGTTTTACCTTTTCATGTACTTTGTAAGGAAATCACATGTTTTTCATTATTATATACACATTTTGACATTTGTTATTATCTTATGATTTTATGCCATTTTGACCAAATGAATGACAAAATGATGTTTTTTTCTCTCTATTGAATCAATGCTATTGTCATTGAAATGCTCCTAGATTAGTAGCGCCTGATTATGTATGATTTATGCATCCTCTTGGTGTATTAATTGTATATGATTGGTTATGGCTATGTAAGTCTCTTATTGAAGCATTTGACTTATGATTTTGATTAGTAGCACTTGATTATGTACGATTTATGCATCATCTCGGTGTGTTAATTGTATACGATTGGTTATGACTATGTAAATCTATTGTGAAAGCATTTGAGTTATGGGTAAGCCATCCAAGTGGGAGAATGTTAGATTAATTTATTAATTATAGACTAAGCATAATCATATTAAAATTTTAATTGTATAATCGTGCATGTTAATTATAGGCAATTTATGAGATGGTTTAATATTAACTAGCTTATAAGCCTATGGTTCTATTTTCTCTCTTGCTTTGGTAAGCCCATTAGACCAAAGCTCAATTGTTCCCTTGTCCTCTATATATATAAGTAAATAGAGCCTTAAAATTTTAGAAGGATTTGGTAGAACACACTAGGGGAGAAGGAAATAGTCATTTTCAACCCAAACCTTTATTTGATCTCATCATTTGCAGATTTTGGAGACAAATGATAGTTAATAATCTCGGATCCATGCTAGGTATGTTTTCTATTCAATAAAAATTGATATGATTATTTTCTCAATAAAGTTTGTATTTTGTAATGCATTTATTGGGTCTTTTGATTGTTAATCAATTGTTTTGGGCTTAATAAATACTCTTGATTTTACAAAATAATTTAGCATGATCTTCCTCCTTTTATAGATGTTTTGGCTTGCTGCCCAAGTCTACATTTTCTTCACTTTCCCTACTTCTTGAAGCCATTGACCATATTTTCTATTAGGAAAGTTTGTTCCTCAAGTATTTATCTACATCTCCACTAAAGAGGCTTATTCCTTAAGGAAATTCTACGTTTGCAAATAACTACTCCACCTCCTTAACATTTATGATATTTGAGAAAAATGTTTCGTTTGATTTCAAAAAATTTAAAAAAAATTGAAAATTCCTTGAACTTTTCTATGGGTTTACTCAAATATAGATGTAAGCTCTAATAGATGGAATTTATTAGACTAGAGAATACTTATATGCAGATAAGATTTTTAAATAATAAAAGTGACCTCAGTCTCCTCAGTTACCTGTTACATGCAGCAATCTAGTGACCTTCGTATCTTACCGACAACAATCCCTTCTTCCCTAACGCCTTCCTGGCTCCACGGTACTGGGAAAAGTTAGTATCAAAGACACTCACTATATAGATTGACACACAGAAAAAGTATATGAGGAAATTTCAAACTTTTATTTCATTGGAACACTCTCCCCGGTTTCCTACATATAAGCTCTCTTCTGCAAGAAGTTTTAAAACTCCATTACAAACTTTTGATACAAAGAAAGATATGGGTTTTTTCCACGATCTTCAAAAACTGCAAGAATCTTCCTACATTTATAGATGAGATATTACCCGCTATCGTATTCTTCCTTTTATTCGATTAAAGACATGTCATTCGTCTTGATATCCAACTATTCTTGTCTACTAACTTTTTTCTTTTTCTTTCTTTGCTTTGGTCCATACAAATTGCCCCTCTCATTATTCTTATCCGCTTCTTTTTCTTTCTCTTATGTCTTCACATTCTTATCTTCTTCTTTTTCTTATCTTCATCTGTCTGCTTTTGCAAATGTGAGCATCTGGATACCACCACATTTATTCTTCTTCTTTTTTTCTCCAGCTATCTTTGAGGGAGGTGTCTTCGCAAAATAGGTTACAATTATAGTGGTTGGCATTTATTGTCAGACCACTTAGCTGTTATTTACATTTATAGTGGCAGACATGTCCTGTCAGGCCACTTGGACAATTGGGATTACATTTTCTTCCCAAGGGTTATCCAGCCTTCACTATCACTCTTTGTCTTTTTCATGAATTTTATGGCTTCATTTTTTGTAATTTGGCTAGCTGGCAATAATAGCTGGTCCAGCTCATTAATTTTGTCTGTTATCATTCTTTGTCCCCTGGCTTTCCCATCGCCTAGGATTATCATCCAGTTATTTGTTGCACAGTGAACTAGGCAATTCTTTTTCTCATCATTTTGCCGCACCGCTTTTATGCCCACATTCTTCTCGTTTTTTGTCCATCGTCGTTATAATACCCCTATTTTTTAGGTTTAACATCATTTATTTGGAATCTTGACTCCTCACTACTATTTATTGTTATGAGATGATAAGCTTTGATGCACATCCCAATGTCTTCATTATATTCCGGACTGATGGTAAAGGATTTTATGTAGACACTTTGATAACTTGTCATGTGAAACCCTGGACAATCCAAATTTCCGGATAAAGGGTAAAATAGAAATTTTAGTCAGAAAATTGGAACTTTTTTTTCTATATCTCGGATGACCCAAATACTTCAATCGTTAGAATCGTCAAGTCTAGCTACCATGTCGACTTTTTGTTGAATTCCCGGCAGACGCCCAGATCTTCTCACATTTTTTAGGCTCAGAGCAAGCATAACACCGGGCGCATTTTAAATAAGCTTAAGATGTGACACGCAGAAAGCCGGTAGCCTAAATAAACAAATAGCTCAAGTAGACTAAGAGACATGTGACAACACACGACAGGGAAATCCAGCGTGATGGATATGCGATATAGTAATCCAATGGTACCACTTAATTGGGACAAGCGGCAAGCGAGATGACATCTCACTTATCCTATCTTCTCCCAACCGCCGAGCAGGGAGGAAAGAGCAGAGAAAGGCAAACCAAATTTCGAGAGGAAGAGTTGTGAGAGAGGCTCACCTTCTCTCTAGATTTTCCCGACAATCACCATCTAAGCCTCTGATTTAAGAGTGTTTTCCTCATGACAAGAGCTACAAGTAGAGACCTAAACTGGTGCTTCGACAAACTCCAAGTGAGTGTAGGTTTTCTTCATACTTGGTTTAATCCTTGTCTAAGGGCCATTCAAATGGCATGGGTTATGTGAGGCCATGAGTGGTCGTGTGAACCGTCCCAAGACCTTGTGACAATGTGCTGTGAGACCCGGACTATTCGAACAAATTAAGGACTCCACTTCGGACTGGTACTGTCCTTGTAGGTCATTTTATGTGTTGTGGAGTTAAAATAAATAATGGTGTTGGTTGTTTTTCCCTAAGGGAATGTTTGGTTGTGTTTTGAACCATGAGAAGCCGCGCATATTGTGGCAAGCATTACCATTAACCCACTTTAGAACCTGGTTTTCGGGTAGGGAAATAAAAGGAATTTGGTAGTGACCTTCAGTAAATCAGAGCCACATTAGTGAAATTGATGTTAGCTTTGAATTTCTCAACCCGACCTCTCGTATCCCAAGTTATGGTCCCGTTTACCCCCTGAACGCCTAGTGGTGGGCGGTTGTCTAGCTAGGCCGGGCCCGGCCGGGTCCCGCCCGGCCGGGTCGGGGCCGCCTGGCCGGGCCTGCTCAAAGGCTGACTATTCATTTGAGGCCCCAACTCGGGAAGGCCATAACTTCTTTGTCCGAACCCCGATTCGAAAGTTCTTGACCTATGGAAAGCCCATTGTTAAGATTTTCAGCCATATTCCTATGGTGGACATTGGGAAATTGGGCCGGCTAGGGTTGGCCGGTTAGTTCTGGCCGGCTAGGATTGGTTAGTCATGTATGACCTCCAACTTCGAATGGTCATAACTTCTTCGTCCGAACTCCGTTTTGGGTGTTCTTGGACTCTATGGAAATCCCATTGAATCAAGATTCCATCCATATGCCTGTGGAGGGCAGTGAGTACTAGAGTTGGCCGGAAAGGGGAGGCCGGGTATGGTCGGGCCGGATGTACAGCCGTGCAGTGGTCGCCTACTTATGTGACCTCCAACTGAAGGTAATAACTTCTTCGTCCAAACTCCGTTCGTGTTCTTGACCTCTACGTGAGTTCCCATTGAGTCAAGATTCTAATCGTGAGCGCCTGTGAAGGGCAGGGTACTAGAGTCGGGCCGAAAAGTGGAGGTCGAATAGGGATGGCCAGTAGCTTACTCATAGGACCTCCAATCCTAAGGTCATAATTTCTTCGTTCGAAATCCCGATTCGGTGTTCTGCACTCTATGGGGCCATCATCGAGTCACACTTCATCCATACTTGTGGAGGGCAGTGGTGATCATAACCCTGCTGAAAATCTAGGTTTTGCACCAAATGTGCAGGTTGCATGATTGTGTCGAGGTGAATAGCCGGGATATGACATAACCATCGCATGGCATGTTGTAGGCTATTGTATTGGGTATGGTATGGCTATCTATGGGAGGCCATGAGAGGCCATATGGTTTAGTTCCTTGGGATTAAAGGATAGGCTTATACCGGCTTCACACGCCCAAGATCAAGTGGTTAGCTTGAACTGAAACCAAAAGTTTCTAGGCAAGTTGTTTGATGTTGTATGGATGATTGGAAACCAAACCGGTTCATGTTTGTGAAGGGGCCTGTGTGAGGTATCCTCGTTGACGGGTCCAAGATTGTGGACCCGGTGGCGTGTTATTGTTGTATGAAATAACATGTAGTGAATATGCACATGTTAATGTATATCGTATGATGTATTAACATGGGTCGTGCATGGAGGAGAATTATAGTATCAATTATAATTATCCATGGTATGTAAATGTTCATGTCTCACTCATATATGCATGGTAATATGAAGGAAAATGCATTAAGTATCATGCATTTCATGCACGGCGCATTCGCTGGAGCTCTTTGGGGTGGGTGCATATCGCTTATTCACCGCTGTTGTGAACGGGTCATGGGCTCTAAAATGGGACAAAAGTCTACGTAGGTAGACCACGAGATAAAAGCCATTTAAATGGCAAGTAATGTGTGTTGGGCGAATTTGGGTGTAAGAGACCCGTGGTATCATTTGAAAAGTCTTGTAAGGGTGTAACAGACCTGCGGCATTATCCGGAAAGTTTTGTGATGGGTGTAAGAGACCCGCGGTGTAATCCTAAAAGTTCTGTATGGGTGTAAGAGACCCACGACGTGAGCCAAAAAGTTATGTTGCCCAAAGAAGAGACACGGTCATGGTTGTCACTTAGACTTCGAGTTATGCGGATGTGAGTCGGGTCGACTCGATTAGCACCATTCGGCACCAGATTGGTGTTAGTACGATAAGGGCTCGACATATGGTGTCATTGGTACTACCAGTAACAATTGTCACACTTGGCATAGACATGTGTGAGGGGAGGTGAGCACCCCGATAAGGGCATGATGACATTTCATGCATGACATACGACATTCATGTAGACACTTTCACTTGATGTGTATGGGTTGGTTTGATCACCGCATGAGTACTTCAGCTGGAGTAACCCTTGTAGGGAGATTAATTACCGGGCTTTGCTCACCCTGCCAGACAACCTCCCCCTTTCTCAGTACAAGAGAAGATGCATGCTCCTTTGAGGCCGTGAGTACGAAGAAGGCCTGTCGTGGCCTTGACAATTTGTAAAATATATTAGAACAATTCATCACCTTAATATATTTTGCATGTGTAAAAGCAGATAGAAAGTTGTACATCATCCTTGTGAATTTTTATAAGAAAATTATAATGTAGAAGATGTTCACATATGAGACATGTGGGCATGATATATCGGGGGCATCCGATATCCAATAAAGCTTATGGGCCGATTGTGTTGTCAACCTGATCCCTGGATGTGGGCGTCACATGTCATTTGCAATCGGGGTTCTAAGGGTGTCATTGCTATTTATTCACTAGCTTCAATATTCCTGGCCAACAAAATTAAATCCACAAAGATCTTGGACAAATAAGGATCGCCGTGATTATTGCAGATAATAATCCAGGAAGTTCCGCATAATCCACCACCATTAGGTCATGATGTTCTGAGGTGAAAGCCCACACTTATTTCTTCTTCCGCTGATCTAATACATAAAATTAACGCTGGTTTCATGACATTGTTTTATGTTTTTCCTCCTGATACAAAGTACAGGATATCATCTGAATTTTCTCCTTTAGAGAGGAGTTTGTCCTTTGAGGGACTATTATCTCCACTGAGAGATTTTTGTCTTTCAAGACTGTTATTTTTCAGGGGCTTTTATCCTTTTGAAGGATAGGCATCTCCTGAATACCTTTTGAGATATTTTTACTTTAAAGTAAAGGATATATCTCCTTCCTTACGCGCATCGCACCGCTGCCGCTCGGCTTTTCTCCTCGACTCTGTGGACGTCATATCCAAGCCTACCTTTTTGATGTTTTTCGTCTTAGAAGAGGCTGAGGAAACATCATCTGACTTCATTATCATTTCTCCTAATCTTCCAAAACATTTTTCAAGGAGATTTTACGAAATATATGATTTAGATCTTATATCATTGATATCTTTTTGTAAATTTACAATCTTTTCTTCAATTGAAAATAAAGATCATTATTATAATTTTCCTCAATCATAGATCCATTTTATCTCACCATGCTCAGTGGTGACATCTCGCATTTCGGATGTTATTCGACATTCCCTCGTCAAAAAGTCGCAAGCAGTTAAAACAAACAGCCAAGACACCTTTTACGCACACTTAAATTATAATAACTAAGGAGAGTTTGTCATCTAGATAACCTTCTAGCTTGTACTCCTTTTCCTGTGTTATTTTTTATAAATCCTGCGACTTGAGTATTATCAGTTTCTATAATAAAAGGTTTAGGCAATAAAAATATCTCAAATTTATTAATCCATTTTATTATTGCAAGTAACTATTTTTCATTAATTTGATTGTTATTAAAGGTTCCATTTGTATTTCGACATATTTCTCCTAAATATGTTTTCAAAATTGCTGCCCAATATTTATTTGAAGCATCTGTTTGTAATATCAAATTATCATTCTCATTAGGCAATCTTAATTTAGGTAAATTTGAACCTATATCTTTTAATCTTTTAACTATCATGATATGTTTTTCACTCCATCCTGTTTGGTTTTCTTTGTTAATAATTTTTGTAATTCCTGTCTTTCTTTAGCTAAGTCTTTTATGAACTTATAGGCACTCTAAACTATTCCTGCGGTAATACTCTACTCTAATTCACAGAAAAATCTTTTTATTTTTTCGCCTATATGTGACCGTAATTTATCTCATTTGGAATATACATCATTCCTAAAAAAATTCTATTTCTCTTTCTTGATTTCAACTTTCTTCTCGGGAAGAACTATACCATGCTCTTACTGTGAGTGTTATGAAAATATTTAAATGTTTTTCTCATGATCTTCTCATTACCGTATGCATTAACATATCATCAATGTATACTATTATAAAAGATGAATAATCAGAGAATATTTTATCCATCTTCCTTTGGAAAATTTGTGGAGCATTTTTTTAATCCAAAAGGCATTACCATCCATTCATAATGTCCTTTAGGTGTACTAAAAGCTGTAATGTGTATATTATCATTATCCATTTTTATTCGCTAAAATCCCGATGGTAATCAAATTCTATCGTAATAGTTTTTTTTCCTCTTGCTAAATTCCTATTAATATTTCTTCCTCTTTAGATATAATATCCATCAAATTTAGTATTCTTATTTACTTCCTTGTAATTTACTCACCATTCTTGTGCTTTTTCATCTTTTATTTTCACTATGCTTTTTTCACCTCATAAAGGCAAGTGTGACTACTATGTGGACTTTTACTTTCTTCTTATTAGATCTAATAGGCTAATTCACATCCGCATTTTTAAAAAGTCTTTCTATATCTTCTGGGAGAAGCAGTATCATTGGTCTGACCTCTACGACTTTATAGATTTCTTATCATTTCTAATTTGCAAAGAGATTTTGTCTTCTTCCCAATATTTTAAAGGTAGTTATTACTAAAAATTTTCTTTTTAATTTTTTACATGTATCTTGAACCTGTTAGTTTATGGCACAGATGAGCGAGTCTTTTTTTTACTCCCTCCTACTTCCTAATCCTTTATCAAGTACTTATCCTAAAGGGTTTTAATATTCTAGGTACTCTTATCTAGTGGTCATAAGGTGTTTTTAGTATTATAGTATAAATTGTTTGTTGATATATTGAGAATTGTTGTAAAAAGTTATTTCCTAATATAATATCACATTCTATATTGTTATATTAGATAGGACTTTTCCTATTTTACGATTTTATTTTTGGATCATTACTCTACATTTTCTTTGTTTTGCAATTTTTCTTGTTTCCTACTTCTGCATAACTATGAGACATTCCAGGTTTCTGTCTTTTAATGTTTTCTTAATATTATTTATTTCCTCCCATCCCAGATATCTGAGCTTAATCCCAATGGGATATAACTATCTCACTCAACTGTCATAACACCCAGGTGGAACCCAATTCTTTCATCTATGTCTCTCTTGTGAAAAACACATACATCTTCTCTCACATAGACATTATGTCTCCTTCTTGCACTTTATGATTTATCCAGATCTGCTGTAGGAATGATTCAAGAGAATACTCATGTAACAACCCATTTCCATTTATGTTGTCTCTTAGTTGAATACACCACTGTAAAGGCTTATCCTTCAATCTTATGGGCTTTCTACCAATACTCTACTATGTCAATTCATCATACTTTATAAAACAACCATATAAACTCAGCTGAGGAGCCTCATCATTAATCATTCCTGGTTAGCTTTGATTTGCTACAACCCACCCTTATAATTTATTAAAATTTTTGTTTCCTCCCAACTTCCATTGAAAATACTTCATTTTATTGGTACTATTAATTTATCTCTCTCCCTTGACTGTCAACTTTCACAAGCTATTCTACCATTATCCGTCATTGGGAACCTCTTCAAATATAAAATCAATTTTATATCAAGCCTCTCTCTTCGTAGAATACCATCTTCACCCTTAAAATGTAATTTGCTTGGTATTTATTCTGATCAATTTTGAGGTGTTCTATTGTCGCAATTTCACATTCATCACTAATTTCTATAAATGGTTTAGTTCTCGGTAAATTCTTCCATAATTTGAGTTTGATAGTGTATATAAAAGCACTAAGTAATACATTGTCATTATATTGATTTTCATAAAAATTATATTCCCTTAAAAAAATTTGAAACATAAGCTAGACTAAGTATCGCAAATTTTATTCATAAAATTAATGTTATATTTGGGGTAGCATGTGAACATTACCTTGTATAGGAAGCACTTCCTGACACTTCCCTTAAGTGGCTTTCATGTGCCCCATCGCTCTTTATCATGTAAACTAACACTATTTCTTATTTAGATTTTCAGGAATAATGATTTTATTATTATCTGTAATTTCCTTCAGTAGACATGATATTTGGCTTTTTCTCTGTTTTGTCATTTTTATCTTTGCTAATGTTTCATTTTATAGTTTTTGTTATAAATTAAGTTTATGAGTTTCCTTTTAGCCTTTGTTTATTGTTATGCTTTCTTCATTTTTTGATATCTTCTATATATATCTTTTTTTACCTATTTTAAGTAGCTTAGCACCTTCTCCTAGGCTTTCAAATCAAATCTTATTCTGCATTGTACTTTTCTATTATCAAAAGGCCTTTCATTCTTATATCCTTTCCTTAGATCTTCAAGTAACTTAATAACTTCCCCAAATTGTGAAATGTCATCTTCCCCTCAATTGACTTTTTGCTGACTCTCAGATCATTTTCGAGGAACCTGTTATCATTTCCCACAGAGAAACACTTTACTTATTTCTAATTATCAAAACCTAGGATTACTTTCTAAATCTCTTTCTTCCTTATTTCTTTCTCCCCCATAATATAAATGTCTTTTTTTCTCCTTTTTTGACATTTGTTACGTAATGTCCCACTTCTCCACATTTCGAACATTTGTATATACTTTTGTCCATTGATGTATTTCTCTTAACATTTTGTCTTTTGTAATTAAATTTTTTCTTGTAGTATTTTTTAAATGGTTTTCTCCATTCTTTTCTAAATCTTTTATATTTTGTAAATTTCTTTTTTGGCTTTCCTAATTGTTTTCCAAATTTTCTTTTCTGATACTCCTTATACCCCCATTTTCCTAGGATGTTATCTGTCTTATCACGTATCATTTTTTTTCTTCACGTTCTCACCTTATGTAATATACCTTCTGGTGCATAATTCTCGTTAATCTTTTTCAAAATTCTATTCTAGTTCCTAAACAACATTTTTCTCGTTTTTATTTTTTTCATATTCTTCTTGGAAATAATTACCCATTTTTTCTCGGGTAATTTCTCATAATATGGTTTGCAAGATTGTCATATTCATAATAATGCTCAAATGCATCATAAATATCATTTTCTAAATTCACATGTATATTCATAGCATGACATCTACGTATTTGTAATTGTGATATAGCTTATTCCTAGCTTCTGGCTCTTCTTCCTCGCCTTCATACTATTTTTGTCATCCATACTTCTCCTAAAATTCATTCACTTATATATCTAATAAAAGTGTCGCCCACACCTTCTGAATATTATTTTCAAATATTTATAAGCATTGCATTTGTAATCACATTTGAAACTCAGTAGTCGATGTCCCTTCCCAATAATTTTCTAACACATCCGCATAATGCTCAGATCATTATTTAAGTTTTAGTATTATTATCCCAACTGCTTCCTAAGTACCATAAAACATAATGCCATTGCATGAGACCATTTATTTAACAATCGTTTCTTTAATATCTACGCCTATATTCCTGTATATACGCCCTCGTATTTCCTAATTGTTCAATTCCTTTGCTTCAGGTCTCATATTTAGGCATTCTGTATTGTTTTTCAAATGTTTTTGGGTGTTCTTCCTTTATTTTACTTGGTCCTCTTACATGTCCTATAGGATCTAATTCCTTCATCTAAATTTCATTCTTTGTATTTTTATTATTATATCCTCTATTTCAATTAATATTACCATTTGATCTTCATTCTTTATAGTTTCTTCTTCTATTATTTGTTTTCCTTATCTTATTTTTCTTTTCTTTCTAATTCCTAAGTATTGTCTCTAATAATCCTTTCATCTAGACTTCCTTTTTCTATGTCTTATCTTTTTGTTGTTCTTTCTAGATATTTTCTAATTTGTTCTACTATTTTTCCAGTTGTTTTTTTTAACATATTTTGAATCTTTTCCTATGCTAATAAGAGTATTTTGTTGTATTTCTATATTTATCATTCTATTTTCTAATTTATTTATTTTTTCTTCAATTTTTCAATATGTTATCTATTCTTTTATAGCTTTCAATATTTCTTCCATTAATATTTAGTTTTAGATTCCATGTTATTTCTTAGTTTTTATAATTTTCTTTCAATAAATTTCCTTCCATTTTTTTATATACTTGTATTCTTTGATTTTTATTTTAATCTTTTGATTTAAGTTTCTTGTTTTCTCATAATAGACTTTTAATTATTATTGGATAGCCCTTTCATTTCTATAAAAGTTTTATTTTTTCTTATTTATTCTTCTTGTTGTTTCAGGATCTAAACAATCCTAAAGTGGTAAATATTCATCATCATATTATGCATTTATATTATTATATCTCCAATTTAGATGTACTTTCATAATCGACTTTTATTGATAGTAAGTAAACTATTTTCTAAACATTTCATAACCATTTTATATATTGTGTTTTTTATTTGTTCCATTTTACTGTTAGTCTAGTCTTTACATACCATACCTTTTCTAAATATTTATTTATTGGATTTTTGCACACAACCATTTATTATTTCACCTCATATTTATGTTTAGTTCTTTCTATCCTATTTAGATTGCTATAAAAATATTTCACTTAGATCTTCCTCTTAATTATAAGGTTCTTAATATTATTGATTACTTATCGCTTACTCGCATTTAAATCTAAAGTAATTATCATTAAGTATATTTTTGTTCTTAAATTTTAAATTTTGGCTTTTATTAATATTTCTTTTTTCATTTCTTGAGGGAGATTTAATTGTATTATTATCATTGATTCTTGTAAAGATGTTTGAGGTTTGGAGATATACAGTGTTTTTAATATCAAATCATTTGTTAAGAATTTCACTTTATAATGCTTAGAAAGATATTCCACAATACTCTATATATCATTAGATCATAATTCATTCTTTCTCCTATTATCTTCATAATTTAATCCTTATATTATGTCTTATTTTTAAATTTTCGTTAAGTAAATTAAACTCTTGAAATTTTATTGTTTGAACAATTAGTTGTAGATATCTTTATCAAAAGAGTTATTTGTCCTCACCATATTTACACCCACATTAAACCAACACTTTTTTTGCTTCTTTTAACTTTTGACTTTTTTGTTTTGGAAACTATTCATTTACTATTTAGCTTACCATTTTTACTATTAAATACTCATCATTATTAATTTTATCCCCAAAAAATTCTAAAATGCTTATATTGGTTAACAATATGATTGTTCTATCAAATTTCTTCACACCGCATACCCTCTGCATGATATATTTCTTACGTGGACATTTGTTAAATTTATAATTGTTTTTGGTGATTTCTGTTTTAAATTATTATTCTATTTTTTTATTTTCAATTAAATATATCACATTTATATTATAACAAATTTTTTACATAATTCTGTTTATTCCTAACAACCAAGATTCTACATCAAATCGTTTGCATCATACACTTAAATATTGTCTTCCTAGATTCTTTAGCCACCATTTTTATATTATTCTATAAAAATATAATGATGTTATCTTCTGGATTTTTTCAATTTGTTGCTCTATTTCTCGTTCAAAAATAGAAAATTTTTAAATTGATTATTATTTGATATTCATTTACTGATTCATTTTGATTTCTTTATTCAAACCCAGCTTCCTGATATCATTTCCTTTAGCTTTATTTATAAGCTTGCGCTACGCTTAACCAACCAAAATGACTTATTATAAATCATTATGATTTTTTGAAAATTTTACCCTTCAAATGTTTATCAAATTTCTATTCCTTTTGTTACGTAAACAGAAAACGCCAAAGTCGTGTTGAGACCACTTCGAAGACATCCATTAGATTATTTTCTTTATTTAAAAAAGCATCAAAAAAGCTTCCGTATGGAACGTCAACTTGAAACGACTTAAAGACACCATTGGGCCTAAGCTTGGTTATATTACAATTATATTTTTTAATATATAAATAGAAAAGTATAGCTTTTAAACTTTTTTTTCTTCTTTGAAACTTTGTAGACCATTGAATTGAATTTACCAGCTTTATGGATTAATTTAATATACTGAGATTCTAAATCCTGGAAATAGTGAATAAAATGAATGACATTTACCAAATAACTCTTTGTTCAAAATTATATGAATTTCAGTTATATGAAATTAATGATATTCAATGATTAATTTAATCTCCTTATCATTCAACGAATAATTTTAATCTTAATTTAAAGGTTTGGGAAATAAAAGGTTTCGACATTCTAAAAGTCTGCCCTCCTTTTATAAAGGAAGTTGTCAAGTATTTCCGCAGGTGGTGTGTGTGTGGAGGGGTCTCAAAGGTCATCAGTCTCGAAGCCTCGTGACGCCTGCGCAACCAAATACTACCACGCAGAATGGCAGTTCTCCCCATTTCAATATACTTGTCTTCGTTCTCTCACTATGCGAACAGTGGCAAAGGACACGCCCTTATGGGCCATGGAAATGCGACCACCCCTCGTCTGGGAGGGGGCCAGTGAGCCCTTACAAAAAGTTCTATCGCCTTAAATTCAAATCTCTAAACATGGCATGCCCCTTGTCAGATTCGATATTCTAAGATCATTCCTGGCCGTCAATTATCATCTCTCTACCATACCACTTACTGCACACTGCAGTTATTGGCTGTTATTTGTGCCTTCGTCGTGATCGAAAATCGATGATTTCAAGACCGGAATCTCGATGCTTTCTCGAAAAACGCTGCCGGAACACGGGGTTTTGCAAGAAATTGCAAAATTTACGGTATAACTGGGGATTCGCAGACGACTCCAACGGCGCATCCGTTCGCCATCCGAGATCTAGAGAATTACTCACGGATTTTTAACCCGTAATTACAATTTTGTAAATCTAAAATTACCGATTTGTGTTCTTATTCCGTAAATTGGAATTTCTGGCTCCACATTTTCTCCTTCGCCCTTTTCTGATGAACACATCATCGCTTATCAAAGTGGCGCATCTGCTTTTATATCTAATCAACTGGATAACCGCTTTATCCCTATATTTCAGACGCCTCGAATTTCAAAGCACCAATGATTAAGACAAATTTTGTCTTTGGCGAAATTCTCACAAGACTCGACCTATTCTCCATTTTGGCTTTATTTCTCTTTTCACCTCAATTATCACTCTCACTCCTTTGGTTTTTGGTGTTGTTCTGCTAATCCATCTTTGGCGTGTGTGCAAAGTTTTCTAAGAATCTATTATCAACTGACCACAAGAAGTTGTTGATTAGTTTTTGGTTGCGAACAAGAAAAAAAAAAAAATCCTTCGATGGGCAAGCAAACGATTTGGCTTTTATTGGCCACTATGTGGGAAAAAAAAACCGTGAACTGTGTGTTTGTAAGCCGTTGTACCTCTATTAAACAATTTCGTTTATCGAATAGAGAAAAGTTGTGGAAATTTATTGAAAAACAAACAAACAATAAGGCTTGTTGTTTAGGGGAAAAACGTAACCAACAACTCGTGGATTTGCATTGGTCAGGGTTCTTCTGACAAGAAAAATATAGAGAAATTTTTTTTTGTGGTTATGTTAAAACAAATTCTTGATTTGTGGTTTTCAAAAAAAAAAAAGAGAAATCAGGTTATAGTTTCCAAGAAATGATACTTGGAACAAATTGAGTTTTTCCTTTTGTACACAAAACTGAGTTTATCTTTTGGGAAAAAAAAAATCCAGTTGTAGTTTAAAAAGGCTTTGACGAACAAAAAAAAAAAAATCATATGATATTTTGGGATTTATCTTTAAGAGGAAAGGAAAAAAAAATACATTTCTACAACCAAACAAACTAGTGATTTGTTGGTTTGAAAAATCCTTGTTGATACATACAAGGGGTTAGTTTGTTTGGAAAATCCTTGTTGAAACATACAAGGAGTTAGCTGATTTGGGAAATCCTTGTTGCAACAGTACAAAAACAAGTATCGAACTTGATACTTTGTGTAAAAGATCTTAATTGTCTATCAGGAACCTAACCTTTAGGCTATAATTAGGGATTATGTTGAATAATTGGAATTGACATTTTCTTGAATATTTCAAAAATGATATTTGAATCCAATAACGATGTTGTTAGACACTCATTTTCTCGGAAGTCCGTTGACTACCCGACACCACACATGGACAAATAGCTGGACAAGCCTGGTTATCCGACGCCAGAGGCCCGGGCAGAGTCTCCTTGTACGGAGCTTCTTACCCAAATACGCACCGCATATACCGTCTCCAATCGCCCAATATAATCACAACGATATCCAAAATGGCCACTTGGGCCCATAAACAATTCCTCATCACGATATATCCAAACTATATCCACAGTTTCAAGAGTTAATGAAACTACTTATACAACATATATTAAAATGAAAACATTCTAATACATATATATAATGCGACACCAGTGCCCACATCCCGACTTTCTAACGTTCAAGGACGAATCGTTCCTCGCACGCCCTGCACTGCAAAAGGTGGATCCCACGATCGGGCGTAGCTAATGCTCGCAGTATAATCGCCCCAAATCTGCCATCACCACCTAAGTGCGCAATGTTCCAAAGAACACACATTCAAAGAATGCATGATCCTACTCAATGTCTACATGACCCCACTCGTATCCCGAAGTCCTCATTCGACTCTCTCACACA
Source organism: Tetrastigma voinierianum (assembly GCA_016808115.1). Lineage (NCBI taxonomy): Eukaryota > Viridiplantae > Streptophyta > Magnoliopsida > Vitales > Vitaceae > Tetrastigma > Tetrastigma voinierianum. The sequence continues at coordinate 533,074 of JAEQBH010003190.1, read as the reverse complement.
CTCGCTCTAAGCCTTGTAGCGAGAATTATTGTTTTATTAGCGACAACCCTCTAATGTATATATATATCAATTCAAGGGCCCGACGCATTGGATATATGCCACTGCTTCAGGGACTACCCGATAGAATATCACCGGGCCGCTCCCGAATGACGATATTTTTAGTTTGTAGACTACCTCTCGATAATTAATATTTTTAGCATCATCCGAACCATTTTCTAGACTCATCTCATGCACTCTAACTCCTATAGTCCTAGGATGTTCCAGCAGATATTAATGATACAGCGCTCAATTCCAATATAAGCTTTCAATAACACGCAAATTATATAAACACGAATATATTCACATGTGGCCCAATCACACAAACATGTTATGTAATTATTACTCAAACATCAAAATTAGCTCACTTCGCTAACGATCAAACACAAGCCAATTCCGATTCGACTACTTAACCAAACACATATTTTCTCACGAAAATACATTTTCGCGGTCAATTATTCCTATGAACAAGAAAACCTAGGTTTTACTCTGCTCAAACACACATCCATTCATTGCCCACTTTAACTCCGGTTTCACCGCCCATTTCCGGCCTTATACACATCAAAAAGATACATTTCACATAAATGCATAAACTAGGGAACCCAAATATTCCGTGGACACACGACTGTCCACATGGGGTTTCTAAATTTCTCCACCCCGCTCCAAGCTTTGAACCTGACTCAAATCCTGCTTCCTCACCCACCTCATTCAACCTCAAACATTTCGCAGCATTTATGAATAAAACGCAAAAGTAGTGGAAACCCCTACCTCTCGGAGTTTGATAAACTCCCCAACCGGCACTCCGACGCGAAGCCTCCTCTCCACTAGAATAGCTTCTCCTTCGTCCCTCGAAGACTCCGATCATTTGATCACATATTTTTAGAGTATAGTTTCTCTCTAAAAGCAAATCTCTCAAAAAATGGTCAGTTTATTTTCCGGGCTCAAATCACGTTTTCATTTTTTAGCGGAGGTTAGAGACGGCACTGTAGCAGTCTTGTCATCTAGAGACTTGAAAACTTTTCCAAAACGACTACATGTCCTCTTTTTCCCGTATTCGACATTCTGGCTTCATCTCTACCGCCCATTTTCATCATTTACTCATACCACTTATTAAGACACGAAGACGTGAAAGAGATGCTGACGATCGAGTAAATCTTTATTAAGACCGAACCTTGATGCTCGAAAAACGTGTCGAACACTCGCCTTCACCCGACGAAATTTTACGCGCTACCTGATTTCAGACGATTCCAACGGCGAACTGGGCTTTCATCATCCGGGAGGTCTAGAGAATTAATTCCGGATTTTAACCCGAAATTACACCTTGTAATCGAAATTACGTATTGGCCCCTTATTCCGTAAACTGAATTTCTGCCCACAGCTAGGACTAAATTTACCCAAGTAGTTATGTGTTTATAGTGAGAATTGCAACAATCTCATTGAAATTCTCAAAACAAATGGTTATTGCTAAATTCACAATGGAATTTGAGTTTATAACATTAGGACACCGCAAGAGTATCGAATCCGCTACAACAATTCTAAATGACGCCTGTGTGACCAAAGCTCAGCGCCCCAAATATGTAATACACATTGTGATTATTATGAGCACTGCGCATGGATAATGGTAAGTCTAGACATATTAAGACACAGCACGCCCATACATTAGCGCCCGTCCGTTTTCACAAACATCTTCTGAGACCGGTGCAACGTTGTTACATTATTTAAGATCCATGTAATCCAGAAACAATAAATAAGAAAGTGGTTGAAAACGTCACCAGCAGTAATGTGATCACTCTGAAAGCAAGAATGAAAGTCGCGATATGGCGGCAAAGACCGGTCAGTCGACCTTCAGAACCCAAGAGTCCAGGTTCGCGACAGCAATCCAACCAGGTACCTTGAAATAAACACCGTGGGACTTCCTCTGTCAATTCCATGATGAGTCAGCGGAGTTGCTCATACTGAATAGGTTGAACCTGCGCTTTTAATGATTTTTGCATTGAAAAGTAAATACAGCTGCCTTTATAGTGATCACCTATGCAAGAGTGAAGTGGGGCAACTTCAAAGGGAATTGAATAGGGCACAATTCCTATTAAACTCTTGCAGAACCAGGTGCATGTCCATGACCAAAATAGACATAAAAGTGAGAACTAAAATGTATTAGGAAGATTCCTGTGTGAGATATGTCATCGTCTACACAAATGGTAGAACAGTTTAAGAACATCGTGTCTACTGTTTAGCTAGTAGAATAAACATATTTTTACAAGGGTAACACCTACCTCTTCTATGCAGGTTTCAACCGTTGGTTTTATCACCAAGTGTCACGCTCCTACCCTTGCCCTCAGAAGATAGGGGCGGTACTGATCGAGACTCTTTACTTTTTGACTTTCTAACATTGGTGAGCCCATTTCAATAAACAAATCCATATATCAGAATATAATTGTTAAACTACCACCGTAGTGGTGTTTAAAATATCATGTACGTATACATGCCTGAGTCCCATTTACTTGTGCTTACACAAACTCCATTATTACAAAATTTTACATTTACATTACAAAACAAAATAAAAAACCTACATCAGGTTCCTATTGCTATGTTGGCCCTGGCGAATGTGGAATGCCTCGGATGTCTTCTTCAATACCTACACAAATGAAACACCTGTGCTAAACTTATAGCTTAGTGGGAAACATATAGCAGAAATGACCACGTGAAGTGGTTCACAATTACAGGATACATATAACATAATGCATATGTCAAAGTTTACGTATAACATAATTCCTCTATAAATGTAGTTTTCATATAACATGTAATTTTATAACGAACATATTCTCGTAGGGAGTTCGTGATTAGAGATCTTATACGTATAGTACCAATAGGTATATTACAGAACTGAATGATTTCTTATGCTTTCTTCTTGTTCATTTTTCAGATTCTTATCATATAAATGTTTGCATATGTCATATTATTCGGATAGACAACATATAAGTATATGTCTACATAGATCGATAACAATGAATGAGAGGACGCAAAGACAATAGGTAAATCTAAGTACGGTATAGTATTGGAACGTAGACGCAGCTTGCCCACGACAAGAGAGCCGTCAGAAGACTCAACAGAGTGCCGAAACATTGATAAGAGACGTGCTTGCCCACGTAACAGAAGTGTCGTAGAACTAGTAGGAGTGCCGAAGTACTAATCAAAAACATGTCTGCCCACGTAATAGAAGTGTCGTAGCACTAGCAGGAGTGCCGAAGCACTTATTAGAGATGCATATTCATTCACTATTCGGTCTTAAGCAGGCATACGATTATGTGTTTCAGAACTCATTATATCATTCTTAATTGCTAATGAGGAAAGAAACAATGTTTGCCTAACGACCCGGATGGTCGATACGGCGAGGTACATAACATTTTTCATATAATTTTTATACTTGTATGAACCCTTTCATTCACTTATTAGGATCCTCATTAATCCAATGGATGATTGTTAGAATTAACGGAAGAGAGGAACCAAAACAAGACTCGCAGGTACGCCTAGGCGAAGCAATGCTACGTGTGATGCCCCAAAACCGGGGTGTCCGTTGACAACACGTCAACTGGCGATGACTCGCTGGATGTCCTGCACCGACACCACCTCAGGAGTAAAATCCCGCGTAGTTCCTCAGACGGAACTCTACCCAAGATACAAAACCTCGTCCCAACAGTTTACAATGACCAATATCAGGTCCACATGCGAGTAAAATAATGGCCACTGGGCCCCCGTATCAATACTCACAAAAATACATCAACTATATACAATAGTCTCGCAGTTAATAAATTACTTTTATAAAACATATATCAAAATTCTAGTTTTAATACATGTTATACAAAATAATGTCAAAAGCCATAACCCGCTTCTAAACGCTCCTACTAGCGCCGTCCTCCTCGTACACCTCCCCTGCACTCGAAATAAGAATCCTCATTGCGAAGGAAGAAAGCCTCGCAGCAATAATTTCCCTTCCTACGTTATTCCCCTAACTCCAAGTGCACATGTGTCATGACAAACAATCACATTCAAGAATTACACGAACCTACCTCGAACGCCTACATGCCCAATCCCATGTCCCGAGTCCTCATCGACCCCCCACATATGCTTAAGTCGAATGCGAGTAAATATCCGGGGCCAGCAAAAGCTTTTTGTTCTCGAAAAACTCATTACCGTATCTCTTCGTAAATACATCGACTACCCTTAGCGACCGGGCTTGATATTTCTCCAAAACAGCTTACGGTCCCTTAACCGAAGTGATCCGTTGACAACTCTCCAAGGCAATTCTTCTGAAAAATCTTCTTCCTTTGAAATTTATTTCAATAAACATTTTCGCTTTTTCTTTCAATTTCTTCATATCACGCACTCACCCTAATATTCCTAGCCGCCTCAGCAAGATACTTAACGACGACGTCAATCCTAAAACATTCATGCTAATATATTCACATGCATATATATTAACATAATTAATTAAACAAATCATGTTATTAACCACATCAATAACACCAAAATTAGCCTCACATGGGCAATTAGCAAACACAAGCAATTCAATTCTGAATCACTTACAACACACATTTTCACACCAAGAAAATTTCATCAAGACCACGTGAACGTTGAAACCCCGTTGGCAATCGTTCACCCGCCACCAAATTTGGGATTTTCTCCACTCTGCCTCAAATGTTTTAAGATCGGCAATCACCCAAATCAAGCCCCGTATCATCCCTAACCATAAACATGACTCTCACCAAAGAATATCACAAGTAGGAAAAGATCCCACTTTTGAAGTTGTCTTAACTCCACCACCGTGTCCACGCCAGAAGCCTTCGCCGCATGTATCGACTTGCTTCTGCCTCCGCTGGTAATCGATCATTCAAAAGGTGTAAAGAAATCTGTGGTAGGCAAGACACACTCTCTCTCTAGAAATTAAAAACCCGCCTACTCGGCCGATTTTCCTCTCCTTCTCACATTTTTGGCTTTTCAAATAATCCGAGAAGATGAACATTATTTGCTATTTTGTGCTTTATCTCATTAACAATTCCAATACTCCCAATGTGTCCATTTTCTTAATTTTTTGACACTTGGCTCACTTCAGCCATTTATCTCTAATCACGCAACACGTGTCACACGAATATACGTAATAGGTGACTTTGTCACATCACATGTCTTCAAACCCTTACCGAATACTCGATAATCGGGTGCCTCAAAAACGTGAAATTCCTACCGTCTCTGGGCATTCGACCTAAATTCGACATGGTAGCTAGATTAGCGATGATTCCAACTACAGTTCGCTTCATCATTCGAGCGACTCCAGAGTACCGATTTTTACCGAAATGATCATTTGCCATTTTTCAAAATTGAATTTTCGCACGCCTGTGCAAACCAGAAAGTGCGTAAACTTCCCGCTCGGCCTACCTAGCGTAGGACTCGCCTAGGTGTAGCTCCACGCCTAGGCACCTACGCCTAGGCGTAGGTGTCGTGGTTTAATCTGTAAATGACCCGAGATTTTGCCATTTTCACGGAAATTTCCTTCCAAACCAAAACCAACTCAATCAAAACTCAAAACAAACCATAAAACTCATCTTATACCAACCAACAACACTTCTAATATGATTTTCCTACACAACTTAGACAAAGAGAGATTTATGGGAATTCCATACAAGTAATCCATACAAAAAGGGTTATTCCCAACATGAATTCCAAACATGAGTTCCAAACATCACATAAGAAATTTCCAAACAAAAGTTCCAAACAATTCCATACAAGTTCCAAATCTGGATATCTTATCTTCTTCTTTTCCTTTCTCCGTCAACACGGAGCCAAAAATGGCTTCTCCTTCCTCAACCGTGAACCCTAGCCAAAATGAGAGAACAATCTCCCCTTTTCTCTAAGACCATGTTTGGTCTTATCCAAATTTGAGTCAAATGTCCATATTTTCTATTTGGTCATTTTATTTTATTCTATATGCAATTCTAACTTATCATATTTCCACTTTAACATATAATCTTTTCATCTTATGTCACTTGGGTCCTTAATTAGCAAAATACCACTTACTCCCTTAAGACTAAATTTTCAAAATGCAAATTTTACTTATATTATACCCTCAATACGTAATAACTACTGTGAAAGATAATTTGTTACACAAAGTCCTGGTCTGCCTTTTTAGTCATTAATTTCATTGGGAATTGTTGGAAATAATGAATGAATTAATGGCATTCATTGAATAACTCTTTGTTTAGAATTCTATGAATTTAAGTTATATGAAATTAAAGACATTCAATGAATAATTTATCTGTGACATTCAATTAATACTGACTCGATTTCCTACGGTTTAAGCCAAAAAGTGCTTAAGATTCCAAAGGCTACCACAGCTTCTCATTTATAATAAAGGTTGTCATACTTCTAAAGGGGGTTCTCAAAAAGGTCATCGAGTCAAGCTTTTCCTTCCTCGTCTTTTGTCTGCGGATAAGGCGAACACATCACTGGGCTTCACCTGAGCATATGAATGCCATTATTTGACCACTCACAACCATTTTATCCTTCGCATGCACGCCTTGTGAATCTCAAAGTCGCCACCCGAGGCGCGACTCATTTTGCCGAATCGAATTTATAAGACTCATTGTTTCTACTTTAGTTTTATTTCTCCTTAACTCTTTATTACTTCACTTTTGATTTTTGGTGTTGTTTCGACTAACCATTTTTATACAGGTAGAAAGTTTTCTAACATCTTTTACTGACACTACAAAAAAATGAGCAATAGTGGCATAATATTAGGATTTAGGAGCGATTTTAAAAATACATAACTAAAAAGCAGAAAGTACATGTTCTGTGATAGAATGAAATTTATTATTTATAGAGTTGAATTATAAAAAAGCATTGTCGTATAGTAGCAGGGTTTCTGTGAATTATATTATGATTTGTCTTTTGAAATTTATATGGGAGAATTAAAATTTTTATCTAAAAAAACACAGGTTTTAAGAGAAATAAAATCACCATTATGTAGAAACTCCTTAATTTAACGCAATGAACTTTTTTATATTGAACGCTTATTCATATCAAACATTTAGCCAGGGAAACTAACTGGATGTTACTACTATAAAATGTCCCTATAGAGTTAGGACACCAAATTCTTAGGCCGCTGCTACAAATAGCCCAATAGACACGTGAGATTTTTGGAGTTTTGGACTCAAATAATTCATTTGAAAAAAAAAATTATAAAATTAGTTTTTAACTAAAATTAATGTCCAAAATAATTATTATTTGAGTACGTAGAAGTTAGAATCTGAGAATCTTTATTATAGATCGAAGTAATTTTAATTTTTATGAATCACATTATCGTAAACCAATGCGATTGAAATTTTTATACAATACGGTCGACGGCGTTTGATAAAAATTTGAGTGTCTATAAATGGATAATGACATTTAATAAAAATTCAATTACCGTTATTATGAACAGAAACATTATGTATTACTTTATATATTAGTTTCAATTCTCAACTAATTTTATAATTTTTTTTCTTCAAATAAAACTCATATTTCTGATCGTTGCCATAGCTGTTGCACACAAGCCTAAATGCTCTCTGTCCTGCTCACAATCTCTTCCGCTCATCCCTGAAGCTTTAACCTAACCATCCTCTCCCATAAAGTAAAATATGGCTGGCTGGTGAAATCCAATTTTCACAAATCCGGACCTGCCTTTTCTCCTCCATTCTCAGAAACCCTAGAGCCACTATCCAATGGATTTTCCCTGAACTTCCCTAAAACTTGATGGCAGAACATGTGGAAAACTGTAGCTGATCTTCCCTCGCTCCTAAGATTCAGTTCGGAATCTCTATCTTAACCATGCCATCGACTAATTATCACTCTTGACTAGTCATTTCAGTCTTATATTTCTCTCCCTCAGCGGTTTTTCTATTTATGTTGATGTAATATTTTGTGTTGGTTTTTCATGGTTTGTTTCTCCTCTCGGTCATTCGATCAGGTAATTATTTTGATTTTTAGTCGTTTCCAGCACTCACCACCTTCATTCTTCCTCATCTCCATCCGGAAAGATTCAGGCCTTGCTCTGCCCTGCCTTTTCTTTTGAGTCACGGGTTATGATTTCTGGCTCTTTGTTTTGCTAATTTGGGGCAGTAATGATGGATTTTGCAGTTGGGCGATGGGTTTTGGGGATGGTGGGACAGGCGGCGGTCATCGCATTTTCGAGTTAGGATTGGAGGGTAGAGATGGTGTATTCGATGTTAAAGGAGTTTTCTTAAGCTTTCTATCATTAGTTTATACTGCAATTCGTTTCCTCAAGAAAAGTGGATGGATCCTGCTTGCTTATTTTTCATGATTCATTTCCCCTCTGTTTTCTTTTCAAACAGTGGCGAAGAGAGTCAAGCAATTTATCAAGTTGCATTTTCAATAGTTGCTCTTGAATTTTCTTTGTAATTTGATCACCTAAAATTTGTATGAATCAGTAAAATCATAAACAAAGAACTTTTAAAATTTTTTTTTTCAATTTTCATTTGGAAAGGGTTGAAGAACTTTTTGAGCACAAACACAACTCCAAACAGAACTCCTTTGTATTGTATAATATGTTATACTGTATTGTATTGTATTATTATTTTTTCAATTTGTTTTAGAGATCCTATCCCTATATCAATCTTAATGTAATAAAACCAGTTCCATTCAAATAATATGTTACACATTAGTTATTATATAAATGGGAATCCTTAGTTTTTCATTTTATGCTTATGATTATGTTGAAATTTTGTTAGTGAACCTGGTGGCGACAATTCTAGCTACTGTAACAGTGGAACAATATAAACCAAAACCCGCCGTGACCTACTTCTCATCCAGAGGTCCTTCATATGCCACAAAGAACCTTCTCAATGCAAATGCTTCTTTTATTTTCTTATCCATCTTCAATTTCGGTACTAGAAATGAAATCTTGGCTTAGTCCAAGTAAATCCCCACTTCCATACTGCCCATAGGCCTTTTTTTTTTTTTTTTAATGTTTTCTCCCTGAAAACAAGGACGCTGAATTGTGAAAACAAGGAGGCTAAGATGGTGGTAGTAGTGAATATATTTGTTGTAGCCTTGTAGGATTCATTTCTTGAAATATATTTTTACGAGCTGCAGAGGATGCTGTTGAGAGAAATGCATCTTCTGTTATCAAAGGCTTACTGAAAATGGATGGGATTCCTGGTCCGTACAGAGGGTTTGGCACTGTCATCACTGGTGCAGTTCCTGCCAGAATTATTTGAACTATCTGAACCTACCCAGGCAGCTATAGCAAATGGAATTGCTAGCATGACTTTGGCACTTTTTTCTCAGGCTGTCTTTGTTCCAATTGATGTGGTATGTGTTCATGCTCTTTTCCAGGCATTTTCTTGTCAACTCACTTGTTTCATTATCCTTTTTTGAGGGATAATGTTCTGAGTGTCTGGGTTTTGTAATTGCATGGCTTCTCTTGGTGAGTACTCTGCCATTTGCATTATTCGGACCCAAAAAGGAACTTTTGATGTCTAACGATCTTCAACAAGGGCCAGGTTTTATATTTAGTCCACAATTGCCTAAAGTTAACTATTAGAATTTAGTTTTTGTGGGTACTTCACCTAGAATATTAGTGATTTTCTATCCCAGATGTGGCATATTTTGACATTTATTCTGCTCAGAAACACAGACTGGTTTTCCTTTAAGTGATGCCACTTGGAGCCCAGCCATAGCTGGTGGAATAAGGATTGTCCAAACCAAGAAGGGTAGCAGAAGAAATTAGTTCTCATTACAATTGATTCTATTTTAGCCTATAAAAAAAATTGTTTTGATTCTACTATGGTCAGTTAAAGTTGATGGTGCAAGTAAGGAAGCACTGACACGCCATAGTGAAGTAGTCCGAGGTCCGACACTCAGACATTACCCGATTACTGGATGCGTGGCCTGACATGCCACGTACCGTGTCGCTGACCAAATGAGTCAAAGCCTCTGCATATCGCACGACATATTCATGCGCTTTTTCTTTTTAATTACGGCTAACATTCAGTAAACACACCGCAATCCAACCCTAATTTCTTGAAAACCATAACCTTTGAATTATTTTAATATTTTCTTCACTTGGTTTTCTTTAGATATCTAGCGATATTCTTTTATAAAAATATTTCAGAAATAAAATTATATAAAATCTGATGAAAATATTTTTAAAATAAAACACCAAATTAAGCAAAAATATACGCTAAGCAAAAGACGATATTTATATTTAGTTGTAAAAAATCATATTTAATCTCCAAAAAGGCTAAATGAAGATCGACGCTGCGAATGAAAATTATTCAAATATCTAAACATTATTTTAAGATCAAATTAAAAGGAATTCGTATACGATCATAATTATTAAATTAAATATTCAAAATCAGGTTTTTTTTCACAACTATACAAATTAGGGCTAAAAATTAAAATAATCTTTTAATTAAATGGCTTTTTAAATATCATATACTAATTACATTTATAAAAATCATATTTAATAACTTAATTAGTTTTAGTATTACTTATGATAATCTTCAAATATTTGTAAGAACAATGTTTGAACAATTTTTTTATTAGTTCAAAATGTTTTTAAGGATTATATTTGTAAGAATAATTATTTTTATTATTTTATTACGCCTGCTCTTACCGTGATCCGTGTCCTAGTTTTTTGGAATTTTTTGTATCCCCGTATCCCATCGTGTCAGGATTCCTGCACGTGTCCTCAGATTCAGGCTTCCTAAAGTGCAAGGATATTCAGACTAGGAATATGTGCATCATGTTGGCATCAGTTTGCTTTTTCACAAATCTAACTATTAGAATGCAGCTATGTGGGCACTTTGAATGCTATTTTTAATCACAAAGTTGACATATTTTGAAAACTATACATGAGAAATTGACCTGTTTATCCTAATTTGAGCCTAGCCCCTGGATTGGGCTTGGGATAAGACTGCATAAACCGATAAGGAATTGAGATGCTAATTTTCACTGTAATGGATTCTATTCAGGTTAGCCAAAAGTTGATGGTCCAGGGATATGCAGGTCATCAGAAGTATAAGGGGGATGTTGCTCGATCGTAAGATTGTGAAGTCTGATGGTATTCATGGATTATATAGAGGTTTTGGTCTATCTACTATGACTTATTTACCATCTCGAGGTGAGACATTCTTGTTTTATTTTCTTTTTTCTTTTATATGCAATGCAAAATAGGTTGAAAGAGCTCATTTGCTATCTGGTAATGTATGGTTGGGACATCATGTTTCTTTAGATGCTAATCTTTTGAAAGAGCCACTTACAAGAATTCAGACTTCAAAATGTGCATGCTTAAAACTTAGTTAACGATGAGGTCTTTTTTCACCCTGAATCGCCAGAAAGGATAATCGCCTAACTGAAATCGCCGCTGCCATTCGTCGGGCTCGACGCGGACCTCTCGCAAAAGTAAGAAAGCAGCAGGATCACGCCGCTCGCACGCCCGATGCCTAAATCCGCTTTTTTCTTTAGAAAGAATACTGATCACCCTTAGTGTATGGTTTCCGCTGTGACCTTCACCGGTATGGGGTGACCTCGATATTTATAGTATATGCTTCTAATCGGACACGATACGATTCTCTCTCATCGGATGGATTTTCTCGCCCTTATCGTTGTCGATAAATAAGGGATCGCCGATTAATAAGGGATAATTAGTAGCCAGCTTATCGAGAATTATCTTACTCCTTGTTAGTGAGATTTGATTTGATTTGATGTAATATAAGCTTCTTAGGCTGTCCGTGTTATCGTCTGTAATAATGAACGCCCAGCCAGGCCGGCCAAGTAGTGGAGCTTCAAGCCACCAGCCTCGCCTACTGGGTCGTAGGGGCTCGCGCCTATTTTAAACCTAATCATGGTTCTGGGCTTTGGTTACGGCGAGCGGGGTGGCGGGCTGTATCAAGCTTCAATCTGATGCGACGACGTGGCTGCTCAGGCTGGTTTGGTTAAGGCTTTGTCGCCGTCAAACGTCCCGTGATAATGATGACTTTTCGACTTTCGCGCTCATTTCCTCTAGTTCCTTCGCCTCTTCTCGAGTACATCCTCCGACCGCTTAAAGATTGTGGCCCCCCGGGAGCATCAAGCTTTTACTTTCCTCGCTAGTCTCAGTTTCATTCGTCCGATCTTCCGTCTGCACATCTTTCAAGCCAGGATACCTTGTCCCGAGGCAGCCCTTTCGCTTATGTTCCTAGGATCGGTGCTGCCTTTCCTTCCCCGTGTCTCTTCGAGTATATAACGAGACACTGTGGCTAGCTCAAGGTCTTGTTCTTACTTACCCGAGCATCCTTATGGGTCCGGCCGTTCCTCTTCTTTGCATAGAAGGTGACTCCTTCAGGCTCCGATTCGGTACATGTGTGGTGCCTCCAATTGTTTAGCCGTGGTCGCTTCCTTCGAGACGCCCGAACCTCCTCCCCGGGTAAAGGTGCGTAGAATCACGAGATTAAATACCCTCGTGGACTCAATATCTAAAGTCAGCTGTAGAATGCCCTTAAGTGGGTGGGACCTAGCAGAGCGCTGGAGCCTTTATACGGGAACCATGAGGCATTATAGGCCCCTCGTGTCCGCTGTGTCCGGTCTCCGATATTTTGACCTCCTACGTGGTCCAAGTGCCCAAGATGGTGTGCTTCTTCGAGGTGGCCTTCGACAATGGCCTCCGTTTCCCTCTACACCCCTTTATAAAAAGGGTCTTACAACATTTCAACGTCTTCCCTCTCAACTTTCGCCCAATTTCTAGGTATTCCGATCACGTTGGTTTCTTTAGTGGATATGGCTCTGAGGTTCCTAGTATAGCCTGCTCCTGACCTCTTTAGTGTGAAGGAAGCCGCGAGGCTTTCTTTACTCTTATCTAAGCGTGCCAGCTCCGATCATCTCGTATCTCCATCTCCATAAATTTTGGAAAGAGCGTTACTGTTAAGGTCTGCAAATGGGAGCACAATTTCGACAAGGAAGACACTAGGCGCTTCATTGTCTGACCACTACCGAATCTACGTGAGCTACGGCTTAGTTCCTACTCTCTTAGTTTTCGTAGTTATGTGGCAGGTCCACCTTTGCATCAATGTATGCTTTTCAGTATTCGCCCGATCTCAAATTTCCGAAGACAAGGTCGAGTTTTTAAGTCACAAGTTTCTTCCGCGCTTACTCGAGAGCGAACAGCCTGAGATCCCTTGATTCTTCACAGTGTTCGAGGTCCCTCCCGCCCCCCGCTACTTCAGGCCTTCACCCTCATCCGCTATGAAGTTCTCTCATCGGCCGGCCTCCCGCTGTCAAGCCCACTAAGGAGAGCTTCCGTTCTGGTGGAGACGCCATTCCGAGGTCCCTGAGTGTGAAGCTTAAAACTCGACTCTCTGAAGGGCCACAGCCCGGGGTAAATTCCCGAGGTTGGGACGTCTTCTTCATCACCTTCTACCCATGTCCAAGTGTAGGGGCAAGTGTCGCCGCCTCCGGCCGAGGTTCCTAGAGCCCCAAGTTCGCAGCTCCATTATGGTTCTATTGCAAAGGCCAAAGATTCCTGGGAGGGTCAAATATTCGCTGAGATTATGCCTATAATACTGAGTCCCCCCCGCGCAAAGACCGAGCCCCTTCCTTCGAGCCAAGAGTCTGGGGAGGAAGCGCCTGCCGATGGAGATAGGATTCTCGCTTTCAATACCGAGTCATGGGCTAGCACTCTGCCTCGGCCCATTCTGTGTGGATTCCGACCTTAAGAGGCCTGGTGCCTTGGCCCGTTGAGGAAGCCTCGCTCTATCCCTTAAGGGCCGCCCGTAAGTTCTCGTGGTTCTTTGTCAGGTTTGCTTTTATCTCTGGCTCGAGTCATGCGGTCGAATTTTACGCCAAGTATCACAGTGGCTACCCATATGAAGAGTTTGGAAAAAAGGGCCAGACTGAACGAGGGTCACGTCAAAGCCGCCGCAGCTCAAGGCGAGAGTGGTCGTCTTACCTCCCGAAATGAAATAACTACGGATTCGATGCAAAATATGACGAAGGAGGCTCGCGGGCTTCCGATCCAACTCGAGGCATACCAAGGATGGCCCGGAGCGAAATGAGGTGTGAAGAAAAGGCTCGAGACGGCTTAAGAGTGGTCGAGGGCGAGCTCTTGGTTGTTAGGGACTCGTCGCAGCCGCCTGTGATTATCCGCGCTGGGCCGTGGATCTACCGCAGTTGCCCAGATCGAGCTCTCGTGAATAGGATGAGCCGTAATCGCCCTGTAATGAGTTAATGTGCAACTAGGAAGTAGCCGCGCGCTGTAGATGAGTCGCATAATGTGCAGCCAAGCATAGATGGAGCCTGCCGCGGCTTCCCGAGGCTAAGGAGCTCTATCGAACGCCCTGACGAGGAGTGCCATGGGCTGCGAGGGACCTTTAGAGGCGTGAAACTCGTTCAGAGGATTCGGTGAGAAAGGAAGCCTGAGGGGATGAGGCTCCGCACCTGGCTTCCCGATGGTATTTGCTTCTAGAGGAAGGTTGCCACGTCTACCCGGCTCGACCTTAACTCTGATATCCCTAAAGGATGAGGATGCGTAAGAGTCCTTTCCGTCGACTGCCTGAGAGCCAAACACTTGGCCTGAGGCCCGCCTCCCCTTCGCCTCTCCGCTCCCACTCGCGCCTCGACGTCCGAACTCCTTTATATACCTTGCTTGTTTTTCGCTTTATGTCAGGGCTTCTAACCCGATATAGCGTGATGCCGTTTCCCAATGAATACCCCATTTTCTATCTCATTGTTTTTTTTCGTTTCTTGTAATCGCTTCCGATGATGCTCTTTCCTCCTCATTAATTGATCATATTATATGGCCTTTGTAATGAGCAACAGTTCCTTATAAATCCAGCCGCCGAGGCCCTCAGTGGGCCAATCCGCCGAGCCGAACCGGGCTCCCTAGGCTATCTCGCCTCTCGAGCCGCTTATACTGAAATGAGCCATTCGCTCTCGGGCCGTCGCCTCTCCGAACCGAGCTACTCCGCCCTTAAAATGAGGCCTTCCGAGCCGTGCTTTACAAACCGAGCAAAATTGGCTCCCGGGCGCCGAGGCCTCCCGAGTCGCGCTCTACAACCGAAATGGGCCAATTCCTAGGCGCCTGAGGCCTTCCTGGAGTTGTTACGCCTATGCAACCGAGCTACTTGGCTCCATGGCTACACGGCTCGCTCGAACTATTACCAGGGCCCCGAGCTAATTGCCTCGAGCTACTCGCCTTTCGTTACACGGCTTCGTTTGAGCTACGCCCGCGAACCGAGCCACTTGGTCTGCGGCTGGCTACGCCCTGTGCCGAATCGACTTACGGGCTATATGACCTTTCTCTGAGCAATGAGCCTCTTCAAACTGAAATACGAGGCTTTCATGGGCTGGGAACCGGCCTGAGTCAACTTGCTCCCTGGCTACCAAGCCTTAACTGAGCAATGAGCTCTTCAAAATTGAGCTAATGAGGCTCCGTACTAATATGCCCGAGTCGAACTTGCTCGGGCTACCAGCCTTACTGAGCAAATGAGCCTTTCCAAAACTCGAACTACTAAGGCTCCGGGCTAATATGTCCGAGCTGAACTTGCTCCCGGCTACTGTGCCTTAATCGAGCAAATGTTTCAAAACTAAGCTATCGAGGCTCCGTGGCTAATATGCCCGAAATGAACTTGCTCTTCGCTACAGTTTTAGCTGAGCAATCGAGCTCTTCAAACTCGAAAGCATCGAAAGGCCACCGATTTTGACTTCCACTTGGAAAAGATGCGGGTGCATTTAATGCCGTTGATGGAGAATCGATTCGCTTATGGAGAATTGAACCGATCGCGGCTATTTTCCGATCGGGTTTCATTCCTTATAAATCGCGACCCACCGCAATGGAGCCTATGCTTCTAACCTTCTTCCTCAGGCGTGAATCGAATCCGCGACGTGACGGCTGCCATAGCTGGCTTCGCCTCATGTGAGGTCCGCCCCGGGAAATCCTCGTATTTGGGTGTTTGGTTCCGAAGGGCCCTCCGTCAAGAGCTGTGTTTTTCCTCTAGTTCCCTTTACGGAGTTATGTTATTCCTAGCCCCGTCCGATGACTAACCGTGCTGTGTGGAATGCATTCGAGAGGCTGTACTTAAAGCAAAGAACTTTAGTACTCGCTTTTTCCATTTTCTCCTTCTTTCTCTTCCTTTTCCTTCTTTTTCCTTCTTTCGCACTCTCTTCCTCTCTTTCCCCTCTTTCTCTTCGAGATTTTTCGAGGGAACCGCTTGTACTCAGTTTCATTTCCGAGGATGTAAGGGATGAAATCATTGACAGTAATTGATCGTACTTTATTGGAACAAAGAAATAAGATATTTTTCGCTACGAATCTGTACTGGGCGTGTAATTTTCTCTGGTATTACTTGGCCGAGCTATCTACCTTTTTTTTTTTTATCCATAAGGATATTAAATAAAACAATCAACGAACACACAGACTATTATCTTAAAGCTGATGATATTTTATTAAAGATTACAATCCGAGGTCTATTGATAAAAACGCTTGAGGTGCTCAACTTTCCAAGAATGAAGTAGAATTTTTCCTTCTTCCATATGGAGTTTGTAGTTACCAGGTCTGACGACGCGAGACACGACATGTGGCCTTCCAAATAAATTCCTAGTTTTCCATGCATCTGATTTTTCTCGTGAGGCGTGCTTTAAGACTAGGTCAAACACGCTTGTAACTCTGGTTCGACCGGGTCGTAGCGACTACAATTTCCTTCCTTGGTAGTCTTCCTGTGACGTCGACCCGACCACGCTTTTCATCTAGAGGTCCAGGTTTGAAGTGAGAGCCTCTTCGCTATGTTCCACGCCGCCAACTAATCCTCGGGATTTTAACTGATCTCGACAGAGCTACTCGCCTAAGGCCGAAGGCTGTGAGGAATAGTAGGTTTCGAATTGTCGACTTGCGTGTAGTTCCCCAGACATGCCCACAACACCCTGGAGGCAATTTACCCATTCGCTTTTGGGATTCTAACTTGGTCTTCAATGCCGCTTTAAGAGTTCATGGTGACTTCCAGCCCGTCCATTAGATTTCGGATGAGTCAGACGAGTAGTAGTTCCCGATCCTCAGCTCTACAAGTAAAATCCTCGAACTTGTGGATTGCCGAATTGCTTCCCCATTATCGACACCAGTGGCCCCTGATACAAAACTCCGTATATTATGGCGCCGCCAAATGAAGTCAAGGCATCTTGTTCCGTGATGGTAGCCAAAGGCTCCTGGCCTCGCCATTCGTGAAAATAATCCACCGTTTACGACGATAAATCCTGCATCAAGCTCCTTCCAAGGGGCAGAGGTCCCAATACGCCTAGCCTCATCAAAAGGCCAAGTGGGCCTGTAATCTCGAAGCCGCTGGCTCCTGATGTGGGGCGAGATTTCGCGTGCTCCCGACAAACTTTGCATTTCCCGACTAGTTCCAGAGTCTCTAAGCATCGCGGCCGCAGATCCCCGCCGTAAGACTTTTCCCCGCCTGCTCGAGCCCAATGTGATTTCACACACGCCTTCATGTACTCGCACATAGCCGCGCCTCCCCGCAATGCACTTGAGGACAGTGTGAAAAAACTCGCTTATAGCGGGCCCTCTGATGAATAAAGTGAACTGCGTGACTTCGTCCTAAGCTATGCCTCTTTAAAGTCGCTGTAGTCCTTATTATAGTCCTAAATGGGGTCCATCCACTTTGGCCTGACATGAAAGGGAGACTCCTTCTCACGAGATCCACGAGGGCTCTTAAAGGTACTCACTCGCGCCAATTTGTTGAGGTCTTCTCAGGAGGTCGTCAGCCGCCTTTGCTAAGGCATCTGTCGCCACTCCTTCGCTTCCTGTATGTGTCTAAACCGAACTAGTACAAACTTCCCGCACCCCGTACCTTTTAAGATATAGGATCATTTTTTCTCGCCTCGTCTCAGAGTGTCTTCTATTTGTTTTATATAGCTACCAACCGGAAGTCACGCACACCTCTAATGATCGACCTCCATCAATGGGCGAGGTCGAGTCCAAATTATGACGACCTCATACCCTACCAGCTGTCAGAGGTCAGAAACCCAAACTGAGCGTATAATTGACATTCATTCCTTCCCGAGAGGTCGAATAGCCCAACACCACTCCTTTAGCATCGGGCGGCCCCGCTCACGACAACTTCCAAACTGGGAGGCTCGGGCCGCTTCAGGCATCCGACAAGTCACGAGGTGAATTCCATGACGAAATCAAGCAAGATCCGCCCTTTTATTGTCGTTTTGGCCTGATATGATGTCGAACCTTCTCAGCTCTATGGCCCACTTCATCAATCTTCCCGAGGTCTCTAGTTTATGTAACACCTGCTTCATCGAGTATTTTGTTGGGATTTCGATGGTATGCGCTTGGAAGTAAAGGCGGAGTTTCCGGGCTGTGGTTACTAATGCCAGACGGCTTCCATTCGATACCTTCCTCTCAAGCCTCTCGAGCTCGACCGCAATAAGTGACTCGGGTGCTACGACTTGCCTTTTTGTCTCCCGATCGTAGATTCGCGCTCGGGCTGAAATTCAAATCACAGTATTGTGGTAAGAGCCCCTCGTAGGGACTTACACTGGGGAGCTCGATACGTTTTTAGTGTTGTGAATGCTTCTTCGCAGCGTGCATCCTATTGGAAAGTTTTTTCAGACCCAAGAAGGGTCGATAATTTATCACGGCCTCGATACAAACGGCCAATACGCTTATCCTTCCAAAGAAGGCGTTTGGACTTCGCTATGCTTGATGGTAGACTGTGATGTTGAGCACAACTTATCTTGTTCGGGGTTTGCCTCTATTCCTCGATTGTTGACTATAAACCCAAGAATTTTCCTGGCTTAAGACCGAAAGCGCATTCGTCGATTCAACTTCATGTTGTACTCTTCAGGATCTGAACGCCTACTGTATTTGTTATACATGGAGCCCTACCGTAGGTGGACCTTACCAACATGTCGCCTATATATACCTCCATGGATGTCCCTATTTGCCTCCGGAACATCCCGCTCACCAATCTCCGCAGGTAGCCTTGGCGCTTTTTCACCGAAAGGCATTACCCTAGTAGCACAGTCCTCGCTCGTGATGAATGAGGTCTTCTCGGGTCGTCTGGGTCCATAGCCGACTGGTTGTAACTGAGAAAGCATCCATAAAGTTGAGGGAGTTCATAATGGGTTGCAAGTGCTTACTATGAGGTCGATCCGAGGTAGAGGGAAACTGTCTTTCAGGCAGGCCTGATTGATTTTAGTAGCCTTGCTCATTTTTCGCTCGCTGACGAGTACGACGCTGGCCAACCATTCAGGTATCACTTCTCTAATCGCACGTGCCTCGGGAAGAGCTCGGGCCGACTCCTCATTAATCGCTTGTCTTTCCTCTGAGCGAAACTCCTTCTTTTTGCTGACTCCGGGTTTGGTGCTGGATGAACCGACGTTTAAATTGTGGAGTGGGATTATCGGGCGGATCAATCCTCTCCATATCTCCTCAGCTCTACGCGAAGACATCCTTATTCTATTTCAAGAAGTGGGTAAGGAGGCTTCTGAGGTCTTCCGCTAGCTTGGAGCCGATGTAGGCGAGGTGTTCAGGTTATCGCCCAATCAGATAGGCTCCAGCCTCTTCCGAGGCTCAGTCAGGTGTTTCTGCACTTGGCCGTGCATGTCGAGCTTGTCCACGTATATGCTTGTTCACCCGCTGGCTTCATGGATGCCGAAAATACCTCGCTACGCTGTCTCGAACCATTCCTACTCCGTTTGTGGTAGGAAACTTGATCATCATGTGGTAAGCGGAGGGGATGGCTTTTATGGCGTTGAGAGAGGGTCTGCCTAATAACACGTTATAAGCAGAGGGGGCATCTACTATGAGAAACCTCACTGTCGTTGTCGTCGCTGGGCCCTCCCCTTCCTTCCGCCTCCGCTCCTCCGGCCCTGAAGTGAGCACTAACTACGACCAAAGGTAGCACTTTCTCTCCAGAGAATCCTCGCAGGTGGGTGTCGACTGGTTCCAGCTTCTCCCTTCCGATGCCCATCTTATCAAAAGCCGACGCGAAGATGATGTCGACTGAACTCCCATTGTCGACAAGGACCCAGTGGATTGTTTTGTTAGCCACAACTGCCCTTATCACCAAAGGATCGTCGTGGGGTGGCGCATCCCTCCAGGTCCTCGAATTCAGAACAAAGCAGGCGGTAAGTCGAGTCAGAGCGCTTGCATAATCGTCAGACTTCCATTACCTCTCCGACTCGATGCTACGCAAATGAGCCTTCATAACAGAGCTGGACTCCCCACCTCCTGCAAATCCTCCCTGATCGCATATGATTCCATCGTTATAGCTGAGTTAACACTGGAGGTGGTGGCATGATCTCGACTCCTCGCGGTATGCCAGATATCCGGGGGTCACATATCCCGGTTCACATCGTCATCGTCCCGGCGGAACCGCCACCTGCAAGACTTTTTGTATTCCACCCCAACCGGCACATCCGACTCGCACTCACAAAGATTTGACACTGTATCGCTGGTGGGTGGAACCAGTGAATACCGCTGGACGAGTCTCGGGGCCGAGGTCCTGTGCGGCCCCCGACTGCTCTCTCGCTCTGTGTGATCGCACCCGTCCCTCCGAGATCTCTTGGATTTTTGGCTCCTGTGGCTTCGCCTCCCATTGCTTGTCGCCCCCGATGTCTCCCAAGGTTGTAGCAGCCTCTCTGATGTAAGGGCTTTCGCCAAGACACTCTCCACTTTAACAGCACCCTGGCCATGTTTGCCCGAGGATGCTTACAGATGGAAAAACATCAAATCTTTTTGGATCGAACTCCTAGCCCAAATGATGAATGCGCGATAATCGAACTTCCCCATCTGGGTACATCTACCTTCAAAGATTCCTAAGATTGAACCTTCGACATAAGACCTCGCTTTAGGCTCCGCTATGGTCACAGTGATAACCCTAGCTCAGATGTTCCACCCAATGAAGTCGGGAGACGAACGCGATGGAGAGCCTCTCTAAACGAGGAAATCAAGACGGTGGAGCCTATTAAACCAAGCCAACGCTGGACCTTTTGAAGGTGATAGCGAAGGCTCGTGACCGTACTGGTCTCGATATCCGCTCAATTCCATCCGGGCTCTTATGTGCTAAGATGGTCGACTCCGGGATCCTTCGCTCCAATGCCTCATTTGGCAGCGATCCGAAACTGGGCCGGAAGGGGGAAGTAGCACCCCGACCGTGAACTGGGTGACTTAGCCTGCCGCACCAGGTGTCCATAGAGTCTCTAAGTAGTTCACTTTACGACTTCCTTCATGTGGCCAGCTCCCGCCTCGGATACCCTCAACCTCCGTTCCCATGATCGCCTCCCATCCCTCACGTAGCGGGCCTGGCCATCGCTTCTGATGTCCCTCCCAAGTATCGCTTCATTGCGCTCCCTCTCCGGGGGGGCCAGTGAGGTCCGTGCCCCGACTCCACCCCGGATCTCCGCGCTTCTCCGGGAGGGCCGAGGTGTGGCTGCTCTTCCTGAGGAGTGGTGTTATGGCCTCCTAGGTCACGCGCTTCCCCGCGGAGCGTTGCATTTGCCCGTGAGCCGCTTCACTCTATCAAGCGTTGGTCATGACTGAAAGTGCCTCCACCTCGTCTGCGGTCAGCCCGCAGACCGCCTCTAATCGCCACCGTGAGGCCTACCGCCCACCCCGCCCCGATGGTCTTGCATCCCGGAGTGATCGGGCGTGACTCCCCGTCAGATTCCGAAAGCTGATACCATTAGTTACCGTGGAGATCAACTTTATTTGTAAAGGAACTTTCGCTCCTTACGTATTTCGCGCCATCCGATGATGCCTTTTTCAATCTGAACCCGGGCCGGAGCGTGTCGGGATCGCCGGGCCGTAACTAGAACTCGTCGCCGGTCGGCCCGTCGGGGCTCTAGACGCTGACTCCTCGCAAAGTAAGAAAGAAAGAGGATCGGCGGGGCTTGCCCTGCCGCCTCCGATGCCTAAGCCGCTTTCCGTAGAAAGCACAGAATGGATCGCTTAGTGTGGGCGAATGTTCCGCGACTTTCACCCGATGGAGTGGCCTCGGTATTTATAGTATATGCTTTTCCCAATTGGATGGTGATAGTGATTATCTCTCATCGATTACATTTTCCGCCCTTATCACCGCTGATTACGCTTTATACTCAGGAAAGAAGCATTGAATTATCTTACTTCCCTTGTTAAAGGAGATTCGATTTGATTTTACGTAATATGTGCTTTTAGCCGTCTGCTAAGTATTTCGCCTTTGAGCGAATGAACTGGCTCCCTTGCTTTTGGGCCTGCAAGCCAGAGCCCGACGTTTACCGAGCCTCGTTTACCTTGGCTTGGTGAGTGGGCCTTAAACCCAATAAGTTAAATAGACTAAACCTGGGTAATAGAAATTGTAGCCAGTCAGATGAATTCATTGAAAAAGTGAGTCTTTGTGAATCTGTTTTGATTATTGAGATTGATGCCAACTAGGAAGGTCCAGAGGCTATGCAATTCTCAAGTGGTCTAAAGAAATAAGATAGCAGGCTGGTGTGAGAATTGCACAATCTACCATGATTCTAGTTTATATACTCTTCAGATTGTTCATTCATTCAACATAATTTTTCCATTTGAAAGCATGATGGTGTTTCTCTTCAGTTATGCTTCTCTATATGGTTTTCTTGAACAGTATATTAGGAAAGCCACCAATCTTGAGAAAGAAGGTCCTAACCAGGGAACAATACTTTCAGTACAAGCTACTGGAGCAATTGTTGCTGGTGCTACAGCCTCCTGTATTTCAACTCCCCTGGACACGACTAAAACTCGCTTGCAGGTAAGGTTAAACGTAGTTGGATCAAATTAAATTTTCTAGATATTGCATTTCTCTTCATCACTCTCTTTTCCTTCTTTTACCCACATTATTAAAACTCGCTTGCAGGTAATGTATAATCCGTTATACATTATACTCTTTCAAAAACAAAGTAATGAGCTATTAGTAAGGAGTTGACGTCGGATATATATATTTGGAGAAATAGTATTAATGATGTGGGGCACACTTAAAAAAAAAAAAATGAGAAAGAAAAATTACGGGAGCCGAAGGCTAGGTTGACTAACTTTAGTATAGCCATACCTAAAAAATGTTTAAGAGGGTGGTTTAGTGTTTCTTTCGCAGCATATCTTCAAAATTGAGAGGAAAATTTTCTGGTGGATTTTTAAAAAAAGTTTATGTCTGATTGATTGCAAGAGTGGTTTTGAAAACATCTCGGTAGGGTCTGAGCCAAATGGGGTTGGCCTTGGTGCTTAGGGTGGATTTCCAATGCGATTTGGTATCCATGGGAGAACATCTATACAATTATGAGATATTTTTCCTATTTGTTGAAGGTACAGTAAAATCTCAACAAAAAATATTCGATAAATTAGTTTTCTAGTTTAAATAATAAAATATTATGACCCAACTTGAGTCATTGCACTAATTAATAACCTTCAACAAATAGGAAAAATACCTCGTCTCAACTAGACGAGACAGTCTCAGCCCTTAAAGCTCTGGAGTGCTCGGTTGACACCAAGTCTTTTTTTCTATATCTGAAGAGGAAGCAGCTGAAGCATATGACAGTAGCAACTAAGTTCAGGGGTGTGAATGTTGTGACCAATTTTGAGATGAGTGGATATGATGTGGAGGAAATTGTAAATAGTGATTGAAGTGATTTTATCCAAATAATATGGTCTCATTTGACCATAATTGAAGTCATTTATATAATATGTACTCAAATTGAATTTCCAACATGTAAAAATTTAATTATTTTTAATTTAATATATACTCAAATTAAATCAATGAAGTATATATTATAATTAAATTAGTAAAGTATAGATTATAATTATCAAGTCTTGTAAAGAAAGATTTGAAATTTTAATTTTTTTAATGTTATTTATATTTAAGAAATAATATACCAAATTTGATTAACATATAGCTAGGTTCGACATCTGATCGTAATTATAGAGTACCCTATAGCTAGGGTGAGCATATGATCGCGGCTATAGAGTACTCTATAGCCAAAGTTGATATCCTATAGCTAGGGTCAGCATCTGATCGCGGCTATAGAGTATCCTATAGCCAGGGTTAGTCTCTGATTGCGGTTATAGATGACCCTATAGCCAGGGTTGGCATCTGGGCATGACCATAGATCTTGAACCTCTAGCCATGCATTTAGACTTGGGCGTCCATAGCATTTATCCACACCACCTATAGCCACACGGTGCTGCAGTTTATTTTATTCATAACTATATTATATAGTCGCATTATATGTTACTTTTAGTCAGAGTAAGTAATCGCAGCTATAGGCCTTTCTTCTTGTAGTTTGAGTATAACACTAATCTACATTTAATTAATTTTATTCATCACAACTATTGGTGGGGATTATAGAATTAATATTTATATATGTTTTTATCAAATATGTTTTAAATCGTATTAGAATCCTAAGCTGGAAGATACTAGAAAATAACTAGATTATATAAGCTAGATAATTATGAATTTAAAACATTGGAGACAAGGAAAGAATTACTGATGACTCTGAAATCCAGGCTAAGGCAAAGGCATGATCAGGGTGGGAATGAAGTTTCATCAGAGACATGATGTTGAAGTAGGTTTCCACACTCAATGGATTGACATAATTATGATGTGTGTTCAAAGTTTCCATAAATGTGAGTGAACTAGGCCCTATTATCCCAGGAAGAAGTTTGAGACAAGGGACCCTCTCAGCTCAGCCCTTACTTTTTTATCTTATGTGCAGAGCTAGGGTATGTCAGCAACAATCCAAGATATGGAGTCTAAGGTAGAGGTGGTAATTTTATTCAGCTCAAGTGACTAGCCCTGGCCCACTCCGAATTAGGCCGAAATGCAAAGTATTAAATTATCGACCAAAATCTCGCAATTTAACTCCGATTCTGGCCTGTTCACTAAAATTTTGTTTTCAGAAGGCAATTTACAGTACAAAGTGCAAGGCCGAATTTTAGGTTCGAAAAATCAGGCTTAATTTTTGGCTTTGGCCCGACCTTGGCCCATCCGAATTGCCACCTCTAGTCTAAGGTCCTTAATTAGGGATACAAAATTGCATGGAAGCCTAACTACTCACATCTTTTTGCGGATGACAATGACAATTATCTATTTTTCAAGTCATCCCTATCACAATGTTAGCTAGGTAAAAAGATGTTTGCACCTTATATGAGAAAGCTTCAGGTCAAAAAAGTTAATTTCCTGAATATCATTGGTCTCTCTTTGTACTGCAAGTCTAAGATATTGGTGAATGTAGATGTGAAACTATGATATTCATATTAAAACAATCTCACAAGTTTGAACTTAGGAGAATTTGCACGAATATGATCATATAGCTTGGTTAGGCAAGGGTCTTGGTTCAGGCCCTTTCTCGCAAATTCAATATTTGATATCTTATTTGTTGATTTAAAAAGTCCATAACGAATCCTCACTCTACAGACGCATGACTCCAGCATGCATGTGAGAGAGTAGACAAGCATTTATATTCATATCAACCTAAATCCTATGCCCTCGAACTTTTAAGAAAGTTCTGCTATTTAACAATGATATTATAAATTTTACTTTATAAGATACTCACCAAACCATCTTCTCTTGTAAATTTCAACATTTGATCCCTTTGCTGATATAAAAATCTATAATCGACTCGACTCTCCATGTGCACGAGTACTGGGCCAGATGCACGCGAGTGATGCGGTCATAATATCTATTATTAAATCCAAACTATGTTGGGTACGTGAATGAACGGAGAAGAAAAATCCAGGAATGCGAATTGAGGAAACCAAAATTTATAACCAGTATTTTTGGCTCGAAATAAATCAAAAGTATTCACTCTACCTTATGGAGAATGCATGGAGAAAAATAAATGATGGAATAAGAAATTCTTCAGCAGGCAGGGTTGAGGTTTTATTAGCAGTTGTGTAGGTAGTGTTACTATATGTGATGAGAGTTTTTCTCATCCCATCACTATTTGAGGAGAACGATGAATGCTTTTGGTGGGTCGAAATCAATCTGAAAAGGCGAGGTATCTGCTGAAATCATGGGAGCCTCTATGCACTTCCCAAAGCTGGAAGGCGGGGCCTGCCACTGAGGACTAAACCATTTTATCATGTTTACGGCAGCAAGATCTGAGTGTACGATATAAATGCGCCAATCTCCTCCAAGTTTTCTTTCTATTGTATTTGATTCTGATCACCGAAGCCTTTGAGCTTGAATAAAACTTTTCATTTTCAATGTATATATAAAATGAATTTTAAGAAAATTGTGAAATATGTATATAAGCAAACAATCAAGGAAACCTTATAATCAAGGTACATAAAAACATGATATGCTTGTAATATCTTGAACTAGAGAACTATTAATAAACCAACGGAAAAGAGAAGAGTAAGAACACAAATGCAAGAACTGAGTCTCGCGAGGAAATACAATCTCCTTAAAACACGTCACACGTTTCAGAGAAGAACCATTAAAAGCCCTTGTATTTTCATATTCAAGACTTAGTTACATGTTTGTTGAGTCTCTCATTGTAAAATATAGTTCTTTACTACCTGCCTCAATCCTGTATTCTTTTCATACTAATACAGTTTGTTCCTTCTTAAGTTCTAAGCTTTATTCTTTATGCCGAAGTAAAGAGTTCTCTCTCAAAGATCTCTTCTTATGTTCTAAAGCTTTTAATAGGCTTCTACATGGTATTAGAGCCATTGACCTAGGTCTCTCATGGCAAGCAACAATGGAGGTGCTCCCTCGCCGGTGACGAATCCTTTTGCTACCTCTCTTTCCTCTAGCTTAACCACTCCACCTCCTTCTACATAGGTCCCTTGGTCCCTTGCTCCTGCCCATGTATATACTCTTCCTCCTCTTAACATTCATTCTATGACAACCCACAAGTATAAGGTATTTTAAACCAAAGGCCTATGCAGTCACTAAGACCCTTCTTACCTATTACACATCTTCTCTTTATGAGACCAAGTCCATCAAACAGCTCCAAGATCTCACTTATTTTGTCTATGAAGCTGAACTGATTACTTTGGTAAAAACAAATATGTGCCTATTTTCTATGTTAAGGTCGGGCCAATCAAACAATTGATTTCAGCACGTCTTTCAATGGAGATCTCTCTCGAGGTCAGATACATGGCATAACTGTAGTGGCTCTATAATCCAAGCTTCCTACTCACGCCAGAAGCTTCCAGCAAAGCCCTTTATGGCTCTTGCTGTGCTCCAAGGGTTTGGAGCGATAAACTTTGGTTTACTTTGCTGAAATGGGGTATTGTTGATTCAAAGGCGTCTTCTTTGTTCATTTTTGGTAGGGGTGACTCTTTGCTTTTGTTTTTGGTCTATGTAGATGATATTTTGGTCACTGGACCCAATCAACTCCTTATTTCTAAGCTCATATATGATCTTAATGTTGTTTTTGCCCTAAGAAATTTGGGTGATGTTCATTAATTCCTTGGCATTAAGGTTTATCGTACAACTACAACTCTTCACCTTACTCAATCTAAATACATTACTGATTTGTGCCTCAAAACTAATATGGATGGTGCTAAGCCTTCCAAATCCCCTACCAAGGTGTTACCTAAACTTGCTCTTGTTGATAGTGCTCCATTTGAAGATGTTTCCCTCTATCGGAGTACCATTGGAGCACTCCAATATCTTACCCTTACTAGATCCTGATGCCTCACCAATTTATAGTTCCCACTGCTTCATTGAGAGGTTTGTAATCATCTCTTCAGCTATTTAAAGGGTACTCTCACTCAGCTTATTCTGGTCCTTACTCCTTCCTCGCACTTGAGCTCAGAGGAATACTCGATGTTGATCTAAGTGTCGCCCCGATACAAGAAGGTCTATCAGTGGTTATGTTGTTTACTGAGGAACCCATTTCGGTCTCTAAGAAGCAACAGTAGTCCAAGTCCAAAGACAGAGGGAGCTACGCTTGCCCTTTGGGCTCTACTGTTTATCTAGATCCATTCTCTACTCCGTGAACGTCATGTCTCCTTACCTCATTGCCCTATTCTTTGGGTTG
This sequence comes from Tetrastigma voinierianum, assembly GCA_016808115.1. Lineage (NCBI taxonomy): Eukaryota > Viridiplantae > Streptophyta > Magnoliopsida > Vitales > Vitaceae > Tetrastigma > Tetrastigma voinierianum. The sequence continues at coordinate 505,021 of JAEQBH010003190.1, read as the reverse complement.
ATAATCAGAGTGTTGTCATATGGCTCAGAATCCTATCTTCATGCTCGCCCAAGCACATAGAAATTGATTATCATTTTCAGGCAAGAACAACTTCTTGTTATTGGCACTCTTAAAGTGCTTATGTTCCTACTCTAGATCAAGAAATGTATGTACTTACGTAAGTTGTTTCCTCTAATGCTCGGAGACACGTTTCGACATTTGTCTCCCAAGGTAAAACTACATTTGATGAATGGTTGATAAAGCACTCAGCCTACTCATAACTAAACATGTTTGTTCTATCACCGATAAGAAGGTCTCGTAAGAAGAAACTTCGAGAGGTTTAGTGTGTGTAGTACATGTTATAGAGACTTTGACATCCTATATTTATGAACTTCATAGAAGAAGACCCGATCACTGAAATTCCTGAACGCCAAACGTTCTGGCTTCTCAAGTTCTTAGAATTCAGCCCAAGTAATAAACTTAGACAAGTCTAAGAATTCTGAACTCATAATTAGACAATGAATGTCATTAATTTCTATTATGTTATGTTTAGTTTAGAAAGTTTAAGTAAACGTATAAGAAAAAATAAAGGAGAAGAAAAGAAAAGGTGAAAGAAAAAATTTAGAGCCCATAAATTATTTTTATTTGCTTCTTCAAACTCATTTTATTTATTTAACTCATCAATAAACAAATTAAATAATTTAAAAATGTACAAGTCTTCAACTAATTTTAATTATATATAATTTTTTGAAGTTTTTATTATGGAACCCAAATATTATAAAATAATTTTTCTTTCCTCAAGCTTAGTTCTTGTAAAATTTAAAATATATGTGGAAAATAAAAAGGAAAATAAAAAGCCTAAGGTAAGAGGAATGAAGAAAATTAAAATAAATAAATTACTTTAAATCGCGATTTCAATTTTCGTTTATTTAATTTAACTCATCAACATAAATATTAGATAATTTAAAATACATAAATTTTTAATTAATATCAACCATATTGAACTTCTTTCAAAATTTTCATGGAACAAGTAAACATAATTCCTGTTTTGTTAATTGATAGATCCCGTCCATAGTAGCTGGTCTTGGTATTTGATAGTTGATAATTGATTATAAATTATTACTTAGTTAAGTAGCTAATTAGAAGTAATTAGTTGAAGGTTAATTTTCTTATATAAATATGATAATGGGATATAAAAACAGTACATGAATATATTGAAAAAAGATACCAAAAATAAAAAATAATAATACAAAATTATAAAAATTTATAACCATAAATAAAGAAAAAATTTATTATTCTTGATGCAACTTTGCCACGTTACTAATATGTCAGAAGAACTTTCCTATTATTGATGCAACTTGTACTTTTCATTAAACAAGAATGCAATGGTAGGCCAGAGACAATATTTTCAATATTTTTATTTTGTTTTATATCATGTGATATTACGACATTGTTAGAATCAAATATGTTAGTTTTTGTTCTTATAGTAAAAGACATAAGAGATAAAGTTTATTCAACTAAATATTCAACTAATTTTAATTATATATAATTTTTTGAAGTTTTTATTATGGAACCTAAATATGCTAAAATAAATTTTCTTTTGTCAAGTTTAGTTCTTGAAAAATTTGAGGTAAAATATAAGCAAAAGAAAATAAAAAGGAAAAATAAAAATAACGTAAGAATGAATGAAGAAAAATTAAAATAAATAAATTCCTTTAAATTATGATTTCAATTTTCGTTTATTTAATTTAACTCATCAACATAAATATTAGATAATTTAAAATACATAAAATTTTAATTAATATCAACCATATTGAACTTCTTTCAAAATTTTCATGGAACAAGTAAACATAATTCATGTTTTGTTAATGGATACATCGTGTCGATATCTGATATTTGGTAGTTGATTATAAATCATTATTTGGTTAAGTAGCCACTGTAAGAATTGATCGGGATCGTTAATTTTTTATATAAACATGATAATGAGATATAAAAACAGTACATAAATATATGGAAAAAAAAGACCAAAAATAAATATAAAAATTTATAACCATAAATAAAGAAAAAAATTATTATTCTTGATGCAACTTTGACACGTTACTAAATTATGTCGGAAGAACTTTCCTATTATTGATGCAACTTGTACTTTTCATTAAACAAGAAAGCAATGGTAGGCCAGAGACAATATTTCCAATATTTTTATTTTGATTTATATCATGTGATATTACGACATTGTTAGAATCAAATATGTTAGTTTTGCCTTTATAGAAATAAAAGACATAAGAGATATAAAAGCTTATTCACAACATATAATGGAATCTAATATAGGGGGACACAAAGGCTTTTTTTTTTTTTTTTTTTTTCTTTAGGAAAAGGAAAAGTTTGCCGGGAGGTTAGTCCTAAATTTAAAATGAGTACAGATTACATTTCACAAGGCACTTATTTGTATTATGGGAATTTCGCTTTAATCTCCTAAATTCTAAACAAATTTCCAACTCAATTGAATTTGACATTGTTAATATTATCCAAGTTGTGGCAGATGGTGGAATCCACCTCACACATATGAGTCAGATTCCATAGCATTTTTCAAGACGTGTTTGGTAGAAAATGGAAAAGAGGATGGGTAGTGGTCAAAATAAATTAAATCAATAAATAAATAGTGGGTGGCTTTGAAAAGGTTTTTCTTCTTTTATTGGTAAAAAAGGATGGCTGGTGGTCAAAATAAATTAAATTAATAAATAAATAGTGGGTGGCTTTGAAAAGAATTTTCTTTTCTTTTTTTTTTTCTTTTTTTAAGGTTGTGTTTGGGTGTCATAATGTAGATCCTAAAGTCTTGTTTTTGGGATGAGTTTTTTTTTTCTTTATAAGATATTTTGAGTTCCACGTTAAAAAGTGAGAAAGGGAGAGAGGCTTCCGTTGCTTATAAAAGAAGAAGAAAATTTTTGGGACAATGAGTCGGAGGCATAAACTTGTTTATGATTTTTTATTTATTTTAAGGGAGGATGAATCATCTCCTAAAAAAAAAGATACTCAAACTCTGCGCTTTAAATTCTTAATAATTAGGCTGAGTCCTAATTTTGTAAGACGTGACTAAACTCTTAAATACAATGTGAGTGACTTGGCTTGGGGATGTCGTTTCATCTACTGCAAGTCTCTATTTTCTTTTAGTTAGGAATTTTTATAGTTATTTTATTGTCTAATTAATTGTTTTAGGCATCTATTTAATTTCTTGTTTTTTAATTAGTCATTTAAATAAATTATTATTGTTTTATTTTTTTTTGTGAGTATATTGTTGCTTTTTTATTTTTCGGATTGATTGTTTATGCTTTTTATTTAATAATTTAATCTATTAATTCCATGAACCATCACTCACCCTTAATTTTTTCAAATTTTCCAATTTCATTTTTTTTTTCAAGTTTATAATTTCAAAACTACAAATTCCCAATTCCAAAATTCAAGTGCCATAATTTTAGTGTTCAAGTCCCTTACCCTAATTTCAATTTTTTTAAGTTTTCATTTTCAAAAATCATGTCATAATTCTCAAAATTAATTTCAATTTACTTTCAATTTTTAAGTTTCAAATTTCAAAATTATCTATCTTAATTTCAAAATTCAAGCGCTACTAATTTGAAAATTCAAGTCCTCAATTTATAATTATAATTTCAACTTTTCAAGTTTCCAATTAAAAAATAAATAAATAAAAAAAATCAAGTGCCCTAATTTCAAAATTCGAACTTCCCCAATTTCCAATTTCAAATTTTTAAGTTTCCAATTACTAATTACCAATTACCAATTCCCAATTTCAAAATTCAAGTGGCCAAATTTCAAAATTTAAATCCCTCAATTTCCAACTTCAAAATTTCAAGTTTTCAATTTAAAATTCAAGTCACACAATTTCCAATTTAAATTTCCCAAATCTCAAATTTCAAAATTAAAAATTTTCAATTTCAAAATTCAAGTGCCCTAATTTCAAAATTCAAAGTCCCATAATTTCCAATTTCAAATTTTCATGTTTTCAATTTCAAAATTATAATTCCCCAATTTCAAAATTCAAGTGTTATAATTTCAAAATTCAAGTATCCAAATTTCTAATTTCAAAATTTTAAATTCCAAATTGAAAATTTCCAAATATCAAATTTATAAATTCAAGTTCTTAATTTTTAAAATCTCAATTCAAAATTCTCAAACTTCAAATTCATTTCAAAATTCTCAATTTCCAAAATTCAATTTCAAACTTCTAATTTTCAAAGTTTCAATTTTAAATCAGTTCTCAAACATTTCAAACACATGATTAATTCTACAGTTGCTATAAATGGAATCTTGTGGAGTTAATTTGTGTAACAGAAAAACGGGCTTGGGTGGGCTTGACATCCCATGTATCATTTTTATAAATAATTACTGACATCTAATTTATGACTAAATTTATAATTGAATGTGAATATTTTGTATTTTATTATTACAAAGAATATTGTTTCTTTATTGGATAAATGCTTCGACATGTCGTCCGGTACACATTTTTCTATATGACTTTACCAACATATTTATTACTTGATTATTTATTTATATATGTCTTGTGTGTTTTTGTATTATTATTGCTTATCTTTGATATCCCTTGATCAATTAGCCAAAAGTTGTATTTTCCTTAGTTTGTTTAGTAGACACTCGACTTTAGGGGCTTAGATGGGTGCTGCGCTTCCATCATACTTTCCAGATAAGTAACATGACCTCCGGACCTAGACTCGTTTTTTCCCAGACCTACATTTTCTTATAAGAAGTTACATTTAAGGTTTTTCTTTCTTATTTTGTTTTCCTTTTTAAAATAAAATAAAAATAAGTGGCGGCTTCAAATGGTTTTAAAAATAATTTTTAAAAAATAAAAACGAGTATCGCATTTTAAGTGGGAAACACATAATAGCAAAAAATACGGGGTCCATAAAATGGCGACTCCATCGGGGACAGTGAGGGTCAAGCTTGAACACAATTTGGGGAAAATGTGGGGTATTTGATTAATTGACTGATGATACCTTCTTTGTGCTATTGGCATGCTTGACTATTGATATTAGACTTAGAATTTTGATTATAAGATTATCTAATGTTTAATTATTATATTCATTTCAGATATTGGTTTGTTTGCTTTATGTGGTTGATCATTTTTACTCATTTTGTTGTATCACTTGCTTCTTATGATTTTTTTTTCTTAATTCCATTCATCTTGACATTCTTGTCTCACTATTGTTGTACATTCCGCTTATCCTGACATGTTGATTTTTTCACTTGGTTGTTCTTAGAACATGCTTACTTCTTCTTGACGTATGATATTGTATCTTTTTCTTGACATGAATATTTTTATTGTTACATATTTCATCCATTTCAATATTGTTGATTATATCGGTTGATTGCCTTACTTCTTATAGCATATTGTTTTATCCTTGTTGTATGTTATTCCTTTTCATCTTTTCATGTACTGTTTCATTGTTTATTTATCTCATTCATCTTGACATGTTGATCCTCTCTATTTTATATTTATTTTGATCAATCTTTTAGTATGTTATATGTACTATATACTCAACTTGCTTATCTTGTATTCTTGCTTAGTTTGTGAGTAGCTTTGGATGATATACCTACTCTTTGCTTGACTGCTTGTTGCATGACCACTCTTCTTTTGTTTGATTGCATATCTTCTCTGTTTGTGTGAGACACACATCTACCCCCTTATCTCAAACTCCCTAGTCTCAATTGACTTTGTTTATTTTGTTTTTGTGTTTGTTGTTTGGTTAGAGACTTGTTGCTCCTTCCTTGCTTGTCGATTGAGCTGGTGATTAGGAGTAAGGTCTAGCTATGAGCTATATCTATGTTTTAGAGCATTCTGGAGGTAGTCGACATATTGATGTTGATTGGAGTATGATATTTGAAGACTTATATAACCCAAAGCTAGATTTTAGGATATTTGTGTGATCGGTGTGCTTTCTTGGTGCTTAGCTTGCTAGGTTTTTGGATGCACCCACATCTCAATATGCACCTTAGATCGTCTTCGAGTGTTTGAGAGTTGTGAGCTCATGTTACTAAGTTTTGAGAGCCTTTGCCATTAGGACCCATCGCTTGGATCCTCCATTTTTTAGAGCCACCTTGACCTTATAGGTTGAGCTTAGATCCTTTTTTAAGGATTCCTTATTCTACATGTGGGTGCATCAGTGAGCTTATAGGGCCACTTTAGTCACAGTTGAATCTAGTATTCCCTTCTCGTCTCCAATGAGGTGTGCTTAGAGATTGATATGAGTTCGAGTTCTAGTTGGACCGTTTTTCATAGTTGTGTTAGTCTATCCCTTTTTGAACAGTTCAGTGTTCACTTGGTGCTTTTTGTCATAGTTCATCATATCTGCTTCCTCTATACTTTTTAGGATCCACTTTCTACTTCAGTTTGGGGTTTTTCACTTAGAGTTAGAGCCTAGTGCATGCTCGCTTGTTTGAGCACTTGGATTAGAGTGGACATGGAGTCACGGACAATCACCATGGATCAGTTCACTACGACTATAGATCCAGTTCATGAGACCATATCTAGCCTTAGACAGGCGATGGATGTGCAACAGGTTCGACGAACCCTGACTTAGGAGGTTATACTGTTTGATTAAACACCACCACCACCTTATGTGCCCATACCTATCTCGACTTCAGAGGACTTACACACCCGCTTAGATACACTTGAGCATGAGTTGGGATGGATGAGGGTACTTGACATGACCATTATTTAGATGATAAAGGATGTATCACCTAATGCCGCTTACCTATTGACTTTTAGATGCTTGAAATTGAGAGGGCACTGGCATTAGATATCTTTGGTTACATTTTAGACTTTCCGGTTCAGTCATGAGTGCTCTTGGTGGAGATGACATACATTTTATGATTTTTGAGGGTATTAGATCAAAGCTTTTCATGGAGGAGAGAGGATCCTTTGGAGGACATTAGACGTTCGTCTCTATCGAGATCGAGCAGATATGATTATTTTCAGACTTGGACCTTTATGGTAGAGGTTAGATGATAGTCAGATGGTCACTTTTCATATATGGATTGAAGCATTTCAGGTATTTGTTTGACTCTTGGGGACGCAAGTTCTCTATCATGTATCACATTTACCAGATATTACAACTCATAGTAGAGAGATATTCAGACTATTTAGAGTAGACTTCATATCATTTGAGAGTTGATCTTAGAGGGAGGCAGCATGACCGACTGATTCATTACTTCTTAGGACCGACCCATGTGGATTCGTTGAGGAGGTATGGCAGTTGAAATCATGGTTGCAGGATGGGTGGCTATCATTTCGGTTAACCTCATACCTTATCACCCTTTTGTAGACATTTAGACTGTTGCTAGCCCCTTGAGCCTCACATGAGCATTATGGCCTATCATTTCTTATAGTCTTGCTTACTTTCTACACTAGGATAGGGGCCCTATAGTGTATATGTGTTGTTTTCAGAAGAAGTTTCATGATTCATTGACTTATTGACCCACATTTTTCACTATTATGTGGTCATATCGGTATCATCCTCTATCATACCTCATTGTTTTATATTCCTCACTTTATCCTTTTGCTTTGCTTTCATGTTCTTTACCTATCTTGAGTGATGATTTTTCACATCTCGTTGCATAGGGGATGGTCATACCATTTCTCTATTCTCATCTTATAAATAGTGATATGGAGATCCCTAGTTGAAAGGGTTATTATATGAGAGAGAGATCTTTTCTACATCATTGTTTGAGAGTATATTTATCTATGTATGATGAAAAAAAAATTAAAAAAAAGAAAAAAGAAAAAGAAAAAAGAAAAAAAAAGAAAGAAAAAGAAAATAAGTGCTTGCACACGTATATAGTTTGTTTCTTAGTTGGACATGTATTGACCATAGATGGTTGTTCTTTGAGTTTTATTTGATCTTGAGAGTTCGTATGTGAGCTTTCTAGGCCCCCATATCCTTTAGGTCTATTTTGTATATATTTGGCAAGTGAGAGATAGATGACTTTCTTTGGACTCTAGGTTATTAGTTCCTTTACATCATCCCATTCATCGATGATTTTAATGGCCTCTATGTTTTGATTTGAGAGGATTGTTGCTTAGTTTTCTTTCCTTTTGATCTCATTTATTTTCATCTTTTTATCAAATCCATATTAGCCTACATCACTTTTCTTTCCATTGATCCACATTTCCATGTGAGATACATCATCCCCACTGCCCATATATATCACATTGATAAGCTTATACCATTCCTTGATCCACTATCATTGCTAACACATTCTTGTTGTTTCTCGATTTCCCTATCGATGTGTCTACATTAGACATTGTTAGGCCCATGGCTTATAAGATATTTTGGATATTTTGCATATTACACATGAGGGCAAGGGATTGGATCATTGGGTATTTGAGCCTAGTTTTCCTTCGATTATATTACCCTTTTGCCTTAAGCCTACATTACGGTCCAAGTCGTAAGACCACCCTAAGGCCATGAGATCAGATGTTATCTTCATAAACCTCTACTTGGGCAAGAACTTGAGAACTAAACGGATAATATATGGTGGTCATCATGCCTCCTTCCTTCCATGAGATTTTTCACTACTAGATATTTAATCAAATATATTTTTTAATATTTCATGATTTCTACGATCATTCTTATTGTTATCAACTTCAAATTGATATACCAGATTTACAAATATTTTAACTCTGTGGAGGTTAACTTTGATAAATTACATGTTATTCTAATAATGAATGTCATTGATTCAAAGGTATAGTATACAAAAAGTTTATTCTCATAGTCTTTTAATGTGATCCGCTTTATAGTTTTGGGTATCAACATGTGATTCTCGATGGATTTACCTTGGAGGAGCTTTTTTTTCATCCATACTTTAAGTGGTGCTACATAGCATGATTACTTATGGATTCTCTACAGAGATATTTGAGGCTACACATCAGTTGTTATACTAGGGCATATCCCATTTTCTTTGGATTAAGATGAGTCCCAGTGGTGTAGTTCCTTTGAGGATGATTGTTTTTACTGACCCAATAGTCTTATTGGATTTATTTGATATAGCATCAGTTTGGGGGCAGAGCATCCTTTAGAGTTTGTGACAGTTTTGCTATCATGATTCCCTTGGTAGCATGTTGTTGAGGGGGATCAGTTTGACTATTGCACACTCCAGCTCCTCAAGGAGCACATTATGATACATGGACAGTTCCTAGTAGGGTATTTTTGAGATAGTCATTTGTCTTTTTGGATCAGTGGATTATTATTGAGATGAATTGGATGATTGTTGCTGAGTATGTGATAGTCCTTACAATAGTTCGTAGACCTTGCGTATTGGAGCATATTCCCCCATTTTGAGATTATCATATTTGATTGAGTTGCATCGAGATCTACTTCTACTCTTTAGATCTTATGACCCTTTATCGGTTGAATTATTCGTATGAGATCTGATCTAGTGTATTTTCTTCGAGATGTCGGTAGATTCCTCATGATGACTTCTTGGTGGTTTACGTTCACAATGTAGTGTGTCGATTTTACATGTCAGGGCATACTTCCTCCTAGTTGAGATTTTCAGATTTACGAGACTTAGTTGATTTTCACTAGAGACATGATTCCATCCTCGAGATCACTGAGTCCCTTGATGTTTTGGTTGTATCTTTGCTAGTTGATTATGAGCAATGAGCTGATTGTTGTCGAGTCGGAGGCATTTGGGATTACTACGGTTCTTGGATTTGTGTTTTGAGTCATTCAGTTGATCGATGATTTGGTGTTATCAGTAGTATGCATGATTCGATGATATTTTCTTACTACTAGACCTTTTTTAGTAGCATAGAGATATTTCATTGGATTTTGAGCCTGATCAGTCTACTGTGGAGCACTTGATCAACATCTCACTATTATCAATAGCGAGTTCAAATGTGAGGGTGGTGGTCAAAGAGTTGAGTCAGATAGAGTTTTGATGTATATATTGTTTTATGATAGAGCACACTGGCTGAAAGTGACTTTTCGCATTGCTCTCTGCTTTTTGGATTTGTCATCAAGGCACTATTGTATTATGCTGATTTTGACATTATCGAGAATTGATATTTACTGTAGTCTCGGATTGGTATGGAGTCAGATAGATTTGATAGTGTGCTTGATCGTCATTCGACATTGGGGCATACCCCCTTCATCAAGATTACCATATCTTTTGTTGATTTCTTGGTTGCTTGATCCATTTGCTATTACTTATGAGTTATTGTATTAGGGCACACTCCCTTCGAGAGGTTATTGACTGCTTTGATTTACTTCTTAGACGTTTGATTTGTTCATCGGTCTTTATGAGTCATTGCTTAGACTTTTCTTCTTACAAAGCTTTTCTATAGGGGCATACCCCTTTTTAAGCGAGTTCATTCAGAGTCACCGCTTTCATATAGTCTTCTTTAGTTGCTTTAGGTTCTATATCACTCTCCTTTATCTTGGTTTGATTTTAGGTTTTTCCAGCTATAGATACTTTCACTCGATCGATCATTTAGAAGCATCCCTCCTTCTCCTTAAACCATCTTAGATCCTTACTCAGAGAGTTGATCTTCATTTTAGGGCATCCCCTTATCAGCGATTAGGGCTGGTAACGAGCCGAGCCGAGCTGAGCTTTGAACATTTCGAGCTAGGCTTGTTAATTTATGAGTGAGCTCGGGCCCGAGCCGAGCTTTTGAACGAGCTTAAAATCAGCAGGCCTGCTTCTGACTCTGATTTAAAAAAAAGCTTGGCTTCTGAGCTCATTAGGGCTCAAGCCCCATGAACGAAGCTTGAGCTACGAGCTCAAGCCCAACTCGAGCCTATACAAGTTTGTATTGTAATCAACTTCAAGCTCCTCACCCATATACTTTTTAACTTTTGTAATCAATCTCGATAACAAATACATCAATTAAGGAAATAATTTTCTATGCGGATTTGTTTTACCTTAGTTGATTTAGCACTCCGATGCTAAAGTCAAGTATAAAGCCACCTCCTTCAACATTTGTTTCCTTCGAATTACGTAGAATTCCACCGCTGAAACACTTGTAAATCGAAAAATTATGAAATAGAATTAAAACAAGTAGAAATTCGCAAGAGTGAAGAAATAAGATACCTGAAATCATCAATAAGAAACATGATTGGTTTTAACTCAATTATCTAAATAAAGAAATAATATATGAACAAGATCTCGCTACAAATCCATTAGTAACAACGTAAAACTATTTGGCAATATACCGTCGCACATGGTTAAGTTGGCCACCACCCTCCCGACTCACCAAGTCAAGGCATGATTAATTTCAAGACTCATAGCTTCACCACCGCCGGACTGAAGATCCAGAATCTGCCCACCATGTCGAACTCCTGGCTGCCTAAATTTCTCATACCCAAAGAAATTCCTCGACTCCGTGGCACTCCCGATGCTACACCGTCTCGTTCCGGCAATCCCAGATGCTGGCTCCTTGTTTCCTCTATGAAACCCCACCCCACGATCACCCTTGATGCCTTTACCCATACCCACGCTTAGATGCGCTGGGTTAAGTCCAGTGCCAATATCCAAAGGGGCCCCAATACCCCCAGATTTGAGATTGGATCCTAGTTCATCAGGCTGAATTGATCGTATCAGTGGGTCCGTGCATTTGCCCTCAATGCTACTCAAGATCGGCAAACCTTGTCTAAGCTCATGGCCAGCAGCCTCTATAGTTTCCACAGGAGCCTCAATACCCTCATATTCAGAATCTGATTCAGACACCGTGATCACCGATCGTGCCAGTGGGTCATACCCAACATCCATGTCCTTCCCTGACGTCCCCTTTGCCGGCACCTTCTTCACGCTATCCACCTTAGAACATACCGTCGCCGACACCTTCGCGCTATCGTGGGTACCATTTCCGCTACCGAGCAGATCTGGAGATCTAGGTGGCGCCCCCCAACTAACAAATGGGATCTCGCCGAGCCCGCCGTCAGAATCGCGCCCCAATCCGCCCGTGAGGATTCACGCATTTGCCATCAATGTCGACTGTATCTAGAGCTTGAGGATCCATTACATTGATATCCGAGACACATGACCTGAGCATTTCACTCCGACGTGCCTGAGTCGAGATCGCACCGGTGAAGACCGGGATCCTCCGGCCGAGACCGTAGACAAGCCCTCGCTCTAGCGACGGATGGGTCCCGGGCGGTCCGAGCAGCTTTTTTCGAAGGAAGCCCGAAGAGCCCGAGATTTACTGCTTCCAAATTAAGGCCCAATCTCGGCTCGTTTAGCTCACGAGCTGAGCCCGAGCCGAGCTTTTTTCGAGCCGAGCCCGAGTAGCTTGGCTCGTTACCAGCCCTATCAGCGATCTTACTTTGGGCATACAATGCCCCATCTTTCAGTATTCCAGTTTCATCATAGCTTACATGTTTAGTTCGTTTTTTAGAACCTCTTTCTTTAGTTTTAGGTTATTCACTTTTTTTCTTCTAAATCATTAGGAGCATCCCCCCTTCTTCAGAGTTTATCTTAGATCCTCGTTCAGAGAAATGATCTTCATTTTAGAGCATCCCTATATCAGCGATATTGCTTTGGGCGTATAGTGCCTCATATTTAAGTTTTCCAGTTTGATCATAGGTTACATGTTTAGTTCGTTTTTTTACATCATTTTTCTTTAGTTTTAGTTAGCTTATTCTTCTTTTCTTCTAGATCATTAGGAGCATCCCTCATTCTTTAGAGTTTATCTTAGATACTCATTTAGAGAGTTGATCTCCATTTAAGGGCACTCCTCTATCATCGATATTGCTAATTTGGGCATACAGTGCCCTATCTTTCAGTATTCCAGCTTCATCATAACTTACATGTTTAGTTCCTTTTTTAGATCCTCTCTCTTTAGTTTTAGTTAGCTTATTCACTTCTTTTCTTCTAGATCATCAAGAGCATCCCTCTTTTTTCAGAGTTTATCTGAAATCCTCATTTAGAGAGTTGATCTCCATTTTAGGGCATCCCCCTATCTACAATCTTGCCTTGGGCGTATAGTGCCAATCTTTAGTATTCCGCCTAATTACAGCTACATGTTTAGTTCATTTTTTTAGATCCTCTTTCTTTAGTTTTAGTTAGCTTATTCTTCTTTTCTTCTAGATCATAAAGAGCATCCCCTTTTCTTCAGAGTTTATCTTAGATCCTCGTTCAAAGAGTTGATTTTCATTTTAGGGCATCCCCTATCAACGATCTTACTTTGGGTGTGTATAGTGCCTCATATTTTAGTATTCCAGTTTCATCATATCTTACATGTTTAGTTCATCTTTTTTAGATCCTCTTTCTTTAGTTTTAGTTATGTGACACCCCTATCCCCGGGGGTCCCATTGACAACCCGTCAACCCGCGGAAACCTCTGGATATCGGGTGCCCCGATATCACACTCACATGTCTCATATGTCGAGACCCATTCTTGCATATTTAATTCACAACATACAAAAATATATGATAGACTATAATCACAGTCTCTTTACAATCCCTTTGATACCTAAAAGGTGCACATGTTTTGGTCATGCTCGTATATATTACAAGACAAAAACAAAACAAAACAAAACAAAACAAAGCCGTGTCCAGCTCTCATCCCATATGCGCTCCATATGTCGGTCAACTCGCCTCGTACTGGGACTCAGACACTGAAAAGGGGGGTCCCACGATGGGGTAAGCAAAGCCCAATAGTGATAATCTCCTACAAGGGTTACTCCCCACCTAAGTACTCATGCAATGATCAAACACACACACATTCAAGTAAAAATATGCACATTCCTACTCGAATGTCTACATGTCATGGATGAGAATGTGACTCACCCTATCCCACGTCTCGAGTCCTTACCGACTCCCTCACACAATGCCTAAACCTATGTGTGAACAACCGTCATTTTCCATGACATCCAATGATCATTTCTCTGACTTATTACATTTTATATTCATATTTTCATTCTCTATCTTGCACCTTTTATGGGTAGTGGATTTTTTGTGTAGCAACATGGACTCCACAAACATAGACACTTTTACGGCCTTTCACCGCCGGGGAATATGTCTGACCATAATCGATGGGTCTTTCACCCTGGGGGGAATCTATCCCAACTTGCTGATACCCAACGCATATTGTCTTTTACTATTTTCATATTCCGTGCAACTCATTTGACATTGTCCCATTAACCGAGCCCACCCAATCCAACACCAAACGCAGTGTTGATTAATAACCGTGTACCCACGACACACCATTGAACACCAAACACAGTGTCGATCTCTACCCTGCACTCACAACCATGTCATGCGATGTCCTAGAGCGTATATGCAATGCAATTATGCCACCAATTTCTCATGTTACAAGTACGACGCACACCACGAACTGGCCTAATCGCTTATACTTCATGTCAATTACCATGCAAACATATATCACAAGCATATAAGTTCCATATATTTCATGCCAATATATAGAGTATATATATATATATATATATATATATATATATATATATATATATATATATATATATATATATATATATATATATATATATATATATATATCGTATCAAGCATATTAGCGTTCATCAATCTATGACTAAACATTTAGTGTCATACAACCTTCCTTAGGCTAAATCATGGCAATTACTACCCACTACAGTAGCCTACAACATGTCATGCAGTGGTCATGTCAAAACCCGGCTATTCACATTGACATTATCAAGGAACCTGCACACTCGGTGCAAAACATAGATTTTAGTAAGGTTATGATCATCCACTGTCCTCCATAGGCACATGAGTGGAATCTTGACTCGATGGGCTTTCCATAGAGTCCAAGAACACCCGAAACGAAGTTTGGATGAAGAAGTTATGACCATCCGTAGTTGGAGGCCTCACATGAGCCTAGTCGGCTGAACCCTAGCCGCTGTGAAAAACATAGATTTCAGCAAGTCTATGATCACCCACTATCCTCCACAGGCACATGACTGGAATCTTGACTCAATGGGCTTTCCATAGAGTCCAAGAACACCCGAAACGGAGTTTGGATGAAGAAGTTATGACCTTCCGAAGTTGGAGGTCACACATGAATAACTAGCCCTAACCGGCCAGCAGCCCTTGAAAAACATAGATTTCAGCAAGGTTATGTTCACCCACTGTCCTCATCAGGAATATGGCTGGAATCTTGACTCAATGGGCTTTCCATAGAGTCCAAGAACAACCGAAACGGAGTTCGAACGAAGAAGTTATGGTTGTTCGAAGTTGGAGGCCTCACATGAGCCTAGTCGGCTGACCCTAGCCTGGCCGGGACTCCTCAGTCGCTAAATTTCCAATGATCGACTCCTACCGGGTTACAACCGGGCTGACCCTAGCTCCAGAATGGTTGACCCTAGCTCCGTAGCCGGGTTGACTCCTAATGTAGCTGGTCGACCTAGCTAGCCGACCCGCCTGTACCGATCACCACAGCCTACCGATCCCCAGCTTTACGACCTAGCTAGCCTGGGCTGACCTAGCCAGGCCTGATCTAGCCAGCCTACCGATCTAGCTAGCCGGCTGATCTAGCTAGCCGACTGACCTAGCTAGTTTAACACCTAGCTAGCTTCTGGGCCGACCTAGCCGGCCAGTTTTCCATTTGTGGACCTGCTCAAAGGTAAAGGACCATAACTTGGGATATAGAGGTCCGATTTGGGTAATCCAAAAGCCTAACATCAAGTTCAATAATGTAGCTACAATTTACCTAAGGGACTCATTACCAAATTCCCTTTATTTCCTACTCGAAAACCAGTCCTAGAGTCCGGCTAATGCGTAGATCAAACTAAGGCAGCTTTCTATGGTTCAAAATGCAAACTAAACATCTTCAAGGCGTGACATAATCACACACTCTAAGGTAGAAATTAACCAAAAATAGGAGAAACCTATCTCTTGAGTTCGCTGGAAACTCCCCGCTTCTCGTCTATACTGCAGCTTCAAGGCGAGGGAAGAACTTTCCCTCTTGCTTCGCTGGAAATCGACGGTCCAATTGTCAGAAAATCTAGACATAAGGTACAGCCTCTCTCTCTATTTTCTTCTTCTCTCCCTTTTCCCTTTCTTTTCTTTTTCTCTTCCTACCGAATTGTTTGGTCTAAAGTCAAGTGGGATGCCCTCTCTTGCCACATGTCACTCTCTTTATCAGTTCCTTGATTTTATCACCTTATCCATCTACTCGATTTCTCTCGCATGTCTCTTATGGGTCCCACTTGAGCTATTTGTTTGACTTACCCTGCACTTGACACATGGCACTCGGTGAACCACTCGTCACGTGCCAAGTGTCCCGTACTACCTCAAGTACTCAAACGGAATCTCGACCGTCTCGAATTCACGAAATTCGACATGGTGTGCCAGATTCAGTGAAGATGATTTCAAAGGTGAAGTCTGTTTCGTCATCCGAGATCTAAAAAAATTTCGGATTTTTGATCGAAAATACCGTTTTGCCCTTTTTTAGAAAAATTGTATTTTTCTCGGGTTTTACAAGTTAGGTTATTCACTTATTTTCTTCTAGATCATTAGGAGCACCCTTATTTCTTCAAATTTTATCTTAAATCCTTGTTCAAAGAGTTGATCTTCATTTTAGGGCATCCCCCGTCAGCGATCTTGCTTTGGGCATATAGTGCCCCACCTTTAAGTATTCCAGTTTCATCGTAGCTTACATGTTTAGTTTGTTTTTTTAGATCCTCTTTTTTTGGTTTTAGTTAAGTTATTCACTTCTTTTCTTCTAGATCATCAGGAGCATCCTTCATTCTTCAGAGATTATCTTAGATCCTTGTTTAGAGAGTTGATATTCATTTTAGGTCATTCCCTATTAGCGATTTGCTTTAAAAGGCAATGTGCCCACATATTTCACTATTTCTTTTTGGGCTATAATGCCTCATCTTTAGTATTTTCGCGCATACAAGGTCCCCCATTTTAAGTATTTTTTTAGGCGCATGCTGCCCTTATCATTCAGTATTTTCTTTTTGGGCATATAGTGCCCTCATCTTTTAGTATTATTTTTTAGGCATACAGTGCCCCCATCTTTAGTATTTCTTTTTTTAGGGTATATTGTGATCTCTCTTTTAGTATTTCTTTTTTAGGGCATATGGTGTCCTCACCTTTTAGTAGTTCTTTTTTCAGGCATACAGTGCCCTCATCTTTTAGCATTCGGGGCATACAATCCCCATCTTTCGCATTTATTGGGCGCATGCCCTCATCTGAGTGCTTCTATTTTTCATCATAGCATTGAGTTGTTAGTGTCATTTAGATTAGATTTTGTTTCATCATTTTTGTTAGTGTGGTTATGACATGTCTACCATATATCTCATTTTCTTTAAAGTTTTTTTAGTAGCTTGACTTCATCCCTACTTCTCGTTCATATCCCAAGTTTACTTGAGTTATCTCAGACTTCTCGTAGTAGAGCCTTTGGATCGATGTGGACATTCGCAGTTTTTTATTTAGGGTCGGCTTGCCTCGAGTATCGCGCTTGTCTCATTTTGCTCCTTAGGCCTATATAATGAATGTAGATTCTCCTTCATATAAACAACCCTCCATCCATTGAAATGTCCATTTGGAAGAGTCTTGACTCCAGCAAAGACCTTAGTGTTTGTCCCCTCTTCAAATGACATCCATCTCAGAGCAGTGCTTCTGGAGTTCCAGTCATGCTCCAGTTCATAGCTATGCAGGTTATTTTCTTAAATTCTGCTCACATCCCTTTCAGTCTGAGTAATCATCTTGTTTCTTCAGCCTATTTCCATAATATCTTACTCATCCCATATCTCTGATTGTTATACTTACTGGTTCTTATCCGTAATGAGCATGTCGGTGGACTCCTGTCCTTTCGATGAAATCTTTGGTCATATCATCCAGCTGGCTTTAGGAAGGCGGATGAGTCTTCTACTGTAAAAAGAAAGGTCCCTCCAATAGAAAAACATGGATCTCTGAATCATCAACCACCCGAGAGTTCAAGTTTCTTTGGTCGAGATTTTTTAAATCCTCCAAAACATTAGTAGTTTCAAAACTCTTATAGTTTAAAAGTTTTAATAATTATGGCTTGGAGGTCCCAATTTTGGGAGGTGATTCTAGCTTTAGAGATGATTTCGGCTTGGGAGGTGACTCGACTTAAGGAGTTGCTCCTCTATTAGGTAAGTTCTCTTGACTTTCTTTATAGTTAGGAAATGATTTTTTTTATAGTTATTTTATTGTCTAATTAATTGTTTTGTACATCTATTTAATTTATTGTTTTCTTTAATTAGTCATTTAAATATATTATTTTTGTTTTATTTTCCTTGTGAGTATATTGTTGCTTTTTTATTTTTTAGATTGATTGTTGATGCTTTCTATTTGATAATTTAATTCATTAAATCATGAATCATCACCCACCTTTAATTTTTTCCAATGTTTTAAAAATTGAACCGGTAACTAAATCAGAAAAGTTATTGGTTCACGGTTCACTAGTCAGATTGATGGCTCTAAGCCAATACACCTATGACGCCATAAATATGTAAATTTTAATTTAAAATTTAAAATTAATTTAAAAATATATAATTTAATATTTATACGTTATATATTCATTTTTATATATATGTATTAATATTTTAACTTATATGAAAACATAACATTTATAATATTTAAATATAAAAATTTATTGAAAATGAAAAATAAAATTTTATATATAATTTTTTTATATATATCAGAAGTCTCCGGTTCTCGTGAGTCACTTGATCGTCAAAGCCCACTACCATCAATGCAATAGAATCTACAAAACAAACAAGAAGATGACGGTGGTGTTCCGTTGTCCCTCCGATGGCAAAGTTAGCTATTTTTGTTGGAGACCTATGTTGTGAATCAGAAGTGATTCTAAACGAGTAATCTAAGATACCTCATAAGGTGATTCTTTTCTCTTTTATGGAGGGAGAACGTGGATCCACCTTCTATGGAGAGTTGACGATTTCTTCCCATAAAAATAGGGGAAGGTGGCTCTCATTTCGGGAAGGATGACTTATTCTTCTTTTTATGTAACTACTTTCTCGAATGGGCCGTTGTCAAGGGCACCGATTGGAGAACATCTTACTTATATCATGGACAATTTAAGCAGTAGTTTCGCTAGTAGAGTCTCTGATCGGGATAGGAAGCATCCGGGTGAAGGGGCATCCGGGCGCTAGGGCGCCTCGGGAGAGGAGGCATCCGGGGTGAGAGGTGCCCGGGGGGAGAGTCGCCCGGACGTTCCTGGGCCTATTCACTATCCTGGGCCGGCTATCTTTAGGGCCTGGTCCCATCGGGGCCTTTGGGCTTGGGCCGGTTGGCTAGGGGAACCGAGCCCGGGCCAATGGTACCCACAATGCCCCCCTTTTTCCTGCCGGGGAGGGTAATCGTCCCCGGTTGGAAAAATTAAACTTAATGTCGTATCATAGGGAATAGTAGACCATCATGTTGTTGAATTTAATTATGAATTTCTTTTGAAACCATTTAGATCTTGGTTTTCTTGAGTTAATCCACGAAATTTGGAGAATTTCAGCATAAAGGCTAGTGGTGAGAGGTTGGTTGTCCCTCTTTGGTTATCCACGTTCATAAGATTAGGAAGGATAATTGAATGTTCAGCGAGACTGAGAATTTGGGGATTGCGGGATGAAGGATGATTGTATTCCCGATCATTTGGCGCTTTCTAAACATGGATCGAGTAGAAATTTGTATGGTTTGGCGGGTCGAATTATTCTGGGGGTCTTTGGGTGGTTTAAAGCTGGAATGGAGTCAGGGACACCTGATGAATCTTCTGTGAGATAGCTGGCTTCCACCAGCCAATCTCAGTCTTTTCCTCTTTAGCCTCTGCAATGACTTCGATCAGCGGCGGATGCCTTGCTTGTTTTTCTTCGTATTTGGATTGTTTGTGAGTTCACGAATGTAGTTTGTAGTGTTGTAATATATGATTGCTTGGCAGCAAGCATCGCTATGTAATCTTAGAACACCTTTGATGTAATTAATAGTGCGGTTTTTAACGGCAGTGTCTTATTGCAATTACGTGTATAGCGTATTCGGGCGATTACGCCTAGTGGTAGGTTGAACCTTATAAAACTTGTTGGGCGGCCCTAATGTCGCTCGAGAAGGGCCTGGGCTTGGCCCACCTTAATTCTTGTGCCTAAGCGAGCCGCGTGATGGTTGAAATCCTCGGACAGACGTTTAGTCATCGATTCAATTAATGTGACTATAGGCCCTAGGCATCGGTATATATAGATAGGCATCATTAAGTTGTACTCTTTTCCCTTTGTTGTTTTAGGTTTATATGTTTCCCTCTCTGCGACTATCCGCTGCGAATAGGCCAATGTAACCTTGCATTCGTTTGCGGGCCATTGTTGCAAGCACTCGTGCACTTCATTTCTCAGGTAACCATCGTCGCCCCTTAGTAATGTTGGACTGTGGTGAATGACTGGTTTCCGGCTGTAAGAGGCCTGGAAGGGAGGAGACATGGTTTAAAATTTATTCAACCCGGGCGGTCCTTGTCCAGGCTTGGGCTAGAGTCTAATATTCGTTTTCTCTTCTCCATTTGATCTACTTGTAGAATGGTGAGGGTCGGAAGGAAACTTCCCACAGTGGTCGACTGCGGGCGCCTTCGGGCGGCATGCCTGCCAATGACATCATCTAGTCTCACGGCGATGGAGGTAATGGCTTATTCGCGAGGTGCGAATAACATTGACCGGTTAATGGAGAGGGCGGGCCGAGTCTACCTTGGTGGGAAACATAATGGTGTGTTTTGCAGGAGCACCTTGGCCGTTACCTTCCACGTCTTAGGCCTAGTCAAGCGATTTTGCATTTCACCGGGCGCCCCAGAATTTTATCCACCCAGCGTCATTCGTATTTTGATGGTCTTGTATTGAACCACCTATGCTCGGCTTCGACCTCTCATTGGTTGAGCTTTGTATAATTTTCTCGAGAATAAGGTATTGGCTAGGATGTCTATGTCTACTCTAAATCCCTGACTTCAAGTTGTTAATGGGCCCCGACCACCCAAGACGAGGCTAAAGGAGGTTAGCTAGTGAGGGGACCTGGGACGAGTCCCCCTGGTCCCTGGCCTCGCTTATATCAACCTGGCCCCCACATTTCCGTGTGTGGTCAAGCTGGGACTCGCCCCGATAGTCTTTCCTGGGATATTTAGTATGTGATGATGGACTAACCTGGGGTTGCTCGTGTAGGGAAGGCTTGGCGAGGCAGGCTGGTGAACTGGGTGGAGAAGTCGAGTTTCAAGAAAATTCAAAATTCTATTTAATTGTTTTGTACATCTATTTAATTTATTGTTTTCTTTAATTAGTGATTAATGCCCAAAAAGTGCAATTTTGAACCCTATATTAGATAGGTTTTGAGAGCTTTTTGCGCATTAATCATGTCATTTATACCAATTGTAGTGTTCTAGTCTTCTTAGTAGCACTTATGCCATTTAAGTGTGATTTTATTGCTTATGCAGACACTTTGGAATTCAATCTCAATACAAAGGATGAATCATAAAGTTGGAATTCAAGTCTCAAACATCAACCACTTAAGAATCAATGAGAAAACAAAGGCAAAGTGAAGAAAATTCAACAATGAAGGTAGGACAGTGCAAAGATGATCAACAATGCAGGAATTTTCGCTAAGCTTGCGAAAATTTTCGCTAAGATTGCGAAAATTTCGCAACCTTAGCGAAAATTTCGCAACCTAAGCGAAAATGCCAAATTTCGCTAGACCACTCCAAATTTCGCTAACACTGTTCCTTAATAAAATAATTGATTTCGCTTCACAAAAAATTCGCTGCTTAAGAAATTCCTCGCTTAGCTTAGCGAATTTCGCTTAGCTAGCTAAATTACTCCACCCCAATGAATTTGTTTCGCTTAGACCTGTTGATTTCGCTTAATTAGCGAAATTCCTTCACTTAATAAAATTGATGCCTCACATGCTTTGTAATTAATGCCAAACCGCTCCAAACTTGGTGTATTACTTTAATTGTCCTATAACTTAGCCAATTTCATAGGTTTTTCGTATTTCATGCCTCTGAGAGAGGTGGCCTATATAAGCCCCTCTTGTTTTCTAGAACAAAGAGACGACTTTGGGAACAATTGGAGGAGGAGAAGATATTTTTGTAAGTTTTCATTTTGTAAATAAAAGCCTTTTTATTTTAGGTTTTGCTTTTCTCTCTTCTCTATCTCCCTCTTTCTCTCCCTTCTACGCTTTCAAACACCCCTTCAAGGGATGACAACTCAAGAGATGTTTCTATTGCCTCCTTTCGTTGAAGACAAGGAAGCTAGCTTTAAGGCAAGATATGCACGTTGTCCTCTCAGATTAAAAAAAGCTACATGTAGTGTATTTATATATTCTATATTCTCAAAATACAGATAACATCAATGTCATTAATTTGACCAATACTCTCCATGTCTTAGAATCCAAAGGTATTATTCAAGGAGAGAGGTACCGTGATTCTTGGGGATGCACTTACGAGCCTCAAACAAATATTTATATGTTAGGTTTCAAATTAGGTTGTATAGCATTTAATGTTATTGATTCGGGTGCTAATACTTCCATGCTTTAGGACTATGATTCTTTAGACTGGCCTTTACGAGCCTCCGAGATGATATTAAATGTTGTGTCTTAAATGGGTTGGGGTCATAACTCCACGCTACCCGTATTAACACCTGGCACAGTGAAGCAGGTTTGGCCGTGAGGTTTGCTAGTTAAATATAGATCCCAAGTTATGCCATGGACTATGTGGTCGCATGTCATAACGCGAGGATAAAAAACCCGAGGACACTTGTCATTTGTAACCAGGTCAAGTTAGTGACCCACCCTTCAAAGTTAACTTTTCACCTTTTACTTTCGCTTGCAATTATCGCTTTCAACCATTCCAACGTTCTTTTGAAACACAACCAAAAGTCCAAATAGAAAAGCCTTACCTTCGTACTTAAACCATTTTTAGGATGAAAACTCCATCCCCGTGTTCAACACCCTAGACCGTCCATACTCAAGTAAAGAGTTTGACTACTAGCAAAGAGTAGGAACTTAGGTGTATATAAATTTTGTTGATTTTAGCTCACTTACCGTGGCACGAATCAATTAGTCATTTAAATATATTATTTTTGTTTTATTTTCCTCATGAAAGTATATTAGTTAAGTGTTTTTATTTTTTAGATTGATTGTCGATGCTTATTTGATAATGAATCATTAAACCATGAATCATCACCCACCTTAATTTTTTCCATCGCTTTAAAAAATGAACTGCAACTAAATCAGAAAAGTTATTGGTTCACGATTCACTAGTCAGATTGATGGTCGAAGCGCTGTTGAATCTATGACGTCATAAATATGTAATTTTTAACTTAAAATTTTTAAAAATAATTTTAAAATATATAATTTAATATTTATAATGTTATATATTCATTTTTATATATATGTATTGTTATTTTAACTTATATGAAAACATAACATTTATAATATTTAAATATAAAATTTATTGAAATGAAAATAAATTATATATAATTTTTTTATATATATCAGAATGGAATTCTCAGCTCACGATCATCGATGATTCACCAATCACCCGCCTACTGTGAACTCGCAAAACAAACAAGAAGACGACGGTGGTGTTTCGTCGTCCCTCTGATGGCAAAGTTAGCTCTTTTTGTTGGACACTGAGCGTTAAAACTGTAGTTATCTCAATCGAGAATGTCATACCTCATCTTTCTCATATGGTAACGTGATCCACCTTCTAAGAGTGCATTCATTTCTTCCCATAAAGACAAAAATGCGGCTCTATTTCTGGCGACGACTTATTCTTCTTTTATATAACTATTTTCCGAATCCTGCCGTCATGGTGCCTTCCTATTCCATTGGAGGCGAGGTGACTGATTCTTGGGAGAACATCTACTTATATCATGGACAGTCGGTTGACAGTTTCGCTTGATAGAGTCATTGATCGAGATATGAAGCATTCGGGTGAAGGGGCATCTGGGCTCTAGGGCGCCTCGGGAGAGGAGGCATCCGGGGTGAAAGGTGCCCTGTGCCCGGCACTGGGAGAGTCGCCTGAACAAGCTTCGGGCCTATTCACTATCCCTGCCTGACTGCCTTAAAATATACATATATATTATATATTATAATATTGTTTGTTATATTTCATAAAATTTGATGGTAGCCTAGTGGTTGAATCCACTACCTAATAACCTTATAGGTATTAGTTCGACTCCTACTCCTAGCTAAATTAACTTAAACTTTAAAACGCCTCTCATCCCTTGTCCCACATCGGAAAGGGAAGGGGGTTTGAAGCCCTTCATAAACTCTTTGCAAATCAATGTAATATAAGTTTGGGTGGGCCGTAATGCATCGATCCTTAGTAGGCCCATGCTTTACTTAACCATAATATGCTAATTTATTGGGCCATTTGAAATGGGTGGTTCATTACGAATTTTTCGGTTCCTTGAGGCCCATCTGTCAAATTGTTGGTTCAAGGTTCTTGGCTAATCTGATGGGTAGTTCGGCCGAAATGTAGGATCGGAATAGAAAACTCACTAATTGACGGTCGGACCGATCCGATTGATTTTTTCAAAATTTCCAATTTCATTTATTTTTCAAGTTTTTAATTTCAAAACTACAAATTCCCAATTCCAAAATTAAAGTCCCTTTCTTAATTTCCAAATTTTCAAGTTTCCAATTTCACAAACTGCTCATTTTAATTTCAAAATTCAACTCCTCTTATTTCTAATTTCAATTTTTTAAGTTTCCAAAAAAAAAAAAAAAAATCAGTTGCCTTAATTTCAAAATGATAACTTCCCCAATTTCTAATTTCACTTTTCCAGCTTCCAATTTACCAATTTTCAATTTCAAAATTCGTCGCTTTCAAATTTGAAAATTTAAATCCCTAAATTTCCAATTTCAAATTTTCAAGTTTCCAATTTAAAATTCAAGTCACCAAATTTCCAATTTAAATTTCCCAAATCTCAAATTTCAAAATTAAAAATTCTCAATTTCAAAATTTAAGTGCCCTAATTTCAAAATTCAAAGTCCCCTAATTCCAAATTTCAAGTTTCTAATTTCAAAATTACAATTCCTCAATTTCAAAATTAGTGTCATAATTTCAAAATTCAAGCCTCAAAATTTCTAATTTCAAAATTTAAATCTAAATTGTAATTCTTCAAATCTCAAATTTATAAAATTCAAGTTCTTAATTTCCAAATCTCAATTCAAAATTATCAACTTGCGATTCATATTTCTAAAATTCAATCTTCAAACTTCACTCTTAAACTTCCACTTTCAAAATTTCAATTTTAAATCGCTTTCAAACATTCAAAACACATGATTAATTCTACGCTCCTATAAGCATTTAAATCTCGCGAAGCTTAATTGTATAATGTAAAACGCTAGTGAGGGCCTGACATCTCATATATCATTTTTATAAATAATTATGACATCTAATTGGATGCACTAAATTTATAATTGAATGTGAATATCTTGTATTTTGTTATCGCACTAACATTGCTTCCTAATCGACAAGGCTTTCGACATGTCAGTCGAAAGTACCCATTTTTCATCTGACTTTACTGATTATTTATTTATATACGCTTTACGTGATTCAGATTGCTATTACTTATATTTCCGAGATTCATTAATCGATTACCTAAGTTCGTATTTTCTAAATTGGCTTAAGAGACACCGACTTAGTGGGCTTGCGCTTACGCTTTCATCGTACCTTTCGATAGCACTAATCTCTGACCTACTCGTTTACCAAACCTGCCTTTTATTACCCGGAGTCATATTTAATGTTTTTCTTTTTTATTTTGTTTTCACTTTTAAAATAAAACAAAATTAAGTGCAAGACTTCAAACCGTTTTAAAAATAAAACCGAATCTCATCTCTTAAGTGGGAAACATATAATAACAAAAAATGTGAGGTTTACACCTAACTATCATGGAAAGAAAAAAAATGTTAAAGTCATGTTTCGTTTTCAAAAGAGAGAATACATTCCTGTACCTCTGTTACTCTTTTGACATTAAATCTCTTCACCAGTTCAAATCAAGTCCTTCTGCTATCCAAAATGAGAAGATCAAGTCCCATTTTAATGGCGAGGTTAACGACCGTTAACCGTTGTTAGTCACTGTTATTTAAATAATGTATAAATTTAAAGTTTTATCCATAAATTTTTTAAAATTTTGAAAATAATATTTTTTAAATAAAAATAATTATCATATTCACTAAAAATTTTAAAATTTTAATTTATCAAATATTTATATAATATCGAAATTACATTCTAATAAAATTATGAAAATAAAAATAAAATATTATTATAAATAAATTATTTCTTAAGTTAATCTTAAAAAATAAAATATAAAGAAAAAATCATTCTCGTGGATATTTTATTTTAAAAAATAGTTTATGAAAGAAATAATTTATCATAATATTTTTATTTTTATTTTAAAGAAATAATAAGGTCAAAGAAATAATAATGATGATTTTAAAAAATAAAATATCACGAGGATGATTATTTCTCATGATATTTTATTTTAAAAAATAAATTAACAAATAATTTCTATATCATAATAATTTTATTTTTATTTTTTATAAATTTATTAGAATTATATAAATATTTGATAAATTAAAAGATTGATTTTTCAAATTTTGATAAAATATGATAATTAATTTTATTTAAAAACTATTTTTAAAAAAAATTTAGATAACTTTTTGATAAAAAATTTAATTTTATACATTATTTAGATAACTATGGCTAACGACTATTAACGGTCATTAACCCTACCGTCAAAATGGGACTTGGTCTTTGGATACTGCAAGGACTTGATTTGAACATTTTAAAATAGAGGGATTTAATGTCAAAAAAGTTGAAAGGAAAGGGACTTGAGAATGTATTATTTCTTTTCAAAAAGTATTAATAAAAAAAAAGGAAAAGAACAACGGTTTACTATAGGATGCTTGGTTGAGCATATTAGGGGAGTTGATGGATGAGTCACCCTTTACTCTCAATTAGCTTTTATAGTCGGTGATAATTGATCAGGGTTAAAAAGCTCATGAAAGGAAAAAACTACATATAATAGCTTATTTCTAATATGCTCTTACTAAAATATTTAAATTATTTTTCTTATCATTCTCTCTATTTACGTGAAAGACTGTTTAGGAATTCTATGATTATTTAATGTATGTGTTTATTCAATACATGTGTCTATTTTTGAAAGAATGATGACATTCTGTTGTAATTGCAGAGCCCGCCGCTCGGCCCCGACCCAAACTCAAGCGAGCCAAGCCTCTGGCCCAAACCCGCTTTAAGAAGCGGTCACCGCTGGAACATTTCCAGGCTGGCCACTACTTCGGCTAACCCGTCCATGCTGCCAGCCCGCCCAGGCTCGCCCTGCAAGTCCGTCAAGAGGCCCGCATAAAAGCCCGACCCCTCCACTTAAGTAGTGATGATGCTTTTCAACCTGGATTGGCCTGAGCGGGCTGCACCAAGCAGGCCTGAACCGAAATCGTTACCGGGCTTCACCGCGGCCTTGACGGCGACTCCTCTCGCAAACAAAGAAGGAGGGTCTACGAGGCTTCGCTCGTGACCGCTCGATGCCTAAGCCGCCCCGAGAGAAAAGATAGACTCCGCCAGAGGTTTAATGTTTTTAAGGCATCTTTCACCGACGTTGGCTTCCTATTTATAAGACATGTCTCTCCCAATCGGACACGGGCAAAGATTCTTTCCCATCGACGTAGACATTTTATGCTCCTTATCGCGATCGATTAATAAGGATAATGGCGAGGCTATCGCGAACTATTCTTCTCTTCCCTTTATCAGAGATTCTGGGCTTGATTTACGTGATAAATCGTTATGTGGAATTATCTGCTTCCCTTACTAAACAGATTTGGATTTGATTCACTGGGCATGGCTCTGATTATCCCCGCTATCGGGCCCTTGGGGCGAATGACCCCAAGCCCGTTTCGGGACTCCACACGTGCCCGGCGTCTAATCGGCCTAACTTTCCTCGGCCGCGAGTGGGCCCTCGCGCGCGCCTATTTTTCAAACCCCACCACCCCCCCAAATTCTCGTACCTGCGTGAACGCGGTGCAAGGGTCATCAGATCGCTTCTTGAATCTGACGCGACTTCCATGTGTTTACTAGTGGATGGTCTGCAGGCTTTGTCGCCATATGTCTTGTTATAATTATGACTTTTCTGGCTGCACCCATTTCCTTCCAAATTCTTCGCTTCTAAGAATATCCTCCACCGTCGCCTCAGGTTCCCGGGACCATGCCTTTGCTTCCGCGAGTTCAGGGTTTCCTTTCCTTAACATTCGTCTGATCATCCGTGCAGTTCCTTTTCGCGTTTTGTGATACTTGCCCGAGGTAGCCTTTTATGTCTCTTGTCTCGAGACTAGCGCCGCCTTTTTCCTTCAGGTCTTTTCGAGAGCGATTACAGCGTAACGCTGGCAGCCGCCTTGATTAGGTCTTGTTCTTATTACCTGTTACTCTCATGGGTCCGAGTTGTTCCTCTTCTTGCGTATAGGTGACCCTCCGCGTTTCCCGGCTCGTATGACGGTGGCGCTCCCGACCGCTCAACCCGGTTGTTCTTCGAGACGCTCCGGAACCCCTTCCCTTGACAAGGGTAAGGGAAAAATTGACGATTAAATACCCTAGGGATCGAATATCCGGTTCACCGTACAAAAATGCTTTGGCGTGGGACTCAGCAGACCGAGCCTTGTATGGAGAAACTTTCGCTGAGGCGCGATAGCCCCTCGTGCTCCAGTCCGTCTCCCAACATTTCACTTCCTACGCATTCAAGTGCCCAAGACGGTGTGTTTCAGAGGTGGCCTTCGACAACGGCCTCGCTTTCCCACCGCACCCTTCATAAAAAGAAGTTAACATTTCAACGTCATTCTTCTTAACTTTCACCAATTTCGGGGTATTCTAATCGGGTCGTTGGTTTTCTTCGTGACAAGTGGCTTTGTTCCCAAGATAGCCTGTTCCTCGACCTTTTAGTGTGAATGAGGCCTCCGAGGGCTTTCTTTATCTCTTTTCCAGCTTGCCTGTTCTCCGATTATCTCGACCTTCCATCCTCCCATAGACTTTGAAGGAACGCATTTCTTCAATATCACTGCATTGAGTACGATCCTCGATATGATGATACTGGGCGCTCTACCGCCTCGACTACTCTTGAGAATCTTAGTGAGCACGCTTGGTTTAGTTTGGTCTATCTTTCTTAAGTTATGGTATTGCTAATTCCGTACGGGTCAGATGCCTTTCAAAAATTCGCCCGATTCAAATTTCGAAGACAAAGTCATAAAGCCGAGTCGCTAAGTCACAAAGACTTACTCCTGAGATTATCAGCCTGATATTCTCGGATCTTCAGGTTCGAGGTCCTCCCGTCCTGCTACCTTGAGGCCTTCACCTCCCTCCGTTATGAAGCTTTCTCACGATGGGCCTCTCGCTATCAAGCCCACTAAGGGAGAGATTTTGGCTCGAGTGGAGACGCTGTCCCGAAAGTCTCGGAGTGTGAAGCGGAAAACTCTGGACTCTCCTATGAAGGGCCGCCCGTCTTGGGGTAAAGTCCCGAAGTTGGGGTCGTCTTCTTCTTCACCTTCTGCCCACGTCCGAGTGTTGGGGCAAGTGATGCCGCCTTCGTCTGAGGTTCCTAGAGCACTAAGTTCACAGCTTCGCTCCGAAGCCACTGCAGCCAAAGACTCCTGAAGGGCTACCGAGCCTCCGCCGATGTCACGCCATCGCTTGGAGTCCTCCTACGCAGAGCGTAGAGCCTCCTTCGTCGAGGGCGGAAGAGCTGAGAGGGAAACGCCCCGAAGCTGACGGAGATGGTGATTCCTTGCTCTTCAATGCCGAGCTCATGCAATACGGCCTTGTCCATCCTCCGAGAACTGACCAAGAGGCCCAAAATTCCGCCTCGTTGAGGAAGCCTTGGCTCTCATTCCTCTGGGGGTCACCTTGTAAGTTCCCATATCTCGCCGTGTCCTATCTTGGGTTCGAGTCAGGTGTCGACTTTAAGTCAGATCTAAGCAGTGGCTACTCATTTGAAGAGTTTCAAGAGGGCCAGATTGAACGAGGGCCACGCCTAAAGCCGCCATATTCACAGCGAGGGCAGGATCAGCTTCTTGTTTCCGAGCGAGCCGAAATGCAAATCAAAACATGACTCGAGGAGGCCGTGGAAGCTTAAGTCCGATCCGAGGCATACCACGCCCACGAGCGGCCGAGAGTGTGGAAGAAAAGGCTCGGGATAGCCTAAAAGTAGTCGAGGTTGAGCTTTGGGGAGTCATGGACGAGCTGCAGGCTGCCCAGATGACCCGCCGGAGGCCGTGGATGGGCCAGTGTGCCGCCCAGATCGAGCCTCGTATTCAGTGACGAGCCGCACCGCCCTAGAACGAGCCGCGGCAACTAGGCAACCGTCATTTCGCCAGACGAGCCGCGGTGAATATAGCAAATACGCTTGATGGAGTCCGTCATGGCCGGCCCGAGGCCGGCAAGCTCGTTTGAATGCCCGACCGAGAAGTGCCAAGGGTTGCGGCAGACCTTCGTGAGGCAGAAACTTTGTTGTTCAAAGGACGAGGCTATACTGACATGAGGGACGAGGTCAAGACTCAATGGCTTCAATGGTCATTTTCAGCGAAAGTCGCTGCCTTCATCCCGGCTTGGATTTTAACCCTCGATATCCTTAGTGATTGAGGAGGCGTATGGTTCAGGTAAGACCGAGAAAATTCCAATTTTCTAAAAGGGTAAAATGACTGATTTCTAAAATCCAAAATTTTCTAGATCTGATGACGAAACTGACCACCGTTGAATCGTCTCGCGAAATCTAGCTACCACGCCAAATTTCGAGACAAAGAAGAATTTTACGTTTTCGAGGCATCGGTGCTCCAAATGTAAAACGGCCTGGAGACATGTGATGTGACAAAGTTACCTATTACATGTACTTCGTGACAATATGTTGCAAGAGAAAGACGTATGGAAATGGACTACTTCAGATAGTGCCAAGTGTCAAAAATCTAGAAGAAGGGACATGATGGAATTTTGGAAATGTTAATGATAATGAGACAAAAGATGAACAATGTTCATCTTCTTCAAAAGACCAAAAACTATAGTTAGGTCGAGGGATGCAAGGAGCTTAGGTTTAGGATTTTCGAGAGAGAGAGTACCTTCTCTAGATTTCTCACACTGACTGCTTCTGCCGACGAGCAAGAAGTAAAGTTGCTCTACGCGGTGAGGGCTACGCGTGGGCACCGATTTGGTGGAGTTTTGACAACTCCAAGAGGCAGGATTCTTTTCTACTAAGTAATCTTGGCTTAAGAGCCAATGTGAATACAGTGTGAATTGCTAGAGGCTTGTTTTACCTGTAAACTCGCCTCCCTTCAAAAAGCTTTGAACCTGTGGAGAAAATTCCTATTTGTGTGGTTGGGAACAAGAATTCGAGGGTTCTACTATTCATGAATAGTGACACGAAATTCTTGGTGTGAAATGAGTTTGGTTGAGCGATTCAAAATGAATTGTTTGGTGGTTTGTTAATTAAAATTTATGTGGAGCTAATTTTGTGTAATTGATTGTGAATTTGTATAACATGTTTTATGTGATTTAATTATGTTAATATATATGCATGTGAATATTAGCATGAATGTGTTGGAATTGGCATCATGCATTCCATATGCACCGGGGCACCCTAGAGTATTAGGAGTGAGTGCATGACATGAAATGAAACAAAAGAATTAAAATGTTTGTGAAAGGAATTTCGACAGAAGATTTTCCGGAGAATTGTGTTAGGAGATTGTCTAACAATTCACGCTTCTGAGGCCTATGAATTGTTTCGAGGGTTATCCAATGTGATTCGCCTGAGGGTTGTCCAATATTTTACTGAACTCCTGAAGAAGCTTTCAAGAACATGCCTTTTGTCAGAAAACCGTATTTTTACTCGCATTTGGCTGAGACATATGTGAGGGAGTCAATGAGGATTCGAGACATGGATCGGGTCATGTGTATATCTGAGTAGGTTCATGAAATTTCTTGAATGTGATTGTTTGCCATGCATGTGCACTTAGCGGAGTAACCTTATGTAGAAAATTATCTCTAATGGCTTCTCATTTCACTCCCGTCGAGGGATCACCATTTGTGCAATGTGGAGAGATTCGAAAGCGCACTCACTAGAGGCCGTGTAATAGAAGAAAGCCGGGTTGTGGCTTTGGGTATTCGATTTTGTTTAACATGTATTAGAATTGTAAATTTTAATATATGTTGAATTAAGAGTAATTTATTAACTCTCGAACTATTGTATATAGTCGATGATTTTGTGAGTATACGCAGGGCCTGTTGGCCATTATTTTACTCACACGTGGGACCTCGCGGTGGTCATTGTGAACTCCGCTTCGGGATAGGTTTTGTATTCGTAGAGCCCCCTGCATAGCGGGAGACCTCGCTCTATTTTCATGAGTATGCCGTTACCCGACATCCACAAGTATTCACGGTTGACAGTTGTCAACTGACACCCCCGTTGGGGTGTCACAGTCCTTTTCCGCAGACCGCTCGAGAGCCAAACACTCCCACGAGGTCTTGGCCCCTTCTTCACCTTCTGGACGCCTGAACTACTCTTTATATAACTTCGTTTGTTTTCTTTTACGCCTAAGCCAACCCGGATATATGTAACGCTATCAATGAACACCCCATTTACCTCGTTGTTTTACCTCGTTTCCTTTAATCGCGCTCGGGCTGCTTTGGCCTCGAAATCGTCCCGGATTAGTGGCTCTATGGCCCCCGAAAGCAATAAGAGCACAGTACCGGGCCGAGGCTTCACGGGCCGACATTCGGCTCGAGCCGAATTGGACTCGGGCTGGAATTGCCTTGGTTAAGCAAGCCAGCTCTTCAACGGGCCGCGAGGCTTCATAGGCTATTTTGCTCGAAATAATCGACTCTTGGGCCGCTGGCCTTAGTCGGGAGCTAAACAGCTCTTCAAAACCGAGCCGGCCGCATGGGCGCCGAGGCCTTATCGAGCCGCTGGGAGCTCTTCAACCGAGCTGAGGCCTCGGGTACCGAGGCCTTATCGAATCGCTGAGTTTCATAAGCTGAAGCAGACGCTTCGGGCACCGAGGCCCATCAGCCGCTGAGCTCGCAAACCGAAGCCTGAGGCCGTACGGGCGCTGGAGGCCTTACCGGGCCGGGCCAGCTCTTCAAACCGAACTACTGGGCGTTTCGGGCTGAGGCTTCATCGGAGCCGCTGAGCTCGAGCAACCGAGTTGTCGAGGCTCCCTGAGCCGAGGTCTTACTAAGCGCGCTGAGCTCTTCAACCGAAGCATCGAGGCTCCTGTGGAGTCGAGGCCTTACCAGCCGCTGAGCTCTTCAAACTGAGCTGCTGAGGCTCCTGGGCGTTGAGGCCTTACTGAGCTGTTGAGCTTTTTAAACTAGGCCGCTAAGGCTTTATGGGCAAAACTGCCTGAGCTGAACTCGCCTTCGCCATACCAGTTGAAAGGGGGCTGAGCTCTTCGAGACCGAAGCCTGAGGGCTCTCGGCGGTTATTCTCACCAGCGAATCGCTCGCGCTACATGGCCCGAGATGAACTGAGTTTCAACCGGGCCACGAGGCTCACGGTAAAGCTTACCGAGCCGAACTGCCTCGGGCTACATGGCCCGAGTTGATCGCCGAGCTCTTCGAAACCGAAGGCCGAGGGCCCGTGGGCTAACCGCTCGAGCCGAACAGCTTGAGTTTTTGAAAATCGAGCTGCCGAGGTTTCGTGGGCTAATCGCCTGAGCCGAACCGTCTCGCTACCGGCCGAAGCCGAGCAAATAATCCTGCATCGACCGGGTGAGGCTCTAAGGGCCGCTTCATCGAGTCAACTGCCTCGGGCTAACCTATCGGCGCTAAAACGCTTGAGTTTTTGAAACCGAAATACGAGGCTTCATGGGCTAATCGCTTGAGATGAATCGCTCGGGCTACCGAGCGCCTCGAAAGCCGAGCGCTGGTTTTCCGCATCAGCCGCTGAGGCTCTATGGGCCGCTCAGCTCGAGTTGAACTCGTTGCTTTGCAACCGAAATGCTGGCCTCTAGGCGCCGAGGCCTTCCCCGACGCGCTCGCGAACCGAGCCGCTGCGGCCCCGGGCTACCCGCCTTCCCGAAAGGTTGCTTCGTGAACCGGAAGCCGCTGGGCTCTCGGGCGCCGAGGCCTTCAGCCGCACTCCGCAAACAGAGCCGCGCAGTTTCGCTGAGGCCTTACTTGCCGTTAAGCTCGACAAACCGAGCCGCCGAGGCTCTTGGGCGCCGAGGCCCACTCCGAGCTGTCGAGGCCTTCAAACGGAGCCGCGAGGCCCCGGGGCGCTAAGACCTTACCGAGCCGGCTGAGCTCTTCAAACTAGCCGCTGAGGCTCCCGGGTGCCGAGGCCATGTGGGCAACCGCCTCAGCTAAACCGCTCTCGGGCTACATGGCCCCGAGCTACGCCGAGCTATTCGAGATCGGGTTTCCGAGGCTCCTATGGGCGCCCGCCGAAATAACAGCCTCGGGCTACATGGCCCGAAAGTAGCAATAACTTAAATCGGGGCCGCCGAGGCTCTACT
This sequence comes from Tetrastigma voinierianum, assembly GCA_016808115.1. Lineage (NCBI taxonomy): Eukaryota > Viridiplantae > Streptophyta > Magnoliopsida > Vitales > Vitaceae > Tetrastigma > Tetrastigma voinierianum. The sequence goes on along the minus strand of JAEQBH010003190.1, from coordinate 470,522 downwards.
GGCAAACTACCGAGCCGGGACCGCCTCGCTACATGGCCCCGAGCCGGCGCCTGGAGCTATTCAACCGAGCCGCGAGGCTTCGGCTAACCGCCCGAGATAAATGAGCTTGATTTTGAAAATCGAGTCATTAGGCTTCGCGCTAATCGCCTGAGCCGAACCGCTCGGGCTACCGAAGCTCAGGCCGGCAAATGAGCTCTTCTAGACCGAGCCGAGGCTCTATGGGCCGCTTCTTGCCCGAGCCGACCAATTTCGGGCTACATGGCCTGAGTTGAGCAGTTGAGCTCTTCGAACTGGGCCGCTAAGGCTTTATGGGCAAACCGCTCGAGTCAACAAATAGCTTTGAAAACCGAGCCGCCGAGGCTTCGTGGAGCTAATCGCTGAGTCGAATCGCTCTTAGCTACCAGCCCGAAGGCGCTTGAGCTCTTCCACCGAGATGCCGAGGCTCTATAGCCGCTCGGCCATTTAATCAAGCTCGCAAACTCGGGCCATTGGCTCCCGGGCGCCGAGGCCTTCCCGAAAGCCATACTCGCGAACCGGAAATAGCAGTGGTTCCCAGTTACCCGGGCCTCCCGAGCCGCGGTTCTGCAAACTCGAGTCTGGCTCTCGGGCGCTAAGGCCTTCTTTGAGTCGCTAACTGCAATCAGATGCCGGGCTCTGGGCGCCGAGGCCTTACCGAGCCGTCAATGTGGGCCGATTTGACTCGCTCTTAGAAAGACGTGGGCGCTTTAATGCCGGGTTTATGGAGAATCGGGAAACGATCGTGTGATTTTCCGAGTGCTTTAGCCTTAAATGGCGCTCCATCGCTATGGAGCCTATATCGCGATCCTTCCTCCCTTTCGGGCGAATCGAATCGCGTGTAATGAAGCCAAGGCTCGGGCCGCCTTCATAGGGATCCGCCTAGGGACTCCGCCGTCGTTTCTGGCCGGGTCTCGCGGGAGGGGGAAAGTGGGGTGGGGAGAGATGGGCTTGGCAGCTTGTCTTGCCTGGGGCTCGTGGCCGAGCCACGGACCTTAAAATTTTTAATCCCAAATCACATCGGGTCAACGGCTTCCAAAGGCCGGCCCGACTAGGGCCTAAGGCCTCATTTCTCCGCCTAGCAAACTCGGCCCAAATTTCGCTGAGACCCCTAGGGTGAAGTTATTGATATTTCATTAGTATGCTAATTTACAGTAACGTGTGACTCATAATTTCATAATCTTAGCTTTGGAAGGATTTATTTTATTGTTCTTTAATAAGATGGTTTGTTAAAAAAAAAAAAAAGGGATTTATTCAGCATACAAAGATAAATAAGCATGAGAGACAAGAAGAGGCGAATGATCGTGGAAAAACCCAAAGTAAAAATAAATCCATTAGTGTGAGTCATGGTGGTAAAAATTTCTTCGACTAAATACACCTAGTGAGCTGTCTGAAAAATTTGGAATCAGTTTTAGCCATAAAATATTGATAGTTTCTGGAGACACAATCAGTAGGTAAAGGGTAGTCTCCACGTAACAGGGTTAAATAGACAAACACCCTTATGGAACCAAAACGAATAGACCCTCATCATATATAGGGTTAGGGATTGACTATGATATCATTTATAACTATTTGACCGAATCACCCTTACGAAGCCAAAATGAGTAGACCCCCACACTAGGATTAGAGATCGACTCTGATACCATTTATAATGATCCGATTGAATCACCCTTAAAGGGCCAAAAGTAACAGAAATCCCACACTAAGGTCAGGGATCAACTTTGATACCATTTATAGAGATTGATCCAACTGAATCATGCATGCACATATTGTCTATTTTGTGCCCAAGGGGACCTTACGACTTTAAAACACATCTACTACTTTGAGTCCCTTAAATCTGATGTAACATTGAGAGTGTTGAGAAAGAAATACATTATAACCTTTTCTAGGGTTAGCTTGCTATTGCTTGAGCAAAAATATTTATATGTCTTTTCATGATATCCATCTTTGATATTTAAACCAAGCATCATAGATTTATTTATCTAGGCTTCATAGTGATTTGTTAGATGAACCTAAAACCCTAGGTCCCCTTCTATCCATTTTCTACCCTATTTGATTCGAGTTAGTTTTCAGGCTCTAATTGCCTCGCTTACTTGAATTTCGCTCATCAATCAGGAATCTAGATAGCAATGTAGGTTAATTCAATTTAGTACTTAGCACACTTAAACCCTGGGAGCAATATCAGATTTCCACTCTATTACTTGATTAGATGCGCACACTTACGCACTAAAACTTTCATTTTACAACATGCACAGAACACTCCAAATTACACCCTACGCTTTATAACACGTTTAGTGTGATAATAAAAGAAGATATTTTTCCTAATAAAATAAACAAGAACCTTAATTAATACAAAAGCTAAGGGTAAATTAATAATTTACTTCAATTCATGACTCCAAGGGTCATAATTTAATAAGTTCATGCCAAAGCAGGAATATGCATAAGTTAAATTAATAAGTAATAAAAGTAGGAAGAGACAAGTGGTTTAGCTGGAAGAGTATAAGTTTCCTCCTTCGACCTGATTTACATTAGATAGCTCTAAAAAGAGAGAAAAAAGGGAAATAAAAGAGACAAGATCAAATAAGGATAAGACTAAAATAAATATCTCATTTTGGTCTCTGAGAAAGAGAAAACAAAATGGATAAGAGAGAAGAGAAGAGAAAGGAAGAAGAAGAAGAAGAAGAGAAAAGAGTTAAGAAAGCAAAGGAAAGGAAAAAGAAGATCACAGCATGGATGTTACGAATCAGGTATGGAATTGGTATGGTTTTGTATGGAACTAGGTCATTTGTATGTAAATCTGAGTGTATGGAACTTGTTAAGTTCCGTATGGAAAAGTGTCGATTTTTGTACAATAGTATGATTTGTCTAGTTTTGGTATAGAAAGTATAGATACATGGTTTGGAACCCTTATTTTGTGGCTGGGTTTGGCCTGGAAACTCCCAAACCTTACTTTGTTGGGGTCAGCTGAGAAGAGCTCTAAGTGCCCTACATATGTGTTTTGGGAAGAGTCCGTTGCAATTTGAACTAAGAAAAGTTCTATTTTATCATATGCACTAGCTTCTGACCTAGAACTCTGTTTGGTAAGAAATAAAGGAATTTGGAAGTGAGTCCTCGGTGAATTGTAACCACATCAATGAACTTGATGTTAGGCTTTGAATTTCTAAATCTGACCTCTATTTCCAAGTTATAGCTCCTTTACCCCCGACGGTACACCTACGTTGCACCTGGCCAGTCGCTGGCCTCCGGTCAGTCGCCGGCCAAGTCAGTTAGCTCTACTGGGGTTTGACTACGTGTGACCTCCAACTTTAGAATGTCATAACTTCTTCTTCTGAACTTTGTTTCTGGTGTTCTTGGACTCTATGGAAATCCCATTGAGTCAAGATGATGTTAGGATTTTGAATTTCACTGGGACTCCTCTCAGAGACCAAGTTATGGTCCTTTTACCGAGGTCGGGCCTAGCCTGGCGCTTTAGGTCAATTTCTATGGTGTGACTACATGTGACCTCCAACTTCTAAGGTCATAACTCCTTTCGTTCGAACTCCGCTTTAGCGTTTCGACTTATTGTTAATTAATGAAGCCAAGATGATTTTAATCTTTTGAATTCCTCAATTTGGACCTCTCAGAGAGACCAATTATGGTCCTTTTTACCGAGGTCAGTTAGCTAGGCTGGCCTTCAAGTCGCCCTACTGGGTGTGACTACATGTGACCTCCAACTTTGGAAGGTTATAACTTCTTTGTCCGAACTTCGTTTTGGGTGTTCTTGGACTCTATGGAAAGCCCATTGAGTCAAGAATCCAGACATACATAGTATGATAAAAGTGGAAATCATATTAGGTCCAGAAATAAGGAAAAACATTAAGCAGATATGATAATCATAGTTATTCATGTATAATATAAGATAGATACAAGTATAAGATAGATAAAAGTACAAGTACATGTATAAGTACCTCCGTATAGGTATAAGTTCTATAACTCCTACGGGAGATCGGAACGAGTATAAGTTTGATATGTATAAGTACAAATATGTATATAAGTTTGTTATATGTGATGATATGAACAAGAAGAAAAATGTAAATGACCTTAAATGAACCATGATATGATAAGAAAGTATAAGATTGCATATGCCTGTGTAAATTATATGTATGGAATATATATAAGCATGGGTATATGACAAGTATAGAATATGACATAAGTATATGATCTCTTATATGTATATGTAAATGTGTAAAGTGAGATATGAGATATGAAAAATGCAAAGTTAAGAATAAATAATTGTATATATCTCACATATGATTATCAAATGAAAATAATGATTCGGGAATATGAGATATGTACTGAACATAAAATACACATGGATTGTCTCGCTGAACCTCGGTAGGGATAGATAGCATGCCTATTGGGGACACAGCTTGTTAAAAGATACAACTTACGTATATCGAGGCCCCGTTTGGGTCGATGACATAGATCCCGTTTGGATCATTACAGGGCATAGGTCACTGTCTCGTACAGTGATGATACCTTCTGGTATATATGATCCCGTTGGGGTCACATATTACAGGGCATAGGTCACAGTCTCATACAATGATGATACCTTCGGGTACAAACAATTATTTCCTATATCCGCTTCTAAGGTATTTGCAGACATGAAACATAAAAGAAAATAACAAGTATATGCAAATGAAATGTAAAGAATATTATGCAAAAGAAATGTAAAGAATATATGACATAATATGAGAAGCATAGCACTGATGATAGTATAGAGGTACAAGAATAAGAAGTAAAGTACAAGATGATATGAAAAATATATGAGATATGATAAGGCATGAAAGATGAACATATGAAAAGTATAGAAAGTATATAAAAGTACAAAAGTATATGAAAGAAGATGTAATAGAACATGAAAAACAATAAGTTATAGAATGAATATGGAATATGCAAAGTATAGAAACATGAATACAGTAAAAGTATAGATAGGAGATATGCCAAAGACATAGAACATGTAACGGAAAAGATTGACATGCAATAGGAATGTAAAGATGATAAGTAATGAAAGCAGAGAATATAGTATGTGAGACATGAACTGCATATGTATAAGCTTCGTGATGTCACTGCGCGGTGGTTGTCCATGTTTATGTTTCCACTAAGCGTGCTTAGCACGGTGTTCAATCCGTGTAGGTACTAAAGAGGAAGCAGAAGACAAGGATAGAGGACAGGACATCCCACATTAGAAGAGCAGGCCAACTCAGAGATAGGTGCTCACCGCACTGCTTCCGTGATCTCTAATGTGTTGTATTAGATAGCAAATGTACATGTCTAAGTAAATGGGACTTAGTATATGTGTATAGATTTTGACGAACACCACTCCGGTGGTAGTTCTTTTGTAAATGTAAATGATTTTTGTTATTACGTAAATTGTTCAGATAACCACAGCATAAGTTCAAATTTTGAGAAAGAACCCACAACGAGTCCCAAGATATAGTCTACGCTCGACTGTTCTGATCCGTCATTCTGCCTGACTAAGGAACCGTGACACACATTGCTCTTATCAATAAACAAGGATAATATCCAATTGATACGAGACCTTTTAGGGAAGAAATCCAAAAACAAAACCATGAAGGCTTAGGCCCAAAGTGGACACCATATCATATCAATGTGAATAGGGAAGAGTCCATGAGGTTTCTAACAAGTGGCATTAGAGTCGGGTTCAAATTTAACCTTGTGGGCGGATACTGAACAAAATGGTGTAATGAGTGGTGAGCTCTTGACAAGTGGTGCTTCACTCAAGGTGTGTGCTCGAATACAATGAAAGACAAGAAAATCCTGGTTTGAGGAGATGCTTGATGGAACTTTGTTTGAGTGGAAGATTGTTGGATGTGTGCCCAAAGTCCCATAATATCTCAAATCGATTAAAAATAGAAAGACTTATGAGTATATAAACATGGAAAATATCCAATTGATACGAGGCCTTTTGGGGAGAAGCCCAAAAAAAAAATCATGAGGACTTAAACTTAAAGTGGACAATATCATATAAATGTGGATAGGGAAGGATCCATGAGATTTCCCAACAAAGAAAATAAGGAGAACACGTTTAGTTCTTTTTTTCTTTTAAAAAACACAAGAATCATAGAAAATACTAAAGTTAGAAAACATCAATAACTTCCGTTGACATAGCTCTTATGGAAGCAATTGTTGACAGAGGAGAGTCATGTTATTCCCATGCCTGCTTAAAGCCCGGTCAATCAGAGAATATTTATCTAAGGAGACATGCATCTGGTGCATGAGAAACCAATTTATATCGCTATATGGTGGATTTGGAAATGGCTCAATAACTTGGTTTTCAACAATGCAGAAACGATATTGTGTGGAAAAATACTAAGGATCAAAAACTACTCTCAAGAAGTTCATCTCACCCATGGGCAACGTCTCTCGCGTGCACAAGGAGTTGTTTCCTATTGCACTAACCAATTGATGGACACCACTTGATGTAATGCACACCAACACGGATCGCGCGTTAGACGTAAGGGAGACACGCTGGATGTGGAGGTTTGTTGAGGGGGAGCTCCGGTGAATGGGTAGTAGGATTTTCGATAAATCTGGGGGTGTGCTATGTTGAAGAAGGTAGCCATGGGCCTCGTGACTCCTGCCGCATGGAGGAGAGGTATAGCTAAATTATTTTGTATAATCAATGGTATTTATTGATAAAAAAACAATTGATCAATGATCAAAGGATCCAATTAATATATTATAAAATAATAACTTTGTTGATCAAATAAGCATATCAATTTGTAGTGTGTAGAAACATACCTGGCATAGATCCGGAATTATTGGCTGTCATTTGTCTCCCAAATCTGTAAGGGATGAGATTAAAGGAAAGCTACGGTTGAAGATGGATATTTCCTTATCCCCAAAGTGTGTTCTACCAAACCCTTAAATTATAAAATTTCATTCACTCATATATATAGAAAGTAATAAGTGGAACACCGTGCTTTTACTAAATAGGCTTACCAAAGCAAGGGAGAAGATAGAACTATGAGCTTATAGCCAGTTAATATTGAACCATCCCTTAAATGATCCATAATTAACATACATAATATTATAATTAAAATTGCAATAGGATTATGCTTAGTCCATAGATTAATAAATTAATATAACATTCTCTCACTTGGACGGTACAATCATAACTCAAATGCTTTCATAATAGATTTACATAGTCATAACCAATCATATACAATTAACACACCAAGAGGATGCATAAATCATACGTAATCAAGCGCCACTAATCAAAACCATAACTCAAATGCTTCAACAAGAGATTTACATAGCCATAACCAATCATATACAATTAATACATCGAGAGGATGCATAAATCATACATAATCAGATGCTATTGATTTAGAAGCATTTCAATGACAAGAGTATTAATTCAATAGAAAGAGAAAACATAATTATGTCATTCATCTGGTGAAAATGACATAAAATCATAAGATAATGACACACGTAAAAATGTGCATGTAATAAAAACATGAGCTTTTCTTACAAAATACATGAAAAAAAAAAACTCCCACTAAAGCAAAGATTCTAGGCTCCTAACAATCCTATGCAAGTGACATGTTCTTGAAACACACAAATAGGTAAGTCTTTGGTTAATGGGTTTGCCAACATGTTAGTCGTAGGTGTGTGCTCAACTGAAATAAAGGACTCTGCAACTTTCTCTTTAACAAAAAAGAACTTCACATCAATGTGCTTGGAGCGAGAAGTACTCATAGTGTTCCTAGAGAAAGATACAACTGCAGAATTATCATAAAACAATTTCAGCGGTCTAGAAATGGAGTGAACAACCTCTAAAGCTGAAATGAAGTTCCGCAACCATATTGTATGACAAGTAGCTCATAATACGCCACATACTTTGCCTCCATAGTAGAAGAAGTTGTAAGGCCCACTGATACTTTGTGATGCCCAACTCCTGACACGATGTCAAGCGAGGGTGTCATTTTTTTTTTTTATAAACTTATAACCTTAAGCTTGTTCATTCATATAATGTTGAACATTTAACTTGTACTATATTCTCAGGAGCAAAGAGACATAAAATATATACAAGTTCCAAAGTGTTCAACATTTACAATATTTACATTGTTTACAAAAACAAAACATATACAAAAATGCACTAAAAAGGTCTTTAGTGGTCACCTAATAGTGTATAACGCTTATATAATGTGGAGGTCCCACTGCTTCTCGCTTTTCAGACCTACACTCCGATGAAACACCCTTGTTGTGCTTACGCCTTGGGTTGAATAAACTCGTGGATGACCACTAACACCTGATCATTACACTTCTATACATATGCATATACATCTAATATATCATATCATTTTAAATATATTTATACATATCATATTTACTATCATACTTCATGTTTCATATCTTATCATTTTACACTTTGCTCATGTTCTGCCATAATATCGTTTATCGGATAATGTACTATGCTTCTCTTATCATATCATATCATTTCATATGTCATATTCAAGTCATTTTTTTTATGTTTCATGCCTGCATAAACCTTAGAAGTGGATAAAGAAAACTATAATGGCCCAAAGTCTCTGTACTCACTATACGAAACAGTGGTCTATAAGGGCCCGAAGGCGTTGTACTCACTGTACGAAATAGTGGTCTATAAAGGCATGAAGGCGCTATTATCATTATGCGAGACAATGACCATCTATAAGGGTCCTCGAAGGCCTCAGAATGCACCCAAACGGGCCAACTGGACAAGAGTGTTGCAATTTGTTTTTCCCTAATAGACATGCCCATCTATCCCTCTACTAGGTTCTAAGTGATAAGTATCTTAAATACTCATTTTATCCCTATGCTTTAGTTATTTTTTCTAGTGTTTTTATGTTAAATAAGTTCCCTAATGCTCTAAAAGTTCATACTTACGATAAGGTCATCCATTGGTGGAATTGTGCAAAATTAGTGGAAAAACTGCTATAGAAGCAGCTACTGTATTTTGATGTTTTCAGATATCATATGAGATCCAATTGAAGTAAACTTTATATGTATGGATTCTAAATTTCAATAGCTTTCCAGGGATACCAAGAACACCAAAATTAGAGTTCGAACAAAGAAGTTATGCAAGTTCCAAGCCTTGAAGAAAATCAGCAAACATTACAGCACCTTCAACAGGAGAGGCTACTTCATTTTAACGTTTTTAGACATCATATGAGCTTCTATTGCTTCAAGAAATATATGTATGGATTCTGCACTTCAAGATCTTTCCACCTGCATTTTAAGAACACCTAAATCAAAGTTCGGGCGACAGTTATGACTCACGGTTGGAGCAAAAACAGAGATCGCAGCAAAGTCTCAACGCCGTGAACCAACGCCGCGGCCAAGTAGAACAGAAAGCATCCCGACACACGACGTTGCCGCATCGACTTCACGACGCTCGGCTGGTTTTTGCGGATTTTTAGCCCATTTTGAGCCCATAATAGAGGGTTTTAAAGTTCAAACCTGAGGAATCGAAAAGGAGGAGGATTTGTGATAGATTTTGGAGTTTTTTGAAGGGGAGAAGCCCTCTCTTAGGGTGGAAAACACCCTAGGGCACAAATCTTGAAGAGGAAAAGCTTGAAGAAGAAGAAGATCAAGAAGAGGAGACGGGCTTACCAAAATCGTTTATTTTCATCCTCTTTCTTTTTTTCTCTTTCTTTTGATGGTTTTCTTCCATATAGAGATGTTCTAGGTTTCATTCTAGGGTTTTGTCAAAACCTAACTGCACTTGTATGGATTAGTTTAATTTTCATTTTTATTTAATATAAGTATGATTTTTATCAACTTGCTTTATTTCTGCAATAATTACATGTTAGGGTTTGGCCAACTTTGCATGCTATTGCTAGGGAGTATGAGATCGAGAGATAATGACTTTAGGACATGAATAAAGCAACAATTGGTCAATCTAGAATAGATATCTCGGGTTCCAAGTGTGGCATTAGGGTTTATACATTTAAGCGTTTCGGAGTCGAGGGGTCAAGGTAGAGATGCAATACACCCCATTGGCGAGATAGGCAGATATATCTCAAGAGAGAATATTTTGTAGGCATGATCAACCCGCTAGCGTAAATCATATGAAATATTAAATAAACAATTTATCTAGGTTAGAATCCATCGAGTGTGGCAGTGACTATGAAACCCTAGTTTTTCCATCACTCAATCAATTAATTCAATAGTTTAATATTAGTTTCATTTAAATTAGCATTAATTCACTATAAGTCGAGATCAAAATATTGCGTTGCTTCCGCATTCGACACGCTCTCTTCTCGTGGGAATCCACACTTGACGAGCCACTATACTACGTGAACTCAATCGCATACTATACAGACGGCCCTGCGATTTAATTTACACACTCACTAAAAGCCTATCAAATTTTTGGCGCCGTTGCCGGGGAGAAGTTTTAGAGTTGATATTGAAAAACAACAATTATATATTACTCTGGAATTCTTATTGTTATTTTACTTTTACAAGTGCTAGTAATTTGGTCTTTTGTTTCGTGTGTGATCAAGTACCAAGGTTACAAGAAGTGCATGTGAAGACTCCGGGTCGTTGAACTACATCCGCTTGATCCCGAAATGAAAGAACCTTACACCGCTTACGCCGAGAACCGAGAGAACATCACAAGATAGAAATCTGAAGAATCATACACAATGACGAGCACGATCATGGCCATGAGCAAAATGAGCTGCAAGGGGGCCGCAATGGGAATAATGGTAGGAATCATGCACCCAGGTCGTTTATACACCAGATGATCCATTCATGTTGCTAGAAGAGCTCGCTTCCACCACTCACAATTGTTCGGGGACGGCTATCCGAAGACCACCTATTCGTGCAAACAACTTCGAAATAAGTCATGGATCTTACGTGATGCTTCGTAACATTCGTTCCACCTGACGCCCAATGAGAATCAATATGCATTTGACCAACTTCCTCGAAGCTTCGACACGATCATACAATGGGGTCGCTGAAGAGGCACTCAAAGTTGGAGATTGTTTCACTCACTAGGTGATAGAGCCAAACATTGGTTGACAAGTCAACTAACGGACCTACTTACTTCATGGAACGACTTAGCGTAGTTCCGACCAAGTTCTTTCCACCGCAAAATCGCATTAACCGGTGCAAGAGATCAATACATTTAGATAATTAGAGGGAGAGAGCTTAGCAGAGGCTTGGGATAGATTTCATGAACTGTTAAGGAGGTGCCCACATCACAGATCAATTCAGATGGATGTGTCCGATACCCTCTATAATGGTCTTGTGACGCAAACTTAACAATGATCGATGCTTCAAGTAAGAGGGGCGCTAATGAAGAAGACTATGGATCAAGCATATGAAATCCTGGAGGATGCTACGACTAATACCAATCAATGGCCTAGAGAGAGGATTACACCAATGAAGGATGTGAGCGTACGTATAATAACGCAGGTTCTCAAGAATCGGGTTACTCAGTGTCGCATCAACTTACTAAAACAGCTTGACTGTGATAAAGAAGGTACCGCGAATGCCATACGCACTGTGCCTCCATGGAGTCAGAATTTGGGGAGGACAGCACAACAAAGACAAAATGTTAGCCTCGACAAAGAACAAGAGAGTATGCCTAGTATATGTCGAGGTTTAATCAGCCACAACAACAGGGTCAGTATGGGAGCAACAACCATCGAACTCGTAACCGCGCGCGGTGGCGTAATAATCGACACCGAGCAACGGTTATGGATGAGGAACCATCGAACAACATGCCACTCACCCCGAGTGAGCGAATCCACCTCCCGAGAAAAAGGTGGACTTTTGAACAAGCCCTACAAATGCTCACCGCATAATCGCCTTTATGAATGAGACAAAGGAGAATATGCAACACCAGTCACCCAATTGAACAATCAAGGAAATACAGCTTGAGAGATTTAGAGGTGTAGGACGGGCCAAATGGCCAATCTATCGATCAGAAGGCGCCCGGGTTCTTTACCGAGCAACTCTAAGTGAACCCGAGATGAGAAGGGAATGAATATGTAAAAAGCAAATTAAGCCGAGAAGTGGCAGAATTGGCACACAGGCAACCCCTAGTGATAGAGGAGGTAGAAACTGAGAAAGTCATCCAAACCAGTCAGAATGATAATACAGAGAGGGAACAACCCCAAGAGAAAAATTTTGTGGGAGAAGAAACTGAGGCAAAGGATCACCCACAACCCATAACCCCAATTCCGTATCCCCAACGTCTAAAGGCTAGGCCGATACAGCTCACCAAGTTTATGGAAGTGTTCAAGAAATGCCGGCAAATGTCGATAAGCCAGACTATCACTGCTGATCTGAACAATATATGTTGATAAATTTATGGGGATGATATCTACAAAGATAGATCGCGTTTCAACAGTTAACTGACCGAGAATGTAAAGGCCATCCTTCGTATGAAGTCAGCCACAAAGCTTAAAGACCCCGGCAACTTCACTATCCCTTACACCATCGGGAACGCCATCTTTGAGAGAGCTCTGTGTGACTTGGGAGCTAGTATTAATCTCATGCCCTTATCCATATTTAGACGTTTGGGGTTAGGTGAAGCTCGCCCAACTACAAGCCACACTCCGCTAGCGTACGGTGTCCCAGCTAATTCAAGAGGTGATAGAAGATGTCTTAGTGAAGGTCAACAAGTTCATCTTCCAGCAGATTTCATTGTATTAGATATGGAAGAAGATAAAGAAAAACCCATAATCTTGGGTAGACCATTTCTGCACCAAGGTGGCAATGATTGACATTCAGAGGGGAGAGTTGAAATTGAGGGTGCAAGAAAATGAAGTCAAGTTTAACGTGTTCGAAGCTGTGAGACACCCAACAGAGAGTGATACATGCTTCATGATAGAGACCGTAGAGGCTATAATGTCTAGCCAAAGTGGTCTCACCGACCTTCGAGGCTGTGGCCCAGGCCGGGAGCGATCTCAAAATGGGGAGAAGAAGTCGAGGAGGCGTAAAATGGATGGACTCATGAACCTACTGTATGAAATATTATGAACCCCTAGGGGAAAATACGCAAACGTCAGTGCCATCTGTTGAACAACCACCTAAGATGGAGCAAAAACCACTACCTAGCCATCTGAGGTATGCTTATCTCGAGAAATGCTTCCCACCCTACCAAAGGATTATTTCGTGTCCTCGACAAAATGGCTGCAGGAAGAGAAGCTATTAAGGGTCCTCAGAGATCACAAGGCTGCACTTGGCTGGTCTCTGGCGGATTTGAAAGGGATTCGCCCTTCTATGTGCATGCATCGAATCTTGTTAGAAGATGGTCATAGGCCTTCAGTGGAAGCACAGAGGAGGTTGAATCCGACTATGAAAGAGGTAGTCCGTTAAGGAGTGTACTGTGCGGCTGATGCCTGGTTATTTCTATCATATTTCTAACAGTGCATGGGTAAGTCCGGTCCAGGTAGTACCTAAAAAGGAGGAACAACCGTCATAAGAACAGAGAATAACACATTACTTCCTTCTCGAATAGTCACCGACTGGAGAATTTGTATTGACTACCGGAAACTGAATAAGGCTACTCGAAAAGACCATTTTCCATCACTGCTGGATCGATGTTTGGATAGACTCCAACCTGAAGGAATACTATTGCCTTTTGGATGGGTATTCTGACTACAATCAGATTGCTATAGCCCTTGAAGATCAGGAGAAGACGACATTCACCTACCCCTATGGGACATTCGCATTCAAAGGATGCCTCTTTTGAGCGTGCAATGCACGGCACATTCCATGTCGTATGATGGCCATATTCTCCGATATGGTTAAAAAGACAATTGAGGTCTTCATAGATGATTTTTCTCTGCCTGGGGAAGCCTTGACAAATCTGTCTGAAAATTTAAGATCGGTGTTGATTAGATGCGAGGAGACCAATCTTGTAATTAATCGGGAGAAGTGCCATTTTACTGCAAGAGGGCATTGTACTTGGGCACCAAATTTCTACAAGAGGAATAGAGGTAGACAAAGCAGAGATTCAAGCAATAGAGAAACTACCTCCACCCTCCTCTGTTAAAGGCATAAGAAGCCAGCCACGCAGGTTCTATAGACGTTTACAAAAAAACTTTTCATATTGCAAAGCCGCTATCTAATTTAATGATCCAAGGGACAATCCATTTGAGTTCGATACGAAGGCATGCAGCATTTTCAGCCTTGAAAGATAAATTGGTATCGCCTCCTATCAGAGTAGCACCGCATTGGGACTTCCCATTCTGCACGAATGTGTGATTTATGACTATGCTATTGGAGCAATGCTAGCGAAAGAGAAAGAATATTTCGTGTTATCTACTATGCTAGCTCTGACTAATGAACTTATGCCACCACGTAAGGAGTCATTGGCCATTGTTTTTACCTTGACAAATTTAGGCCCTCATTTGATTGGCAATAAGGTAATTCAGCACACCCACCACTCGCCATAAAGTATCTCATGACTAAAAAGACGTAATCGAGAGTTCAAAGACAAGAAAGGAACAGTAGAACCTTAGTCGCGACCACCTATCACTGCAGCGGACAAGAGATGAAGTCCATGTAAATGATACTTTCCTAGACGAGCAGCTCTTAGCAATTGCAGACATGAAGATGGTTCCATGGTTCACCGACTATGTGAATTATTTAGTGGCTAAGGTGATCCCTCCAGAGTTTAGTTACCAACAGAAGAAGAGATTCTTTGCACAATTGAAACACTACTATTGGGAGGAACCCATTCTATACAAGCAATCGTGGTCGACTCAAGTGATAAGGCAATGTGTACCAAAAAGATGAAATGGGCAAGATTCTAAAACCACGCTACACTTTTACTCATGTGGGGGTGTAGACCTCAATTTTGCCCCTCAACAATTGAGATTTATCCTATGGGTGTCACACTCACCCATCTTTCCTCATATAACACCATTGGGCCCTTTAGGTTTACCGTCTCCGAGCCTCTGTGGGCTTGTATGTGGTCCGGCTGAGTGCGATGTAGTTCACTTTAGAGTGTCATCATGGCTTATTTTAGTTATTGGCATCGTGCTATAGGAAGCAAGGCCCTCGAGGTTTGGGAAATTTCAACTCAAAGCTTTATTTAGAGATGGCTCACCCGGAAAGACTTGACTGCTTTCGACCATATCTCCTATTCAACTGCACTGTTCACGCTTGCTTTGTTGGATTCCTTATTTTCCAAGGAGGTTTTTTTATTAAAAATTCATAATTTTGTCAACCGTTTGACTAATTGGTTTGACTGGTTCATCAGGGCAATACGTATACAACATTGTTTTTTTGGGTGATTTTGGTGAGCACTCCTCCCGTTTGACCATATCTCCTCATCTCGGACTTGAATGGTGCACCGTTTTTTGTTGGTCTCCTTATTCTTCAGGGAACATTCTATCAAAATTTTATAATTTTCTCAACCGCATGGACCGGTTGGCATCCGTTCAACCGGCACCCAGGATGCCTTAGCGATGTCGCTTTTTTGTGGGGATTTCGTGAGCCAAAATCCTATATGGTTCGCGCCCATAAGCTCCAAATGACCATGGGCAGTATTGTAGGTCCATTTTGGGCCTTGGCTTGTTATTACATGCAGCCCACCATGAATCCATGGATATTTAGGTGAGGAAGCAAGCTGAAATTTTAAGATATTCAGTCAGATGAAAATGAGGAGAGGAGTTAATTCGGGGAAGTCAGTTAGACTGAATGTGTTCTTTCCAAAGCTTGAAGGTGGAAAACACCGTAGGTTCAGATGCTGGAGGTGGGAACTGTGATAAAAGGGGAGAAAGATCAAAGTGGAAGAGACCTTGGCGGACACTTTTCCGGCTTAAACAAGACGCATCGATTCCTCGCTTGGATGCTCATTGCTTCTTTGGCGCTTTGTGGAAGAGGTAAGAAATATACCCTGGCTCCACCTCTATTCTTAAGATACATTCTGGTCAAATTTGAGGTTTCTCCTCAAACCATTTGGAGCCGGTTTCACGCCTACCGTGAAAGCCGGGTTCAACAGCTTCGCCGCGCTTGGGTAGTTTGGCTTATTTTGGTTGGTTCTCACTCATCCGAGCTGAGAATCGATCACCGTTTGTTTCGTTAGATTTATAACTCTTTTATAAAAGTTCTGGAAAATTTTGAGATCCTTTCTCAATTAGATGAACTAGTTGGGAAACCAGATCAGTTGGTTCATTTAGGTTAGGTTTACAGGAAAGGCAGTTTGCATAGTTTGGTTGGTTTTGGTTGGTTCTCACTCATCCGAGCTGAGAATCGATCACCGTTTGTTTTTTTAGATTTATAACTCTTTTATAAAATTTTTGGAAAATTTTGAGAGTCTCTCTCACCCATTTGACTAATGAAAACCATCGCCTGCCTATTTAGGTTAGGTTTGTGTGAGCGCGCTTATGAGTTTAACAAGGCTACTGTCCCAATCATCCAGAGGAATGCAATATGTTTCTGCTAGATTCTAACTTATAAAGTTCGGCAATTGAGTCCTAACGATTTAGACTATTCCAGTCAGACGCTTATCATTTGTAATAGTTTCATGAGCGCGCCATGTAGTTTGGTCAGTTTGCTTGGTTCTCACCATCCAAGCTGAGAATCGATCACCGCTTGTTTTGTTAGATTTCTTTAACTCTTTTATAAAAGTTCTGGTAAATTTGAGTCTCTCTCAACTATTTGGACTGGTTTGAAAACCGTGACGCTGTTCATTTAGGTTAGGTTTGCGTGAGCGCGCTTTGCGTAGTTTGGTCAAGCTTTTGTCGGGTTCTCACCATCCGAAATGAGAATCGATCACCGTTTGTTTTTTTTAGATTTCTAACTCTTTATAAAGTTCTGGAAAATTTTGAGAGTCTCTCTCAATGATATGGACTGGTTGGAAAACCAACCGTTTCTGCCCATTTAGGTAAGGTTTAC
Source organism: Tetrastigma voinierianum (assembly GCA_016808115.1). Lineage (NCBI taxonomy): Eukaryota > Viridiplantae > Streptophyta > Magnoliopsida > Vitales > Vitaceae > Tetrastigma > Tetrastigma voinierianum. The sequence goes on along the minus strand of JAEQBH010003190.1, from coordinate 453,596 downwards.
AGGAAAGGCGCTTGTATGGTTCGCTTGTTTTGGTTGGTTCTCACCATCCGAGCTGAGAATCGATCACGCTGCTGTGCTAGATTCGACTTTGTAAGGATGGTTCGAAATTTTTTAAATCTTTTGTCAACCGTCTGACTGGTTAAAACCAACCAGCCTGGGCTCATTAGGTTCTGCTTTGGCCGGAATGATGCTTTTGATACTTTCTTTGTCACTGGGGTTAGTTCTTCGTCATTAGAAATCTAATTGCATTCCTTTTGTTTGTTGGATTCCAACTTTGCGAGAAATTTTCTGACAATGTTTCAGAATTTTTCAATCGTTTGGACTAGTTGAGAACAGATTCAACCGGTTTTGCAAGATACCATAGGCAAATTTCCATATTTTTTAGCATGTTTCAATCCCGAATCTATCATGGCGTGCTCTTAGTTACCCCAGGAAACCTGTAGGCTGTCTTTAGGGTCCGAGTTTAGTTTTGGTTTGAACAAAGTGAGGTAGTGGGCAATGTGGGATTGGTATGTATGGTTTAGCTCAGGGATTTTAAAGGGAATGTGTGCAAAGTAAGCAAACCACTTTACCTCCTTTCAGCCTGCTCCTTTCTTTTGGTATAGGATCCAATATTTGGTTTTAAATGCATGATGTATGATGTAATATTTGCCCTATCTATTCCTCGCTATACATGGCCAAGGACCACGTATGTGCTTTAATGCGGGTAAATGAATTCACATAGATGCCTTATGTTTGGGTGTCATGCATGCTTGCTATGTTTTTGGCTAGAACTCCATGTAACGCAAGGGCTGTGTGGACCACAGTACGCCATTTTCTCTTTCGTCGAGTGTTTTAAGCACATGCTAGATACCAATTAGGTCAATCTGATCTAAGTTAGGCTGTTTAGCCTAGGAGACTATCTGAGATCAGGACCCATATGCCCTACACACCCAATTCACTAATAGAGACCGAGTTCCTGCCTGGGAGGGTGCTTACCTCATGAGGTACCTTCCCGATAGGTAACCTCGACCCCTAATCTGCAAATCTAGCTTTAATCGCTTTTCCATACTGGAGTCATCGCTTGCTCTTACTTGGTTTTCCCTTTGAAAATAACAACAAAAAGTAAGTGGCGACCTTAAAGAAAAAACCGGCCCTCCTCGAGGACGGATTTTTAAAATTCAAAATCAACCCACATTTTCCTTCCATTTGGTGCTGAACGCGCCTCGCCCGTGGACGGTAATGGTCCACAAATTGAGACTCCATCGGGATCGAACCTGCAATCTCCGGGGTTTCATAAGAGGATCAAACTTGAACTTGAATGGGTCCGTTGAGCACATGGTTCTCCTGACGGTAGAAGCTCTTAGGCTATAGATAATTGATGATCATACACTTGATCGGGTATTTGGCCTATATTTGTGATTTCTATTCTCAGGTGTTCACCTTTGATTATAGCATGCTTTCATTATTGATCGATATCTAGATATGATATTTGGGATTAGGCTTAGAGGATCATATTGTGTGTAAATATTGTGATAGGTTTTCTGTTTGCGCATGACAAATTGTTGCATGACTACCCTTTATCTTGCATGACTGCTTGATTTGTTTGTGTTTGTGGGGGTACCTGCTTGTATCCTTGTTTCTAAATCACTAGTCTCGTCGATTATTCCTTATCGGACAAGCTGAGTCAGTTGGGAGTCATTCCTAACTCCGTTTGCCTTCACTCGCTAAGGGTTTGGAACAGTGGTCTAGCATAAGGGCTATGCATCGGCTGTATGGGAGCACTATGGAGATGACTCGATGTCCGAGCAATGAAGACCTGTATTCTCGAGCTAGATTTCATGGATACTGCGTGGCCGTGTGTTCTTTGGAGCTGACTGATTATCGATTAGGATCTCTGGTCTGTATCCTCGTGGGTACTATTGCTATAGCTTCCTTGTAGACTTGCCTCTTCCCTTGTTAAATTTCTGAGCCATCTTACCCCTAAGGTATAGTTACCATGTTAGAATCTCAGCCCTCGCATTTGACCACGTATTTCATTAGATGCTAACATCACATGTCGCCATTCCCTTTGAGATTTCAGCATTATGGGATCGCATACCGGATCGATTGATTTGATAGTCACTTAGGGACTAACATGCCCTTTACTTCTTCCGTGATTATCGATTAAGAGAGACCTCGGTTCGAGTTTGGATTCTGACGAGGTAGACTCGTTGTAGATTCAGATCCACACAAATGGGCTAGAACAGACATCAAATCATGTAGATAATGGACTCGCATGTTACCGTCGACCGGCCAGTCGAGATTATCATACCATGGCATCCGATGCTATATCGACCGACAGAGGATTGATGGGCATCGTGCCCAACCATCGCAATTTCGGGGCACCCCGCATGACTCTCACTTCTACCTCCACCACAACCACCATCATCCTAATTCACCGCACAAGAGGATTACGCTCCACCTCCACCACCCCACCATTGTCCTGGACCCACCGCATGCCAGACTATACAGCCCCAATTCCCCACCACCACCGTTCAATCCGCCTCGGCAGTTGTAGCTGTTCTACATGGTCGACCGACCATGCCACATCTCATTGCGGACTCCCCGCACCGATTATTGATGACACTCGCACTGCATTCGATAGGGATTTGGTGCTGCAGGATCGTGTCTCCGTATGTTTCGATGGAGTTATAGGTTGGGACGGATAAGACACTTGTGCAGCCTGCCAGTTGAGTTCCGCATGCCGCATATCAGAGGTACATCAGATAGGTGCCCCCAGATCTCTGCAAGAGAACACATATAGCGTGGCATAGATCGGATGCGAGGTAATGACACTATAGTTTCTCCTGTCGAGTGAAGCCGCACCGTTAGTTTGCATCATTACTGACCCTTCGAGGCGTAGGGACATGGGCCGATTTTGGGACAAGAGTTTATCGACAATATTCTTAATATCAGAAATCGACGTATCCCGAGAGAGAGTCGGGAGCCCCCGTGCGCAGGGCCTGATGAGTCGGCTTACTTCCATTTATTCCGATGGAGGGAGAAGATAGCACCGCATTATAGATAGACCCTGAGCGCGACCGGGATCACATGATTATGCACGCCTTCACCCCCGCCACAGCATCCTACGCTTCCCACGCATGCACTTTGATCATCGGGTTCAAAGCCCCCATGACACTGAGGAGGGCATATCTAGAGGATTATGGGCGACTCTTCCTCCCCGTGACTCAAAGGGGAAAAAGCCAGGCCCTGACCCGCACCATCGATGTCGTGCCATTGGCATGACAGACACAGTCCCCACCACCCTCCATTTCGTAGACGCTTTCAAACATCCCACTAGATGATGGGCTGGGTCAAGATAGACTAGCCCATTCCTTTCAGCCTAATACCACTTTCTACATCCGCCACCACAAATCAAGATATGCTACATTGTGCGCCGCAGGCCACTTCAGACAAGACCATCACAGTGATAGAGCACCACTCACCGAGTCGGCCAGCAATTTACACAACCTCGATTAACAGCCGAGCATTTCAAAGATTTATCTGGGCCGGGTAAGATTATTCCACTACCACCCGTACTTCACCACTACAATTTGCCCCCTAATTCGATTCAGGCGCATCTTCACCGGCTTATCATCAAAGAGTCATCATGATGCATTAATCAGGCCGCACCGAAGCACGCTTTATCTCGGGACTCGACTGGATCAAGGTTCGCTGGATTTAGGGACATCCCGGCCGTGACTACGTGCACCCACTACCCACTCATGACACTAGAGCTGTACCTACCCCCGGGGGTGTACATTTGATTGAGTATTCAAGAGATGAGATATTCATGACGGGACGCATTTAAGAGGTTCTCATCCAACTCGGGCCAGGAGTGCAAACTCAGATTTAAGGTATACACCTGTATCACTAGGTTCCAACCATTTGGGATTGATTCCAAGATGATGTTCCCCGACAGACAACAATATCACCGGTATACTTGCAACATGTTCCTCCCATGACACCTTTCATTCGCTCCCTAGAGACGTCACATTACGAGATGCCCGATTGTTACGAGGAGCGGAGGGCAGCTCAAACTTCCACCGTTGATAGACTACGGCATCGATGCCGTGAGATGAGATTCAGAGGGAAGATGATGAAATTTTACGCTACCACAAGACCACTGTGCCCGCATTTCCATTTGGAGCTTATCGCCTCATCCGAAGACACATGAGATGCGCTGATCAAAATTTTAGTCGTGATTGAGTCGACACTACCAATTTCGAGGGACCGATCCACTTTCAACAAATGCGGATAGGCTACATGCATAATATTTTATGACAATGATTTATCACCGAGGGATTGCCATGTCATTCCTTATTCATCGATGTTGCTCGTTCAGTCCAAGGGTGCCATCGGGCCCATCGACAACTACCCACCCTAAACGTCATATCTACTAGCTTATCGCTATCATTTCAGATTTTCAACATCGATTTTCACATCCACACAGATCGTCAAATCTTATGACGGGACCTGTGAGGACGCTGGGGTACACCGCATGACATGTCATGATCGGGTCCAAATATATACCCATACTTTTTCGTGTTTTCGAGGATCCAATCATCCTTAACCTACTTCGTCGCCTCGATCTACGAGCTGAAGTTATACCATCTTCCTTCCATCAAGTGTGAAGTCTATACATGAGGTTACTATCACGATACACCCCGATGAGATGTTATTACTTCCTCGAACTAAGCACAAATCAACATAATGAGGATGACCTAAGATTTGACCAGTTTACATTCACGAAGTTCGTGTTGTTAGCTCAGAGGGATGACCGCAGGGACATGGGTACCCATGTCATTCGACCAAAGAGATAAAGAGGCACTTTGGTGCTTAGCATGACGAGACATGTCTTATGCCCGGTTTGATCGTCACGCCAGGGCCGTAGCATGAAGCCATTATACATACAATTGATCATGACATATCATGGGTCAGGGTTACATCCCAACGGCGATGATGCGCACACATGCACGATCGCAGATGTAGAGCCTTATGTTCATGATTCCATCTCGATTATCCCTTCGCCATACACTTTTTTGTGGTCGATCATTTTACTGTGAGGAACAGAGTATGCACCCCGTACGAGGAGTCAATTCAAGTTTCAAAGACGGTTTAGATTCGTGGCATCTCAAGATACCCTAAGATATTTTGTTTGAATTTAGCACTGTCAAGCCACCGAGGTCGCGATTGGCCAGCACCCCATCACCTGGATGAGCTGGGCGGGGCTCTTCCATGCTTTCCAGGAGATCCCCGACTATGATTCACCCATGGATTTTGGGGATGAACCTCACGGAGCGACTCTCTCCCGATACCTACATGGATGATGGACAAGGATCTAAGACCGACCGTTTCGATACAACTCTTCCGAGGGCCCATTCCCGCTTTTGACATGTTCGAGTTTCTATACTGATTCCGATGTCAGACACTTTACGACGCCAGATCGACGCAATGGACATGATCGACACCGCCGATTCCTCGATGTTTCACCCAGCCCTAACCTCACGTGTCAAATTTCTATGCTCGAGTTTGATGATGATGGGCTTGTCATATCGACATTACTCATGATACCGCTTTCGCGAGGAGCCAATCAATTCTAAGTAATCTACCCTTCTTTTTCGACACTATGTCCCGTTTGTCACCCGCTTTGATGACATTTCCGATGGTAATAATGACATGAGTATTTTCAGCATTCGCCAGGTCACAAGATTTTCCTTTGATCGCACCACCAAATTCTTCGCAGCATGTATACGATGTTAATGATACTGAGACACGACCCACTGTGTGGTCATCATAATCTAATTATGATACAGAGGACAAGAAAGTTACACTCGTTTCTGATAGCACAGAGTGGATAGATTTTGGTGTACCAGATCAGCCCAGAGAGATTAGGATTTGCTCTTCCCTATCTCCCGATGAGAAGAGTAAATTGATTGACATGCTCAGGTCATACTGGATGTATTTCCAGCACGGTCGCATGAGGACATGCCAGCCCTACCCCACTATAGTTCAAGATCACCGCCTATTTTGCCACAGCAGCCGCTAAGGTAAATCGAGGTATACAACCGATGGAGCTCCACAGGCTATGGAAGAAATCTGCATAACTTCGTGTTGGCTTCACGCTGGTCAGCATCCCGAGGGTCAAGCACGTCGTCCTCGCTCCCAAAATACAGTGGCAAGGTTGAGCCTGTGTCGACTTCAGATTTGAATAAGGCTAGCCCTAAGGATGATTTTCCTCCCACACATCGATATGTTAGTTGACAAGATCATATGGCACTCTATGTCGTTTGATGGGTTTTCTGGGTATAATCGATTTTTGATGGTCTGCAGGATGTGGAGAAGACTTCATCACTAAACGGTACTTATTGCCACCGGTTATCATCAATGAAATGCAACGTTACCCATCGAGCCAAGTACTACTTTATTCCACATGATATGATGCATAAAGATGTTTGAGGTATACGTGGATTAATGATGTTGAAATCCCAAGGCGTAGGCGCATCACTTAGCAAATTCTTTACGTAGATTCTTCGAGAGATCGTGACACCCAGATTGAGATCGAATCTCAAGAAGTGCACCTTTCGGGGTAACTTCGGAAATTGTTAGTCACATTGTTAGTGAGCGTGGTATGAGGTCGATCCAGTAAAAGACCAGGCCATACTTTGACATGCCATCCGAAACCGAGAAAGAGATCAAAGGTTTTTTTGTGCGACTACAATACATCGGCCGTTTACTGCTGGGACTAATAGACATATGCTAGCCTATCTTTCGTCTTCTAAGGAAGAACCAAATTTTTACTACTTCAGAATGATGATCACAAATAAGTAAGGCTTTGAGAAGATTAAGGAGTGTTTACTTTCTCCCCGCTTCTTTAGTGCCTCCTACACCTGGCACTCACTTATATTTACTACTTTAGATATAATTAGATGCATGTTAGCTCAAACATGATTCAAGAAAGGAGAGCCATTTATTATCTAAGTAAGAGGGATAATGGAACACGAGTGCAAATATCTTATGATCGAGCGCCTGGTTTAGCGCGTTGGTCTGGGCCATCAGGGAGACTTAGGCACCATGTGACGAGCATTCAATACCGTCTCACGATCGATCCATCGAGATATTTGTTCGACCGAATCTGCCCGACCGGGTAGGCCCATGAGATGGTTGGCTCGACGATGTAGCTCGACATTCTCGCATGTACACAAAATCCGCAGCACATCACAGATCACCGCTTCTTTCCAAGATTCGATGATAGATCGATCACGATGATTTCCCGATGAGCAAATTTGTTTCAATGACCAAAGACATAGGATGGCATTCAGCATTTCCGGCTGGTGCCATGAATCACGGTTGGTACTGTATCTTATTGATATCACCACAATGTGATCACATTCCCAGATCAGTTCGATTAGTATTTTTTGATCATCACCGGTTGACAAATAATATAGTTGAAAGGCGAGGCTTGCATTATCGGGCTCAGACTACTGATCTTGGCATTAGACAAATATTGAGATCCACGGGGATTCCACTTATTTATACAGCACTCCAAGGTATCCGAGGACTCAAGATGAGAAGTCAAGCCCCTACCATGCTTACTTGTAATCTACCGGGCCGCGAGCTGATGAGTTAAGATATATACATTAGCCACCTTTAGCTTCGTTGCGGGTCGTAGATTCCGCGACTATGCGAATTATTGATTTGGTGACCAGTTCGCACTCCGCTACCGTTGTTTGATCGAGATATTGAAATCGGATTTAGCTACCATGGTATCAAGGATATTTATCATATGTCATGGCGCGACTAAAACAACCACACCTAAGGATAAGAGAGCATCGAGACAATTGTCACCGATGAAAGATTCATGACTTTATGAGATCACCCGATGGTCTGTTATTATTATGAAACTGGATCATGACTTAGAACACGCTTCCTTCAAAACTGGAGCAGCTTCAGAGGTTCATGCCGGAGTCTGTGGCCCACACATGGGAGGCCACATGCTAGCGCTCAAGATCATGAGGATTGGTTACTTTCTGGGTCGACTACGGGAGACAGATCATGCCGTTAGTACGCAGATGTCTCGAGTGTCAAATGCATCTGAGACTTGATACACGTGCCACCAGAGTTGCATGCACTTACATCCCCTGGGCTGCTTTCGCATGTGGGTATTGATATTATCGGGAAGATCTCACCCAAGTCTTCTAAATGACATGAGTACATCCTCTAAATAAGCACGATTATTTCACTATGGGTGGAAGCTACTTTTACGCTTAGATCGGATACGGCCAGAGTGGGCCAAATTCCATCGTATCGCACATTATCTACCGATATAGTCCCCATGAGTTGATCCATAGAGGGAGCGCATTTCAAAGCGCTTAAGTGGATACATCGTTCAAGAGTATGGTATTCAAGATCATCGATCATCCGTGAGATATAGACCATAGACTAATGGGGCAATGAGGTCGCAAATAAGAATATCAAGAGGATTTTGAAAGATGGCTGAGACTTCCAGTGGATTGGTCGAGAAGCCCCTTCTCGCAGGTTGTGGGCTTATCGTACATCTTTTCGTACTTCAACCTGTGGCTACACCTTTACCAGATATGGTACTTGAGGCAAGCACATCAAGAAATCAGATAGATCCCCTGAGAATAAGATTAGAGCATCGAGATATCCGAGATTGAGGCTCAAATCCCAAGTATGATCAGCCTCAAATTTTTAGACGAGAGGATCGAGGGCACTGATCATGTTCAGCCCATCAGAGGAAAATGACTGGTATTTAGAAAAAGTGGTCGCCTAGAAGTTTCAAAAGGCGACCTAGTCTCAAGGTCCTCCGAGGATTAATCAACGACCCTAGAGGTGTCTGTAATTGAGCTGGCCTTATGTCATCCGAGATCCGACTCAAGAGGGAGAAGCCCGTCGACGACTTGCACGGAATCAATCTACGAGCGCCAATGTGGATCACCAAGAGGTTTTATAGCCGAGATCATGGTTGGGGAGGATGGGGCGGCCATCATTTCGAGTAGCCATTCCTTATTGCACACCTATACTGATATATCCTATCGCTAGGCCCTTAAGCCTCACGCCGCTTATTATAGCCTATTCTTTCATTCAATTTTGCATACTTTTCTTAATTGGTCAGCCCTCGTGCGCTTTTTTACATATTAATCGGATCTGTGAGCATTATAATATCAGGTCATTCTTCTCGCTTGTTCTTTCACATCATTGCTTGTTCTTTCTCTCCATTTTGCATCTTCACAATCGGGTCCCATTTTGAGTCTAGTTTCTATCATCTCTATTCATTTCCCACTTTTATCTTCTTTGAGTAATGATGACGTGTTTCATCCTGCAGCTACCACTGCTCATTAAGCACTTATTCCGGGCCTAGGTTTTGATCCCGGGGATTCTTAGGTCGAGGGGACCATTCAGCTCGAGGTTCGAGGCCCTTTCCCGCCTGGAATCGTGATGGTGGCATCTCGGCCTATTTGGTTGTTCCGCGCAAAACAAAAAAAAAAACAAAAAAACATAAAAACAAAAAAACAAAAAATGTCTGTTTACATTCTTTAATATACTGGATCATCAAAGGTCATTTAGGGTTTTAGAGATTTATTATTCCTCCGAGGGTCGAAAGTGAAAGCATCAGGCGATCTTCCATGGATTTGGGTAATACATTAGGAATGAGGTTTGGGTCGCTTTCCGCATTAGGTCCCCGGATCATTACCCGATCACCACTCCCATCTTATAGTGACTCGCTTTTCACTCGACGTTCGGGACGAGTTGTTCGTCGTCATTCACACATTGCCACATTTGTACTAAATTTGTTTCTTCCTTTTTGCTCTATCCATTCATCATTTTCTTATCACTTTCAGGACTTCTACTCTTATTGATCATCGTCTCACTTAAGCGACGTGTCCTTTGGTGCACTTCTACTCATTTGACATTGTCTGAATTCAATGTCATCGAGCCACCTTACTCACATGATCCTTTCGATATTTCTTAACATTCCGCGATACAGGGGCTTTGGCAATATTTATCAGGGTATTCGGGCCTTTGTTCATCATGTCATTCACCTTTCACCCTCGGGCCTACATTACTTGGCCCGAGTCGTAAGACCACCCTCGAGACCAGAGATCCTCGTGGCTCGCTTCGAAGCATTTTATACCTAATGTGTCCCGTTTACTGATTGAGTACTGATGTCGACAGTCTCTCGTTTTTGGGAGTATCGAGGGTCACATATCAGCTTCTCCATTCAGCTTTGTTTACCTCAAATCCATGATTAGACATGATGATACAGAATCGGGGCTATCGATAACATCTTAGCTTCGATGATTCGACATTCCTTACACCTGGCATATCTCCATCTTTTCGTGTCGCTTCTTAGCCTTACGCATGTGTACACCGGCAAATTTCCATTTCGCTCTAGAGATGTTTCTTGTGGTGGCATCAAAGTTTAGAGCATGCTCTGGCATGCAAATCTCGTTTCTTCATACAAAGATAGTTCTAAGGGCCTGTGGTAAGATTTGCTCATATTCGCTAACTCAATAGGTGCACACCGGCACACACCCCATATGTCTCTGTCATTGTCGCATACAATCTGGTCTTTAGAAATTTATTTCGTAGTTTTTTATCGAGGCACTTCTGCATATCGATGTAACACTGGGCATACCCTATATCAGCTTTTGTGGATATCGATGTTGTGAAATAAAATGGATGATTTTTCACGAATGAATGATCATGGATGTTTTTAGCTCTCTAACTTTGACCGCACGTGCGCTACGGATTTCGACATGGCATTTGATAATTTAGACTCGGGGCATAACCCCTTTCTTTCACACGTGGTCAGCATTCAGGATTGTCCAGCAGTGGGCGTACTCCTTCTTTCCATCTTGTTAGTGGTGTTTGTGTTTTTCCTCGTCACATTTTATTAGCACTTCGACGTCACACCAAGCATACCCTTTTGTCATCAAGGTCGTGATCTCAATACATCCTAAGTCTCCATTATGCTCTGTGCTCGCTTTAGGTCATCCTATCTCGCTTAGTCTGCCTAGAGCCTTAGTTTTGGCATCCCCTATCCCTTTTAACTGGGTGGTTCCCAGACTATTCTGATTCTACCCCCTTCTCCGATCCTTCTCCCGGTACTCGCCTGGACCCTTCTCTAGTACTCGCTTGGATTTCTACTTTTCTGACACTCGCCTGGATCCAACCTTCCCGGTACTCGCCTGGACCCTTCTTCGTACTCCCCGCCTGCATTTCTATTTTCCGGGCACTCGCCCGATTTCCACCTTTCGAACTCTCGCCCAAATCTCTACCTTCCCTAAGAGACTCGCCCTGATCCCACATTTCCCAGATTCTCCGATCCCCCGCTTCTCCTCAGACTCTCGATCCCACCTTTCCCAGACTCATCCGACTTTACCTTCCTCCGATACTGCCGATCCCACCTTCCCTGACTCTCCCTCGGATCTTACCTTCCTTGCATCGCCCTGATCCCCCATTTCTGACTCTGTTCTGATCCCACCTTTCCCAGACTCACTTGATTTACTCCTGGGACTTGGGTCTCTGATCCCACCTTCCCAGACACCAACTCCCATTTCCCAGATTTCTCCTGATTCTACCTTCCCAGACTCAACTGATTTCTTAATTCCTCCCACTCCGCCCTGATCCCACATTCTCGCATCGCCTGATCCCACATTTTCTGATCGCCCTGATCCCCCATTCCTGATTCCTGATCTCACCTTTCCGGTAATCACCTGGATTTTCCTTCCTGGCACTCACCCGATTTTACTCTCACGCACTCGCCCGGATTACCCTTCTTCTAAGACTAAACCCTGATTCCAATCTTTCAAGACTCATCGATCTACCTTTCCCGCACTACCTGATTCAACCTTTCTGTCGCCCAACCTTTCTTCTATAGCTTCGTTCTATTTCCTCATCTTCCTAGCATCGCCCTGATTTCATTATCTTTTCCGGATTATGCCCTGGACACTCTCATCTTCCCAGCATCATGCCCAGTTTTCTTTAAGTCCTTCAATCGAGTGACTGCTCCATTAGTCTTCTGACAAGTAAGGGGACAAAATTTGCCTGGGTCATCTCTGGTTCTTTCACTGAGTTCATTTCCTCACTCTTGCACGCCACAGACTTTGACCCACGATTCAATTGCTCATTCACTCTCTACTCCAAGAGGGGCATATTTGTAGACCCTCAATTTTGCCTCAACAATTGCATTTATCCCATGGGTGTCACACTCACCCATCGTTCTATAAATGTTTGTGGTCCTTTAGGTTTACCGTCTCGGTTTCCGGTGGCTTGTATGTGGTCCGGGCTGAAAAGGCATGTGAATTCACTTAGAGTGTCATCATGGCTTATTTTGTTAGTTATTTGCATCGTGGCTATAGGAAGCAAGTGGGCCCTCGAGGTTTTAGTGCCCAACGTTTATATTAGAGTATGTCACCCAGAGCACTACTTGCTCGACCAAATCTCCCTCATCCGAACTCGAATTGTTCACTGCTTGTTTTGTTGACTTTATTTGCCAAGGAGGTTTTTTTTTGGCTAGTGTTCATAATTTTGTCAACCGCTTGACTAATTGGTTTGACTGTCCATCAGCAATACGTATACAAATGTTTTTTTTGGGTGATTTTTGGTGAGCACCCTCCTTGTTTCGACTAGCGCCTCCCTCATCCCATTTAGAATAAAATCGCGGTTGGTCTCCTTATTCTTCAGGGAACATTCAATCAAAATTTCATAATTTTCCTCAACCGGATGGACTGGTTGGCATCTGGTTCAACCGGGTTAATCTGGGATGTACTTTGTGTGGAGCGTTTAGGATTTCGGGAGCCCAATCCTATATGGTTCGGGCCCATAAGCTCCAGCTCGACCATGGGAAGTATTGTGGGTCCATTTTAGGCCTTGGCTTGTTACATGCAGCCCACCATGAATCCATGTGGATATCTCAGTAGAAGCAAGTCGAAATCTTAAGATATTCACTAAGATGGAAAATGAGGAGAGGAGTTAATGGGGAAGCTGTTTTCGAGATTGATTGGGGGCCCTTTCCAAAGCTTGAAGGTGGAAAACACCAGGTAGGTAAAGATGCTGAGGTGGGAATCAGTATAAAAGGGGTGAAAGATCAAAGTGGGAAGAGACCTTTCATGGACACTTTCCCGCTCAAACGCACGCCTTACCGACTCGCTGATGCTCAGCCTTGTTTCTTTCTCTCGCTTTGTGGAAGAGTGTAAGAAACACATACCCTGGCTCCACTCTATCTTAAGATACATTCTGGCCAAATTTGATTTCTCCTCAACCATTTGAGCCTAAGCCACGCCTACAAATGCTGAAAGCCTGCTCACGTCACTGCGCTTTGGGTAGTTCGCTTATTTGCTGGTTCTCACCATTCGAGCCGAATTGATCACCGCTCATTTTTTAGATTTATAACTCTTTATAAAAGTTCGAAAATTTTGAGATCCTTTTCAACGAGATGAACCGGTCAGAAACCGTGATCGCTTGCCATTTAGATTAGTTTCAGAAAGGCATCATAGTTCGTCGGGTTTTGGCCGGGTTCTCACCATCCAGCATCGATCACCGTTTGTTCATGGTTAGGATTTAACTCTTTTATAAAAGTTCTGGTACTCCTTGAGAGTCTCTCAACGATTTGAATCGGGTTTGAAACCGTGATCACTGCCCATTTAGGTTGCCGCTGTGAGCGCGGCCATGTTAGCTATTGGTTTTGGTTGGTTCTCACTCATCCGAGCCGAGAATCGACACCGCTTGATTGTTAGATTTTTAACTCTTTATAAAAGTTCTGGAAAAATTTGAGAGTCTCTCTCAACGATTTGGACTGGTTTGAAACAAGATTAGTCTGCCTATTTAGGTTAGCTCATGAAAGTTTAGCTTATGTGAATTTGTTGAGCCTTTGGTTGGTTCTCACTCATCCGAGCTGAGAATCAATCACCGTTTGTTTTGTTAGATTTATAAATATTTTATAAAAGTTCTGGAAAATTTTGAGAGTCTCTCTCAATGATATGGACTGGTTGGAAAACCAGATCACTGCTCATTTAGGTAAGGTCATGAAAGGCAAATATGTAGTTTGTTTTGGTCGGGTTCACTCATCCGAGCCGAGAATCGATCACCGTTTGCTTTTTTTTACTTAACTCTTTTATAAAAGTTCTGGAAAATTTTGAGAGCCTCTCAATGATATGGACTGGTTGGAAACCGCACACTGGCCTCCATTTAGGTAAGGTTTGCAGGAAAGGCAGTTTGCGGTTCGGGCTGGTTTTGGTCAGGTTCTCACTCATCCGAGCTGAGAATCGATCACCGTTTGTTTTGTTAGATTTCTAACTCTTTATAAAAGTTCTGGAAAATTTTGAGAGCCTCTCTCACGATATGGACTGGTTGGAAACCAGATCACCGATTCATTTAGGTAAGGTTTGCAAGAGCGCGCTTATGGGTTCTGCTGGTTTTGGTCAGGGTTCTCACTCATCCGAAATGAATCTATCACCGTTTGTTTTAGATTTCTAACTCTTTTATAAGTTTTGGAAAATTTTGAGAGCCTCTCTCAACGATTTGGACCGGGTTTGAAAACCGATCGCCTTGGGCTCATTTAGGCTAGGCTCAGGAAAGGCCATGAGTTTGGCTCGGTTTTGGCCGGGGTTCTCCCTCATCCGAGCCGAGAATCGATCACCGTTTGTTTTGTTAGATTTCTAACTCTTTATAAAATTTCTGAAAATTTTGAGAGCCTCTTCACGATATGAACTGGTTGGAAACCGCATCACTTCTGGCTCATTTAGGTAAGGTCATAGGAAAGGCAAATGCGTGGGTTCTGGCTGGTTTCGTTGGTTCACTCATCCAGCCGAGAATCGATCAATCGTTTGTCAGGCTAGATTCTTGACTTGTAGGGATGGTTCTTGAAATTTTTTTTGAAATCTTTTTCAACCGTCTCGATTCTAAATGGGGAAACCGAATCCAGCCGCCCACAGTCTTGGCCATCGGAATGATATTGATACTTTTCTTTGCTCGGGTTAGTTCTTGTCATTAGAAATCGGAATTGCATTCCTTTTGTTTTGTTGGATTCCAACTTGTGAGAATCTTCGGCTCAATGTTTTTAATTTTTCAATCAAGCTGACTAGTCGAGAACGGATTCAACCTGGCTTTGCAAGACAATTACGGGCGTTCTCATATTTTAGCATGTTTCAACTCCGAATCTACGGCGTGTTTTAGTTACCCCAGGAAACCTGTAGGGTCAGCTCTTCCTTTTAGGTCCGAGTTCGGGCTGGGTTTGGAACAAAGAGGCAGCTGGCAATGGGATCAAGTATGTATGGTTTAGCTCAGGGATTTTAAAGGGGAATGTGCTAAAGTAAGCAAACCACTTACCTCCTTTCACCGCTCCTTTCTTTTTTGGTATAGATCCAATATTTGGTTTTAAATGTGATGATGTATGATGTATTATTCGCCCCATCTATTCCCCGCTATATACTGCCAAGGACCACAGTATGTGCTTTAATGCGGGTAAATGAATTTCCACATAGATGCCTTATGTTCGGGTGTCATGCATGCTTGCTATGTTTTGGCTAACCTTGATGTAGCTCGTGGCCAGGTGGACCACAGTGCACGCCATTTGCTCTTCGTCGAAAGTGTTTTTGCTACGTTGTATACCAATTAGGTCAAGTCTCGATCTAAGTTGTATGTTTAGCCTAGGAGACTATCCGACCAGGACCCATATGCCCTTCATACCCAATTCACTAGCAGATCGAAGTTCCGGCCTGAGGTGCTACCTCATAATGAGGTACCTTCCCGATAGTAACCCTAACTCTAATCTTAAATCTAGTTTTCGCATCGCTTCCATACCGGGAGTCATGGGCTTTGCCTACTGGGTTTTCCCTTTATAAGATAACAACAAAGCAAGTGGCGACCTAAAGAAAAACTGTCCTCCTCGAGTGACTCGATTTTCTAAAATTCGAAATCAACCCACATTTTCCTTCCATTTAAAAGCGAGTCAAGGCCTAGCCCGTGGATCTGCACGGTCCACAAGTATTTCGAGGCTGGGAGGTGGACAACAATAAAGGTACTTCAATCAGGTTTCTACTGGTCGAACCTATTCAAGATGCGCACCGCTTGTATCCACCGCGACAACGCCAAAGAATGGGGAGCATTTCTAAAAGGATGAACCGCCCATGAGCACAATTCGAAGTCGAAGCCATTTGATTTGTGGGGATGGATTTCATGGGTCCATTTCCTCACCCATTTGGTAACTCGTATTATCTTGTCGTAGTAGATTATGTCTCTAAATGGGTAGAAGTACACTCGAATACACCAATGATGCACCAAGTTCCTCTGCATCTACATATTTACACATTTCTACATCTACCGAGCACCTATCACGATGGAGGAACCCATTTATGCAATAAGATGGTTGACAAAGTTTTCGCGAAAATATGAGGCAAAGATCGCACCTCACTCGCATACCATCCACACAGCAAACGGGGTGCTGGGTGAGGTAAAACCGAGAGATAAAGTCTATTCTGAAACAGAATGTCAAGGACTGATTGGTCAAGAAAATTGATGATGCACCATGGGCATACAGATTAACATTTAAAACACCACTGGGTATGTTATCTGAATAGTTTATGGGAGCATGCCAATTCGTCAATGGAATCGGTTACGGTTTATCAGCCACCCGCATGCTCGAACACATGCGAAATTAGCAGGAGAGATGGATGCTACAAATGTTGGAATTAGACGACCCGCAACGAGGCTTATGAGAATGCCTGACATACATATCGTCAGAAAGAGTTCAGCGGGCAATGTGTCCTTCACACTCCCCTCGACTCAAACTTTTCCCTAGAAATTAAAGTCAAGTATTTATTCCGACCTATCTACCTGACCCAAGTTTTTTCACATGGCGGGGCGAAAGTTATGCACCCAGAGAAAGGAACATTTAAAGTCAACACCCAACGTGTCACATACTGGGGCGAGTTCCATTTAATAAGGTACCATTCCACCGGCGTACCACTGTAAGGAGTGCAAGATGAGTCTTATAAGCCCTAATCCAGGCACATTGAGATCCGTATCGCCGAGCTAACGATACTAAAACAGCGCCACTGGGAGGCAACCCATGCTTTTTGAACTGTTTCTTTCCGTAGTCTACCTTAGTTCGTTTTAGTTTTTTTTTTTTTTTAGCATATTTTGTCAGTCTTTTTCCGTAATCAAGCGTTTATTTTGATTGTTTGTTTTCAGGGCCCGAGGCAGCAATTAGCGTGGAGGATCCACTGAGAAAGACTACTGTATGCAAAGGATCAAAATTAAAATTAAGAGGCTTTCAACACTTAGAAAATTGCTGACAATTTTTCACTTCGACCTCTTCATTTACATCGCCAACGCCGCGACGCCGTCTCGAACCATGAAAACCTAGCCTTGGCCGTCATGACGCTGATCTCAACGCCACAACGCTGGCGCCCACCTTCAGGAACGTCAGCGACGTTGATCTCAACGCCGCGAATGCTAGTTTCACCACTCTCCGGAACGCCGGACGGCGGGATCCCAACGGCCGCGACGCCGATCGGCAATTTCATCTATCACGTCACGACACAGTCTCAACGTCAGCGACGCTGGGCGCAGCTCCACCCTCGGAACGCCGCGACGCTGTCTGCTTTATGACCGTGAGGCCCTCATTTTCGCCCTCCTCCCCATCGCATAGCCGCTTCAATCCTCCCACACCTCCATCGTCGGACTCCGACCACCCTCGCCGCCGCCACCACCGGCCGAGCACTTCACCGGTCCTCCGCACCGCCTAGAGTCTCCATCACCCCTCCATGACCCTCGCTTAGCTCACTCTGCTCCTACTCGGGGCCCCAAAGGAGTTTGGAACTCCTTCGGCCCAAGACACCCATCCCTCCCGTTTGGTCCGGCCGCAGCCCGGGTGAACCTTAGGCGCGCCTAGAGGTCATGGCGCTCCCCGTCGCGACATTCCACTCTTCGTTCCTATCAGGCACCCTGGTGCTCAATCAATTGTCATATCACGGATACCTTTCATACCATTCGCCCCAAGCAGAACTCTCAGATTAGAGGTCTAGACTCCACCCCTCTACACCTATACGTGAGTTTAGTAGTCGATCGGTTAAACAAGGTCGGGCCAAGAAGGAACCCAACTACCTCGACTAACTAAGTTTGTCAATGAAGGTGCAGCCGATAGGTTTGGCACCATTTGTAAAATAGGTCCTTCATAAAAGAAAAGGGCTTCCACTAATTGACGACTTCTTTCAAGAAGACAATCATGACAAGTGCACTGCATAGGCGTTGAGTACAACCAATTCGCCCAAATGCCACGACGAGTGTGGTACGAGAATTCTACACCAACCTTGCCTCCAATGTCGTGAAAAAGGTCCGGGTGTGTGGAGTGTTGGTAGACTTCAACGCGCAGTCTATTAACCGATTCTATAATTCAACGGCCCCTGAGCCTTTTTGATCGTGCAAGCATGAGCCGCCTCGACTACTCCCGAGGTCCTCGTGGTCCCGACCAACGTATCGGGTGAGTAGGGCCTCAATAAATGGCGGGCACGCTGCACTTCAAGGCCAGCATTCGGGCCTATATTCATAAGGCGTGCATCACTTCATCACGTCAAGGCCTTATTCCGATGATGAACGGTGTGAGGTGATGCTCAAGCGTGCCCCGTCTAACTACGCCATCATCTGTGATATACCCTTCGATAATATAAAAGCATGAGATGCCATCCTCCATAACCGGGACACAAAAATGAACCTGGGGCACCCCTTTCTCATATACGACCTATGCAAGCGAGCCGGGGTTCCCTTCGAGGACAATGAGGCTTGGATACACCCTATTAAAGCTATAATGGTCAAGCGTGGCAAACTGGGTGTACCACGACCGAGGCAAGGTAAGGACTCTGCCATGAACCTCGACGAGGATTTAGCTCCCAAGAGTATCGCTCATTGTCTCGTCGATCCGTGGTGATGTCAAGTGGGCCCCTCCACTCACTCCACCACCTCATTGGGCCGACTTCTGAGGAGGCCCCATCCAAATTCCCAAATTTGCCTGCAGGACCCGGTTGCTCGCCCTCACCGACCGGGCTGACGCTTCTCTGGGACAAGACCCAGGAGCACCGAGTCCTCATTACCCAGGATATGGAGGCCCTCTGAGCTGACATGCGTATCGTCCTTGCTAACCAGGCGACCATTCTTCAAAATCACGCTTCCAGACTGCTGACCAAATTTCGCTCCACCGGGCCAGAAGGGACACGACCGATCACTGTGGAAGTTCCTCCACCCTCTCGTTTTATACAAGCTGGGGACACTGGACACATCCGTTTGGGGGTGTGGGTGGTGATCGTTTTGTTAGGTTGCATACTAGATTGGGCCGCTTCGAAGCCGCTTTAGTTTAGGTTAGGTTTGTGTTGTTTACTTTAGTATGCTGAGTCCTGTGGTTAGTATTTTTTTTTTTATGGTAGGTTATTTTTTTGTTTTGTTGTTTCTAGTCACTGGGAGTCCCTGGTATTAGGATATGTTGATCTTGGGATTGTTTAGGTAGTGTGTGCGTATTGCCATGCTTGGGAGTCCAGGATCTCTTTTGACTGAATCCAAAATAATCATGGATGAACATAGTATAAATCCAAAAAGGATCCGTAGGGTGTTAGATGCTTGGGAGTTTCATGTTGAATAAGTAGGGAGACAAAGTGAATCACCTCCGGGATACTCAAGAAACCATTTCTCAACGAGCCATCACACTCCACATACATGACCCTGGGTATGTCGAGGCGCCGAGCCCGGCTACTAAGGTTCAACAAACCCTGGGAGTCTCTAAACACCAAAGTGATGAGACACCCTAAATAAAAGAGGATTGCCTTCGAGCCCCAAATATGAAAAAATAAAAAATAAAAAAAATAAAAAATAAACCAAAAACATATGAAAGAATAAATCTGGATCTTCTAATCCTAACTCCTAGCATAACCGAGGGCCTTCAAAGCCTAATGCCCTGAGCCAACTAGCCGGGAGTCATTGACTTCACTGCCCATTACAAGGGATAGAAGATGGAAATTTCCCACAACTTAGGGCCCTTAGGTTTAGTGAGTGTTCGGGGTGAAGTTCGAGGGGGAACTCGAATGCCCAAGGCTCTTAACCAACTCCATGGGAGTCACCAACTAACTCTCACAGAACACTTAGCATAAACTTATGGGCACATAGTTTTTCTTCACGAGTAGGTATATTAATGAATAAACACTGCATTCTTTATCCTTCCGTATTTAGACTCCCAACTAGGTGAGTTGAACCAAGCTCGGGGGTGCCTAACTAAGGTATATGCTGTGAGATCACGTATTCAATGCACATGTGGTCCTCGGGAAAGGCCATTCATCAATTTCTGAGGTCATGCTGCTTCGTTGACTCCGCACCGTGTTCAAACGAATTCCCTCGAAAGTCGAACACCCTTATGGATCTCCTGAAATTCGAACAAAGAGGCAAGATTTGTGAGTAGGTCAATTTTGATCCTTCATCCGCCAAGATTGCTCATCAAGTAATCTCGGGTGTTAGGTTATGTGATGTAGGTCGTGTGTCTAGTTTAGAGCCGCCTTGCTCGGGGACAAGCAAGAAGCTGCTTGAGGGCGTGATGAGTGCCTAAAACACCATGTCATACCAGAATCAATGAGTTTTAGCTCTATTTTATAGTTAAATACTATCTCGATATCCGATTCTCGCGATTGCGGTGAATGTAAGGTGGAACAAGAAGTTTTTGGGCCATTTCAAGCGTAGAGAAGAAGAATGGGGAGCCGGGTAGGAACGTCATGATCGCCTTACCAGCTTCGCCGACGCTTGGGTCACCGTCACTTCCTCTTCGTCGACCCGACGTCGCGACGTCGGGCGCCGCGACGGTCCTACCAGCCTTCTCGCCTTCTTCTCCGGCTCCAAAATGGTCCCAAAACTCCCTTCCTTCTATTCACACAAAATGCAAGAATCATATATCGGCTATAAAATATTTAATCAGAAAATGTGAGCTCAAACCATAAGATAGACGCGGGTATGGAATGAGTGTTTTAGGCACTCATCACTAAGCAGACAATCCATGTGTATTTTATGTTAAGTACAAATCTCATATTCCCGAATAATTATTGTCATCCGGTAATTATATGCGATATTTACAATCATTTATTAGTATCTTTGCATTTTTCATATCTCATTATATGCATGAATAACTATGGTTACCATGTATGCTTATGATATATTTACTATCATTCCAATTTCATCAAGCTATATATGGATGGATTCTAGACTCCAAGGGGTTTCCATAGAGTCCAAGAACATCCGAAACGGAGTTCGGACGAAGAAATTATGACCGTATGAAGTTGGAGACTTCCCATGAACAGTGACTACGAACAGATTCAGCAGGGACTACTATTTTTCATGATTTTTTGACCTAATATGAGTTCCATTATCATTAAGCTATATATGGATGGATTCTAGACTCCAATGGCTTTCCATAGAGTCCAAGAACATCCGAAACGGAATTCGGACGAAGAAATTATGACGTCCGAAGTTGGAGGCTTCCCATGAACAATGACTACGAGCAGAACCAAAAGAGCCTACTATTTTCATGATTTTTGGACCTAATATGAGTTCCAATATTATCAAGCTATATATGGATGGATTCTAGACTCAAAGGGCTTTCCATAGAGTCCAAGAACATCTGGAAACAGAAATTTGATGAAAAATTTATGACCATCCAAGTTGGAGAAATTTTTGATAGCATTCCTTAAAACCTCAATATTTCCTTAATACAAATATCTCCTTAATCGAGGATTACAAACAACTAACCCAAGTCCAAAACACAACCAATATACCAAGTAGGGTTCTTTTAGACCCAAATTCAAAAAAAAAAAAAAGGGATTATGGTTTCTTCTTCATCAAACAATTCCATACAAAAGTCTAAAAGTCCAATAATCTATACCAAAATCATAGTTTCCATACAAGTTCCATACAAAACTTAACAAATGTCATAATTCTTCTTGGC
Organism: Tetrastigma voinierianum; assembly: GCA_016808115.1. Classification (NCBI taxonomy): domain Eukaryota; kingdom Viridiplantae; phylum Streptophyta; class Magnoliopsida; order Vitales; family Vitaceae; genus Tetrastigma; species Tetrastigma voinierianum. The sequence goes on along the minus strand of JAEQBH010003190.1, from coordinate 431,578 downwards.
TTTCTTCTTCTTCTTCTTCTTCCCTCTTCTCTCTATACGCTTTTTCTCCCTTCACGTTTGTTTCCCAAAACGGGAGAATTCAACTCTGTCTATCCCATTTGAGTTTATTTCCTTTTATCAGTAAGTCAGGTCCTCCAACTCTCCTATATTTGCAAATCAAGTTATGCCATTTATATAATAACCTACCATCTTTTATATTATGTCTTTGTGTCCCATTTTGATAGCATAAATTTACTCCTTGCATCTTGTACGATTTTCAAGCCAAATTTTCAAAATAATAATTGGCTTAAAAAATTTCCAAATGCACTAATGATATACCCTAATTATGTTTAAAACGACTAGGGTGTATTTTAGGGTGTTACACTTTTCCACGAAACAACTCATTCAGCCATCATAAAGCTATAACTATAAGTGAACTTTTTATCATCCACGCAGCTTGCATAATCGAAATCACTAAAACAATCCACCTCAAGAGTGTTGGTATGCCGATATGTCAACATGAGATCCTCTGCACTCAAGATACCTTAAATCCTTCTTAGTCAGCTTTCTAAAGGGCTTCACCGGATCACTCAAGTACCTACCTAACAAGCCAACAACAAAGCACATCGTGTATGCATTTAATACCGAGCATACACAGTCACAAATCGAAGAATAAGGACCGCTTTATACGCATCTCTCAATACCATTTTGAGGACATTGGCCTTTGAAAAATCTGCCACCCTTTACAATTGGTGCCTTACCATAAGACATAATTGCATATTGAACATTTTTAGAATGCGTTCAATATACGTATGTTGAGACAATCTCAAAATGCCACTAAGTCTATCGCGAAGTATTTGTATGCCCAAGACATAAGATGCTTCCCTAAGATCCTTCATATAAAAAATGGCTAAACAATATCTGCTTTGTCTTAACCAACAGGTCAATATCATTGACTAAGAGCAAAATATCATCAACATATAAAACCAAGAATATGTATTTTCTCCCACTAACCTTCATATATATGCATTGATCGACGATGTTTTCCTTAAAACCATTGGCGGTGACAACTTCATCAAACTTGAGACACTACTTTTTGGAAGCCTGCTTTAGACTATAAATGGATTTCAAGAGCTTCTAGGTTTACTTCCTCAATTGGTTCATTATTAGAAGTGGCTATTGGATGTTGGTAAACAATAGGGCTAAAGATCGGGCGAAAGTATGGACAGAATAAAACTAGATGTTCCTTGAACAATTTCTCTCTGCCTCGGGTTTAAAATTAATATTATTCTCAAAATAGATATCTCAATCCGACTTAATCACTCCGTGGTGTATGACGTATTAACAAAACCCGAACCTCTTGATCTCACACAATAATCCAATAAAGTACTCCACCAATGGTTTTGGATCAAGTTTTGATTGCGAGTTATACAGCCTCACTTCCCACCTTTGCAAATTTCAACATGAAAGTTTTTACCAAGACTAAGCCTGACCATAGCTCATATGGAGTCTTAGGAACGTACTTACTAAGCATAGGTGTCCAAAATCGCAGAAATCAAGATCCGTAATAATCTCATCCCACTAATCTCTCCATTATTTTTAGAAATATGACTAATGCCAGGTTAAAGAATAATGATTTTCTTCATTTAAAGCTTGTCCTACTAACAATATTAATGTAGGGAGAAAAGAAAGAAAACTATACAACTCTAATCGCAAAGATTCTACAAAGTGCTCTAATGCCAATCGATAGTGAATCTCACACCAATTTTCTCGTTCCAAAAAGAAAACTATATCAAAGCTCCCATCCAAAATAGTAATCGATATCACCCTCTGGATGTAGGGTATGTACGCCACATCCCGTAATTCCAAAAAAAAAAAATTTCCGTATTGATTCAGAATTCAACAACTCTTTAAAAATCACCTGAACTTTGCATTGCCCCTGCACACATACCGCCTCCAAACTAGTTGGACTTCTTCTGCTTATAACCGCTTGCATAGAATTGCAAGCTTGAATGGTAGCACCACTATCTAACCACCAAGTATCAGACGACACATCAATGTTATTGGATTCAAACAAACATTCACCCAATGATTATTAGATAACTCATTTTTCTCATTCTTGTAATTAGTCTCATGAGTTTTCTATGGATGGCAGAACCGAGGTGCTCTCAAAGTCAAGAATAAACAAGTATAACAAATGTCAAAATACATGTAAAATAAGGACATGCAAATTGCTCCATTTTTCGCCAACAAATGACTCACAAAAAGCTTAGCCACAAAATGCTAGAGTCTATAAAATACAAAAAGACTCATACATAAGAACACCACTAGTCACATACCTAAATGCGCTAATTTTCCACCGATAAAGAAATTCAAGCTGCCTTCATAACACTTAATAGAATATATTCACCAAACTATGTATCCTACCAAATAATCAAGTCATCGATAGAACAACTTCACTATCTATATGAATCTTAGTAAAATTGATGAGCAAGATGAGAGAAATAACAGTTGTAATATCAATTTAAAGAATATTCTCATAAATTTATATCCACAAAATCTTTATGAATTAAAAAATGTGTCCTCATCGAATGTAGATAATATATTCATGAAAGTCGAGTCATACCTTTTCAACCGACATGTTCCATAGAGCATACTTCCCCGGTTATTTATACTCCCGCTTTTCCATTTTAAGATAACAAAAAACTATTCTTCATTCTCCTCATAATTGGCATCACCGCTATTTTTGTGCGATTGCTCGCAAGTTGAGTTCGTCGGTATTCCTCCGATCCGTACTCACTGGAGGAACGCAGACCGTCTGTAACCTCGCACAATTGTCCACTATCCTATACAACTTGAGGGCCAAATTGCCTTAAGGACACAAACGCATCGTTGCCTCTGGATCCGCTTTCTAATTATTATTTGTACCTTAGGTTTGTTTTTCCATATTTTTGTTTCCTTCGCTTTTTGAACGAACACCGGCTAACTACAATCTTAAGACAAATTTGCGTTCGCTCGCTTACGTATTTTTTTTTCTTTCGCTTTCTGTATCGCTGAATAAGGTGTATCTTCATCTTTACCTAATTTAGTGTTCTATTCGCATGTAATTTGTATTTTGTTCGTTATCTGCGAAAATCTTAACGCCTCGTTCGCCAAGGTTGTATTTTTTCGTTTCGCTTCTCGCAAGAAAACGCACTTATTTCCGCTCTAAATTTGACTCAAACATTTTTCTCCGTATCGCAGCTTTCATTAAAATATTTGCTATAGTTTATTCAAATATTTTTTCGTATTGGGTAAAGAGACGCATTTTTTCTGCTCGCATATCTTATACTTCATGTAATTTCGCTATGTTCGTGATACAAAATGCTTCACAAAATATTTTTTATCAAGTAGCTTTTTTCAGCTATTACTCAGATGATTTATTTCGCTGCATCGCAGCTTTTTTCCTACACTGCATGATTTATTGCTTTACTGCAGTTTTTTCCTACACTGCATGATTTATTTCTTTAATGCAATTTTTCCGAACACTACATGGTTTATTGCTTTACTGCAGTTTTTCGTTTCTATTCATTATTACAAAAATTGTTACAGTTTTTTCCGTCTGTATTATGTCTGTTACAGGTTATTCAAATTTTTGTTTTTGTTGAATTCAAATTTTTAAGACTGCAGTTTCTGTGTATTCAAATTTTTGAAGACCGCGCTTTCGCTTTGGCTATTCAAATTTTGAAGATCGTAATTTTTCGCTTTCGTCAGATTAAAAATATTTGCTCTCGTATTCAAAAAAAAAAATTTCGTTTCTCTGAGAAGTCCAAAACCCTGGCTATCTCTCTCCCATTTGTCCCCGGAACCCCCCCGAAAAGTTTCGGTTTTTCTCCGATGTAACCTCGTTTTGGTTTTGTGAACACTAGTGTTTTTATTTTCTGGGTAAAAAGTTTCGATGATTCGGTGGTGTAAAAGACGGTATCACCGTTTCATTCCATTGAATCTCGGGAAATCCCCAAGATTCGTTGACGAGAGCCCCATTCCAAAGATCATATGGCTGCTCTATTCCGAAATCTGATTTTTTTTCCGATTTTAGATTATGAGGACTGAGCAAGGATTTGGCATTCTTAAATCCTGCCCTTGATGTAACGGGAGTGCTGAGTTTGATTGTTTGTGTGCGTTCTTGAGGAATTTAAAGTGTGATAAATCATTTGAGTGCATGATTATGACTTATTTAGGTTGTTAAAGTTCCTTAAAGTGGCATTTAGTGTCCGAAGAAGGGTCATTGTGCACATTGCACAGGCTAAAAGTGATATGTGATGGATTCTTCGGAGATTGTTTGTAGTTTTTGGTGATGATTTTGTTTTTCCTAAACTTTCACTTTTCTAGCTTATAATTGATTTTAACGATTTGTTGGATTGAGATTATATCTTTCTTACTCGATCTAATTATAATTGATATGCGTTGATTGTTTCCTAATCTAGTGGTTTGTTCAAGCTAAATGTAATGACTGTTGTAACCAAGGTTGATTTGAATAAAGTTGCTTCTTCTTATGTGCTTGAGTCTTCTAACATTTAGCATGCTAGACTAGGACACGTTAACTATAAGTCAATAAAGAAATTAATGAATATGGGACTGTTGCCGGCTTTCCACCCATTCAAGAGAAATGCCATATGTGTTGAATCTAAATTTTCTAAGCCCCCTTTCCACTCCAGAGTAATACAGTTTCTGTGTCTTTAGATTTAATACACACCGATATATATGTATATGAAATCAATATCGCAAGCAGGTGGTAATAAGTATTTTATTACTTTTATAGGATGACTGCCATAGATAGAAAGATATGTTTACTTCATTAGTAGCAAAGATAAGGTCGTAAATGCTTTTAAAACTTATAAGGTCGGGTTGAAATTACTAACAAGAAATTAAACTATGGTATGAGTTGACAGAGAGTGTATCATGAATTTCCATTTGAGGAAATTTGTACCGAAGCCTGGTGCCTGTTTCACTAAATGATCAAGCCCTTATACACTACAATCTAATGGAGGGCGGAAAGGAAAACCATCTTAAAGGAAACAATGAATGTGATTGCGAATAGTTCCTCGTTTACCGCGCATCCTGCGGGGAAAGTTTTGCTTGATGGCGAATTTATTTTAAATAGAGTACCCCACAGAAAGACACAACAAACTCCCTATAAGAAATGGTGCACGCTCAACTTGAATTATTCCCAAATGTGTGTTTCGCCTCAAAGCTGCGTTCTAAGCCTAAAAGGTTAAGGTAGGACCAAATACGTTGATCGTGTTTTTATCGGATATGCTCGTGAATAGCAATGCATACTATTTTCTTATTCACAAGTCGAGATCCCATATACAAAGGCGTGCTGTCAATACGATCATTGAATCAAGGACGCTTCGCTCTTGAAAATATATTTCCGTATAACATAATATATGAGTCTACGATACAATAAGAGGTCTCTGCAGATACTATATCTGTAAGTGATCCAATGGAGGATGAACCTAGACATAGCAAAAGACAAAGGACTTCCACGCCTTTCGGACTTCGATTTCTTAACGATTCTCGTCGAGAATGAACCTTGACATTCAAAAGAAGCCGTGACTTCGCCGTGGCCCCTGCTTCGAAAGAAGCCATCAATAGTGGAAGTTGAATCCATCTGCTTCAAATCCACAGTATGGAATTGGTCGATCTTCCTCCCTGTAATAAAACCATTACTTCATAATGTGCGGATTTTCAAGAGGAAAATGAAAGAAGATGGTGCTATTGATAAATATAAGGTTGTGCTTGTGAAAAAAGGATACGCTGTAATGAGAAGGTCTTGATTATTTTGATACTTATTCACCTATTACTAGAATTACATCTATATGATGCCAATTGCTATAGCGGAATGATGTATAAGCTTGAAATCCATCAAATGGATGTAAAAACGGCCTTCTTAAACGGAGATTTGGAAGAAGAAATATATTTGAAACAACCCAAAGGGTTCATTGTTCCGGGACAAGAGCAAAAAGTATGTCGACTTATCAAGTCACTCTATGGATTGAAACAAGCACCAAAACAATGGAATGCCACCACGAGGCTATGTCGTTTCAATGTTTCAAGATTGCATTTGAGTGCGATAAATGTGTATGTTAAGCAACTCAGAATTGCTTGCCATTTATGTCTATATGTAAAACGATATGCTTTATAACAAAGTAGTTGATGGTGAGACTATTAAGAAAATCAAATGCTTGCTTAAAAATAAATTAAACGAAAGATCCTGGTCGCTGACGTTATTTTTAGATGGTAAAATCCATAAGACATCCGAGAATTAAATTTCATCACAATCCCATTATATTGAAATCCATTCTTGAAAGTGCAAGAATCTAGGTATTGTACTAAAGAAAGCACTCGATAGATGCACTCATATCTTTCTAAGAATACCAGAAAACAAAGCTCAAAATGAGTATGCTAGTATACTTCAGCGCTTTAATGTATGTCATGAATCAGATTTCAGCCGTACATAGTCAGGTGTTAGCAAGCTAAGTTGATTTACGCTAGTCCAAATGCAAATTCATTAGAAAGCTATGAAATGTTTATCGCTACTTAAAGCATACTAAGATTATGCTTTGCATTACATGTAATATCCCATAAAGATTAAGGATACCGTGATGCAAATGATAATCCCAGACCAAAGCTGACACAAAAATCAATAAGTGGATATGTATTCACACTTAAAGTTTGTCTTGGAAATCATCCAAACAACCCATACATATTGCTGGGGATCCACTATGGAATCGTAATTTATCGCTTGATAAGCCGGTGAAGAAGCCGTAGTGGCTCAAATTTCTTGAAGATATTCCCATTGGCCTAAACCAAGCAGTCTGCTAGGCGTATACATTTGTGATAGTCAAGCGGCAACAGAAGGGCAAGGAAATGCTCGCTATGTATAACGGTAAGTCTCGATAACATACGCTTCAAGACATAATAATAAGAAGATTACCTTCTTTCTAGTGGAATTATCACCATTGACTATGTGAAGTCAAAAGATAATGTTATGGATCCATTGACAAAAGGCCTAACTAGAGAGATGATGTTGCAAAGACATCGAGGAATGGGGTTTAAGGCCCTAAACAAGTCATCATAGCGGACAATTCTACCACTGATCGAGATCCAAGCATCTAGGTTCAAAGGACAATCTAAGTTATGAAGCATTTTTCATAAAGGTATATCACAATTTGTTTTACCCATTCTCGGATAAAGACAAGATAATATGTGAAGGTTAAGCAAAAGCTTTTAATGATTATGAAACTATATGTTCATAAAATCACCTATAGCATGAAGTGTGAGCCGCCTCGTGAGAATTGCAAAGGCCGACTTAAAACACTCATGAGACTGGTATGAGCAGTTCATAGCCAAACGAACACTACCAGTTGAGAACCAATTTTGTTTTGAGAAAAAAGTTGTGTGATTTCATTGTTCAGGCTTACACCTAAAGGCCTAGCCAGCTCAAAGACATCAAGTCTATTGATCGACCGAGAAAGTCCGACAGTGCCTTCTACTAAGTGAAAGTTCAAAGTCTCGCACTACTTATCCCCGATGCAACAGCTCTTCATGGAATAATCGCACTTTGCATCTCATGCATACACTTTATATTAATATAAGAACTATCTACGTGCATTCGGACTTTGGTATCCACAAAACTCTTGGGTGAATGAAAATGTGTCCCTCATCGAACATACACATTGCTTGTTTCATACCTTTTCAAACCGACATGTCTGTTCGTGGAGACACTTCCTGGGTTATTTATACTCTCGTTTTTCCCATTTTTAAGATAACAAAAAAAACTATTCTTCATTCTCCTCACTCATCATTAATGCTTCAAACGTTCCCAATAGCTCGTTCGTGTCTTCCATCCATCATCCGAAAAACCAGATCCGTTTTGAACTGGCAGACGATTGTCCACCATCCTCTATTGTATTGAGGGCCAAATGCTTTGCCACGCCAACCGCTTGTCGCGGCTCAGATCCGGCTTTCTAATTATTGTTTGTACTGCAGGTTTGTTTCCTTCATATTTTTTTTATTTCTGTTTTTGAACGAACACTAAAGAACTACATATTCGACATGCTCAAACTCACGAGAGACAAGTTCACAAGCATTCAATATTTCTCAATTTTTACCCAAACGCAATAATATCAATAATAATTTTATTCATAATATGATGTTATAAGTAATCATAAATAGCACAAACATAAATTGTTAAAACAATATTGCGAAAAAGGAAATAGGAAAAATATTACAAAATTAGGTAAAATTCAATTTTAAGATCAAATTTGAAGTTTAATGGGGTAAAATACCCCATGAAATAACCCATAAAAAATATGAAACTAATAACAAACCAGAATAATTTCAGTTGTTGTTTGCTTATCCGGGAATGGTTTAAAAACAAATAAAACCATCGTTTCATAAGCCCCAACGATTAATGAGCGAAGGGATAAATTATTAAAAAATAAATATTTTCTCGTTTGGTTTGGAGGAAACCAAAAATATGCCATATTTCTTTTGATGACAATCTAATAAACAAATAATAAAAAAAAAAAGATTTTTAAAACCCATCAACCTGGAGATTGTCTTATTGTTAATCAAATAAATAAATAATAATAAAAAATGATTGAAATCTGATGATCATGTACCTGTAAAATAACATTCAATGTTAATCAAAAACAAAATTTTCTATGGTTAAAAAATCCGATAACTCTTCCTTTATTTTTTAATTTATATATTTAATAAAAAAAATAAAGAACGGCAACCCAGTCGGTACAAAAATATTATATTATATTATAATAATATAATATTATAATTATAACTTTGACAAATAATCATTAGATAATATTATAATTATAACTTTGATAAACAATCATTAGGTCATGATTAAAATTATATTATAATATTATAAATATACAAACAATCAATCCGTGAGTAAAATTGTATTCGAATGGTTTTCATTTCACAAAAAAAACAGGTTTTACTACCTTGGTACCATCGAAATCAAGACAAAAGAAACAGTGGCGGAGCCGGGATTCGAATTCAGTGGGGGTAAAATTAAGTATTATAATTTTTATAAATTTTTTAAACTTAGACTTCAACTCAATAACTTAATATTTAAAAATTTTAATGGGGATAAAATATAACATTTGGGATTGAATTTCCTAAAATACAATGAGGAAATTATTTTAAAAAAACTTGAGTAAAGTGGGTGCCCACCGCATTGCCGAGATCCGCCTCTCTCAAAAGAAATATCGGCTAAATCATCGTCATCAAATCGAAATCGAAGTGTTTTTATTAAAAATTTCCTAGAGGCATAATTAAGCACGGAATAAACCTAACAAAACCTAGAAAATACAAAAAAATAAAATTTATGGTTTCAATGCTAATTAAAGTGGTTTTGATGTCAATTGCTAAATTATTTTATATAATCAATGGTATTTATTAATCCCAAAAACAATTAATCAATGATCAAATGATCCAATAAATACATTATAAAATAATAATTTTATTGATAAAAGAATCATATCAATTTATAATGTGTAAAAAACATATCTGATATAGATCCAGAATTGTTAGTTATCATTTGTCTGCAAAATTTGTAAAGGATGAGATTAAAGGAAAGTTAGAATTAAAGATAGATTTTTCCTTCTCCCAAAGTGTGTTATACTAAAATCCTCATATAAATTTATGCTGATGTTCACTATATATATATATATATATATATATATATATATATATATATATATATATATATATATATATAAAGTTTATAAGAGTAACAATCGGTATTCGATCGAATAGGTTTAATGTGTAAAGGAGTAAGCAAACTATCAATTTACAACATTAATATTAAACATCCCTATAAATGACCAATAATTAACATATTAATAATATATTCATCTATGACAATAAATTAATCTAACAGCATAAATAATATTCAAATGGTTAGTGAAGGATTTCGACTATGGCAACAGACATGCAGCATTGTTACAGGAATGTCGGCAGTTGATTCAGCAAGAATGGAGGGTTAATATACAAAATATTTATAGAGAGAGCAACCAAGTGGCAGACATATTGGCCAAGAAGTCTATGGAACTGAACACAGGGGAGAAGAGGATATGGATCGATCCACCACAAGAGGTCACAGCGCGAAAGGATCAAGATAAACTGGGCCTATAATGGCCAAGGAGTTCCATGGGTTGGCACCCTCCTACCAAACCACCAAAAATAAATAAATTACAATTTCAGTTTCCTTCTTTCTTAGATTGAAGATAAATTTTAACAACCATATTATAAGGTGAATATAATTCACGAATATGAATGCACAATAAGAAACTCTAGAGCTAATTAATAAGATTATATATCACATATTGAATTATGATGGAATTACATCTACCAGGCCTATCCAATCGAGATTGGGGCCATGAAGCCATAAAAATGAGGTGAAATCCACGTGAAACACATTAATGCTCAAATCCCCCACCCATTTATTTCTATTTCAGTATTCCTCCAAGTCCACACACATATACCCGTGAGGCCCATTAATTTTGTACTCAACCATCACCAAACTCTCTCTTTCTCATTAACTCACCCCTTTCACACCCCCACTGGTCAAGTTACCAACTCATTCTCACAATGGACATCTCATCCTCAGCACTTCAAACCATGGCAGTCCTCGCTCTCTTGTGCCTCCCTTTCGCAGCCTCCTTCACCGTCATCATGTCCGACTCCGGCGCGCCCTCAGCCCTAGTGGACGGCCCGCAAACCGGGTTCTCCATGACCGGGAACGGAGCTCGGACCGACAACCGGGAGCAGGAGGCGGTTTATGACATCATGACGGCCACCGGAAACCCTTGGGCGACGGACATCCCGGACGTGTGCCGGGACCGGTGGCACGGAATTGAATGCATGCCTGACAAGGATAATGTCTACCACGTCGTCTCCTCTCGCTCGGAAAAAGGCTCTCCGACGACACGGCGTTTCCTACGTGCGGATCCGCCTTCGGTCATCCATTTCGCCGTCCATCACCGCTTCTCATATTCGGACGTTGTTTTTCTACCGTTGTTTCAGTAACAATCCTCAGCCCATTCCCGCGTTTTTGGGCCAGCTGGGGTCCACTCTACAAACTTTGGTTCTCAGAGAAAACGGCCATGTGGGGCCCATCCCCAGCGAGCTGGGCAATCTCACCCGTTTAAGAGTCCTTGATCTTCACAAAAACAATCTCAACGGTTCAATTCCGGTTTCTTTGGGTCGGATCTCCGGTCTGAGTTCGTTAGACCTGAGCGGGAACAGATTAACCGGTTCAATCCCCGGTCTAACCTTCCCGGTTCTGAATGTATTAGACCTGAACCAGAATCTCCTCACCGATTCAATCCCAACCACCCTCGGTTCTTGCTATTCCCTAGTTAAACTAGACATCAGCCGGAATCACATCTCCGGTCCGATCCCCAACTCCATATCCGGTCTGAAGAACCTAATTCTCATGGACATAAGCTACAACCACCTCTCCGGTCCACTTCCGGCATCTCTCCGGCGCTTGACTTCCCTCCAAGCGCTGATCCTGAAAGGAAACTCACTCGGTTCCTCTCCTATTCCCGGCGACGCATTCGAGGGAATGGAAGCTCTAATGATCTTAATTCTCTCAAACACGAACCTCCGCGGTCCAATCCCGGAATCACTGTCCCGGTTACCGAACCTAAGAGTGCTCCACCTGGACATGAACCGGCTCAACGGTTCGATTCCGGTTCACTTACATGATCTTAAGAATCTAAGCGAGCTAAGACTCAATGATAACAGGCTCATAGGACCGGTGCCGTTTGGGAGAGAGATGGTATGGAGGATGAAGAAGAAGCTCAGACTGTACAACAACTCCGGGCTTTGTTTGGACGGCGGCTTCGGCGATGCGTTGCTTGATTCGGGAATCCGGTCCTGCGAGACGCCGAGACCAGGGTTGACGAGGACAGTGCAGCATTTTTCTTCCGTCAATGGAGATGTAGGGAAAAAGGTTAAAGTCTCATCTACTGCTGCGGCCACTGAGATTTCAGTCGTTTCTGTGTTGCTTCAGCCACCTGCGAAAGTATGCACTGTGCTTACCTTTTACTGTGATGCGGAGACAGCTCCCGTCAAAACAAAGCTTATGTTCTATCCAGCCACAATAGGGATGTCTGTCGTTCTGATCTGCGGCGTCATGTGCAATGATTTTGTCAGAGCTGACGCAGCCACCGCACATTTCGGACATGCGAGTAGAATTGTACCCAACAGGCTTCCAAAAAGTGCCAGATATGCAGCAGGGTAGTGAGATCTGATTCGTTTCTCTAATTTTGAGGTTTCAGATCTGTAAAAAACTTGTTAGTTAAACTGAATAAACTGTATCTGTAAATCTGAATTGCTTATGCTGTGATTTATTTTTTTACAGGCAAACTGCTTTCTTAAGGAGTGCCAGATTTAAAAATTATTAGTGCTTCTTGTTCCAAACACAGAAAATAACATAACAAAAATATTTATGTTCCATTAATATATCAAAATTGTTTGAAATGCTCCAAAGGGTTAGATCTAGATTGAAATGTAAGCCTGGAGAATTTCAGTTGCTGGGACTTTAATACAAATCATCACCTCATTGTTTGATATGTCTGCTGAAGAAAGCTTAGGGTGTGATTTAAAACGAAATTTGGTCAATCCCAGTCTCGACAGTGTCCTTCCCTGTTCTGGCGGAAGTTCCTCTTAGAAAATTCTCACCATTCCATTAATCAAAAGCCTCCAGGAAGAAAGAAAGTGTGGTGAGAAATAGGTGGTTACGGTTGAAAGACTGCTGAGTTCGATGATCCGTTAGTTGCACAGCCTGCTTTTATAAACAATTATCATGAGTCCAAGATCCATGCCCTGCCTTGTTAATTCGCATATCAGAAACCCAGAAATCCTTAAAAAATAAGTTTACATTTTTTAAAGATAATCTTCATAAAACACTATAATTTGAATTTCAACAAAAAAAGATAGTTTTTATAAATAATGTGGTTTCACTTCACAATTCTATAGTTTAATGGTATGAAAGTGAAATCTTAGCACATTTGAGTCCAAGTTAATTATTACACTGGTCCTCTAAAAGAGAATATCTTGAGAGCAGTTTTACAGAGTCCTATAATTTTATTTTATCCTGGGGCTTCAAACCATGAATAACCGTGTCTTCCAATGTGCCTTAGTATTTGACTTGTATAATGAAAAAGCACTAATAAAAGTGGATTTGAACTCCATGACCAGCCGTATCTCTCCTGATTATAGCATTTTTTTTAAAACTAATGCGCTACAATACATGTCACGATCATTTTTATGCAATATTTGCTAATAACCTTTATGTGAAATATTTAAAGGAAAATTTTCTTTTAATACATAGCATTAAATAAATTGAAAATTTGTATCCAGTTGGTTATTTACCAAAGTGGCCTACCCATGGTTGTTATAATTTGAATCTTGAATGCTTCGTTTATTTATTTATGATATGTTTATTTATTTCTAAGAAATGACAATTTGCCTCGCTAATGGATGCTAAGTAATTAATATTTATATGAATAATTTTGTGAATATCGTGACCATTGTTAGAATGGCCATGATCACCAAAGGCTGATTGTTTGTTCTATCAACTTATAACATGAATGTTATAATATGAATGTAATAGAGTTATGTTGTGTTATATATCCAAAGAAGATAGTAGGAGCACATTCTTAACTACTCATTTTATCTACCAAATTAAGATACATTTCTTAGCATCTAGTCATATAAATAGAAGGTAGTATATTGATGGATTGCCCAAAGGTGAACATCAATATATGATTATTATATTTACGAAGATGTTTTCTTAGTCTATTACATGCTTAATACATCAAGATCCAAACATTAATGTTATGATATTTTTTGCAAAGAATAAAACAAATCAGGCACTGCATTTCATATGTTCAAAATTTTTAATGGTCATAATTTTTCTAAATGGAGTGAACAAACCACTTTTACTTCCCCAGTAATGGATCTAGATTTGGCACTCTCGAGTCGAAAAGTAAAAGATATTACTGCTTGGAGCATCATCAAAGAAAAGAATCATTATAGATTGAGTTTATACATGCGAACGAGCGATAGCAAATTAACATTAAGACAAGCCCCAAAACTTAATAATGCAGAAATGTTAAAGTTTGTAGGGAAGAAGGCTCCCAAACACCGGAGCAAGTTCTCATTGACGATAATGAGTACTTTAACCACCATGAAATTTGATGGTTCTCGCATTTCATGCATTTTGAACATGTAATTTGAGATGACTAATTTGTCGCCAAGGCTTAAGTCATTAGGACGAGGTGGATGAAAGTTTCTATACAAGACATTTTGAACTCCTTGTACCATATATGGTCCTTCCAACAGAACTAAGTACTACCATGCAAAGGACAAGTGGAATGTGCATGAACCGCATAGTATGCTAGTTCGTGTGAAGAGACCAATTTAAAACAAAGGGAATTCACCTATTAATTATGTAACCAATCGTGAGCCGAAAGAAAAGGAAACATGCAAATACAGCAGTGTGGCCACCAAAGTTCGAAGAGCCTGCTTTAAGATTCATAAGAAGGCCCAAAGTTGATGATGCCACTTTTGTAAGAAGACCGGGCATTTCCAAAAGAGCCTGTCCTGCATTTAGCGTTTGGTTCGAAAAAGAAAGGTAACATAATGGCTTATATGTTTCAACATTTGATGAAGTTCCTAATAACACTGGGTAGTTTGATTTCGATGTACAAATCGTATGTTTCTAATATAATGCGTGATTCTTCAATCCAACCAAGACCAAATGAGAAATTTGTCCTAAATGGGCAACCTAATGAAAGCTCCAAAGGAAGCCGCTGGGATCGTACCGCCTTATTCGACAAATGACATCATTTGGACTTATTTGAGACCTCTTATACCTAGTATATCTAGAAATTTAGTTTCACTTTCCAAACTTGATAAAGTCGATATGTGTATTTAAATTTAAAATGGTTGTTTCGCTTTGTACAAAAAACATAAGGTATGATTGGTGGTGGTACATTATGTGATGGATTATATAAAGTAATCCTTGACAATCTATATGTTGAAACTCTTATGACTTCAGATCATACGTTATACTAAACGTGGTTTAGCCACGAACATCACATCGTGGTGCATAAACGATTGGGATATTTCCAAAGAATCAATGGAAAGATTAGTGAAGACACTGTACCTTCCAAACTGACTTTATCGATTCATGTATGTGTGGATTGTATTTAAAGGTAAACAAACCAAAACACATAAAGGATACAGAGCCATACAAGAAGCACACAAATTTGAAATAATACACACCGATATATGTGGACCTTTTTTGATGCCATCATTAATAAAGAAAATATTTTTATAACTTTTATTACGATTTTTCAATGCTATGGTTATGTCTATTTGCCAGTGATGAAAATTCAGTCGTAAATGCCTTTAGAAATTTTCTTATTAATGAAGTTGAAAGGCAATTGACAAAAACAAAAAATTGTAAGATCCGATAGAGGTGGTGAATATTATGGAAGTTAAGGACAAGACCGTCCATTTACAGATTTCTAGAAAAGCGGTATATATGTACAATACACACGCCGTGCACACCACAACAAAATGGTGTATCGAAGGCTTAATAAAACTGTTAGATATGGTTAGGAGTATGGTAAGTACGCATCTTTTTACCTATTTTACGCGGACTTATGCTCTAAAGACTCCACATGTATTCGCAAAATAGGTCAGAGGCAAGGGGTCAAAAACACCTTGAACTATGGAGCCGTGAAGGAAACTCTAGTCTAAGGCACCTACATGCTCGGGGTTGCCCTACAGAAATTATATATTATAACTACGAAAAGAAACTGATGCAAGAACAATCAAAGGTTATTTCATTATTATCCAAAAGTCGAAAGGGTTTAGATTCTTTTAGTTGCCCTAACCATATTACAAGGATTATAGAACTGGGAATGCTAGGACCATTGAGAATGATGAAGTAAGTGGGAGAGAAACACTCGAAAAGTGGATATTAAAGAAAATGAGGGTACGATTCCTTTTAACTTGTATCCCTAATCAAGCTTATTATTCCCTCCACCTCAAGTTATCAACCGACAATAACCCTGATGAACAATATGAAGGACAAATTAATGATCCCATTTCTCATAATGAAATTGTGATTAATGAACCTGGAGTAGATGAATCACAACCAATAGCATTAAGGAGATCTCAAAGAGAAAAGAGACCAGCTATTCTTAATGATTATGTGGTATACCTACACGAGTCAGAAAGTGACTTAGGAATTGAAAATGACCCAGTGACATTTTCACAAGCCATGAATGATGTTAATTCTGATAAATGGTTAGAAGCCATGAAAGACGAAAGAAGTCATGGTACATAATGAAGTCCGATCTTGTCAATTACCGTATAGTCATCGAAAGGTTGGTTGCAAAATGGGTCTTTAAGACCAAACGTGACTTCGTGGTAATTTAGAACGCTACAGGCTGTAATAGCTGCATACTTTACTTAGAAAGATGGCGTTAACTATAAGGAGACTCTTTTCACTCTGCCTCTAAAAAGATTCATTTAGAATTATCATATTTTTGGTGAGCTCATTACGATTTAGAGTTACATCAAATGGATGTAAAACCGCTTTCTTTTAAATGGAAATTCCAATGAAGAAGTTTATATGGATCAACCAATGGTTTTATAGAAAAAGGAAAGGAACATATGGTGTGTAAACTAAAGATCAATATATGGACTTAAAACAGCTTCCCGACAATGGTATCTTAAGTTCAATGATACTATTGTTTCTTTCGGGGTTTAAAGAAAAACATCGCTGACGATGCATATATCCGAAAGTCAAGGGGAGTAAGTTTATATTTCTGATTCTATATGTTGATGATATCTACTGAAGAACTAACGATCTTCATCTCTTATATTGAAACGAAAAGGTTTCTCTCTCTAATAACTTTGAAATGAAAGATATAAAGCAGGCAATCGATGTGATTGGAATAGAGATATTCCGGAATAGATCACAAGGAATGTTAGGTTTGTCTAAAAAATCCTATATAAATAAAGTTTGTGAGAGATTCGCACGTGCACTGCCTGCCTCTCCTGCTCCAATTCGTAAAGGAGACAAATTTAGTTCCATGCAATGTCCACGCACGATTCGGGAACGAAACAAATGGAGGCAATTCCGCATGCATCCGTTGTTGGGAGTCTAATGTATGCTCGTGATTCAGACAAGACCGATATAAGCTTGTGAGGGGAATGTTAGGAAGATACCATAGTAACTCGGGTTAGATCATTGGAAAGTCGCAAATAAGGTTCTAAGATATTTGCAAGGAACAAAGAATACATGCTTACTTATAAGATCTGATCATCTCAAGTGCACTGATATTCGCACTGGATTATGTCGGGCCGTAGACACACGAAGTCCACTTCAGGGCTATCTCGTATCTTTACCGGGAGGGGCCATCTTCGAAGAGTGTAAAACAGTCGTGATTGCTAAGATCTACCATGGAAGCTGAATTTCAGGGCTTGCTTTGAGGCCATGGTTCAAGCTAAATGGTCGCGAACTTATTTCCGTGGCTCGGGATTGTCGACAAAGATAGCTTTAACGTGAAAATTTTTTGTGACAATCTTACAACAATTTCCTTAGTAAAATGATAAGTATTCCAAAAGGTGCTAAGCATATGGAATTGGAAATACTTTTGCTGTTAAAGAAGAGGTCTAAACAAAGAGTGTCAATAACATATTAGCACCAATCTTATGATTGTTGATCCTTTGACAAAAGGGTTCCCCAAAACATTTACTGGTCACGTTGAAAGAATGGGCCTCATGTCTAATGATTTATGATCACTGATTTAGTATTAATGTATATTGACACTTGAGCTCATTAGCAATAAGTTTTCTACCTCGCTTATACCTTATGTGTATACTATTAATTTTAATGATGATTGGGTAAATGTGACTTACTTTGGAATGGAGATAATAACATTTGGACCTCAAATATATCTACTAAGGAATAATGTTTGCGTAAAGAAGAGAAGTAGCATAGTGGTGCATGGAAGGAACTATGTCATATAATTATCTATAAACTCATTAAGGACTTTATTAGTTCTATTATTCTTAATTATGATTTTATGATTAAAGCCAATAGAATGAATGAAACTAATGTGCATTATCACATGGAAATTAAGTGGGAGAATAAAGACAATGTTTAATTATTCTAGTTGACTGCAGATAATGTTAGATTTAATATTATAAATCAATTTATCGTTTAAGGTGGCACCGCTTGATGGAAGCTGCAAAGGATTTAAAATTTTAATTTTAAATTAATCCATTAATAAGGTCCTCTCCTCCCTGTCATAAAAGCTCTTTAGAAAATTTTCACCATCACGAACTGAAAGCCTGAGAAAGAAAAGAAGGGTAAAGGGATAGAAATAGATAATAATGAAACAAATAAGCCTCAGAAGCACTGGAAATGTGGTAATGACAATCAATGAAAGTCACGAGATTAGTTAGTGTGGCTTCAGAGTGGTTAATGCTCGAGACTGTGGCAAATAATTTACAAGACAAAGGAATGTGACTAGTGGTATTCGGGAGTTTAGTGGCTACGCCTTCCCTATCATCAGTAAAGTGATTGAGTCCTACGGCGTGACGGATAGTGTCTATAAGGGACCGAGTACAAATACACGGGTGACGAGTGGTGGGGCTATTCCACACGAATGGTAAATTCGATATAGGGACGATTATGGTTCCCCAATCGCAAAGACGCAGAGAGGATCCTTCGTAAAGAATTCCATTGTTCTCAAGCCATGGTGCATCTAGGTGGCAAGAAGATGTATCATGATCTGCCGCAAGACATTTGAAAGCTTAAAGCCGAAGAGACACGCTGGGATTTTGTTCAATTAATGTCTCATGCTCAATAGATTACGTCAATGATCAGTGTCACATATTACCCAACTATTAGAGAGAAGGAGTGAAGCTTAAGATATCACAATGGATTTTGTGACTTACTTTGCCACTGACATCGCAGAAGCATGATGCTGTGGGTGATAGTGACCTGGCCACAAGTTCACATATTTTCCTGTCAGGCGTGATGACCTTCACACAAGAGAAATTCTGCAAGTTGTACAATCGAGAGATTGTACGGTTGCATGGTGTGACGCCCCAACTCGGCATAGAATGTCAAGTGAGGGTCACTCTTTTTTTCTTTTTCTTTTTTTTCCACGTATATACTTTAAGCTAGTTCATTCATATAATGTTAAACAATTAACTAGATAATTGTAGAAGAATGATTACAAATATATATAAGTCTATATATGGGGTGTTCATCTAAGTAATATTTACATTGGTTTACAAAATTTCATATACAAATAACCCAAAGGCCTTCCAAAGAAAATTTATTATTGTGGCCTTGACTAAGATGGATGGCCCGGGTCCTCCGTCTCCTTCAGACCTACACCATTGAACACCTGCAAGGTTTTCACGCTAAAATTAATACACATGGATGATCCTCTATTAAGTGTCACCGACTTCTATACAAATGCATATAACACATATAATACCTACATATTCTTATCATTTCTCATATATATACTTATCATAACCACTCATTTCTATCACACCATATACTTTTCATGTCATCTTGTATTTTACTTCATTTAGAATCACTATCATTACATGTTGTTGCTTATGCTTCTCATATTCTCTATCATTCTACATAATTTCATTATTTTTATGCTCTATGTCCGCATAAACCTTAGAAGTGACAGAAACCATGAGGGTCTGGCAACAAGATATTGTGCGAGACACGACCATTTATAAAAGCCCGGGAGGCGCCGTGGATATATTATACCCGAAGGTATCATCATCGTATTTCCAGACAAAGACCTACGCCCGGCACATGATACCCGAATATCATCACTGTACGAGACAGTGACCATCTATAAGGGCCCAGAGGCGCTGTGGTGACCCTTTCGGGGCCACCGTGATCCAAACGGGATCTATGTCATCGACCCAAATCCAGTCCTGGTTATCAGAACTCAGATGCCTGGTAATTTATTTTTCCCACGTATGCCCATCTATCCTCTACCAGTTCTCACAGCACAAATCAATATGTATTTTATGTTCTCAGATATCTCATATTCCCGAATAATTATTGTCATTCGTATTCATATGGGATATATAAATATACAATCATTTATTCATATCTTTGCATTTTTCATATCTCGTTGTATGTGGTAACAACCATGCTACCATGTATGCTTGGTTGTTTATAAATTCATAACCACTAACTATAGCCACTGCAGGACTCCACTATTTTCATGATTTCTGGAAACTAATATAAGTTCCAATTTTTATCAAGCTATCTATGTATGGATTCTTGACTCAATGGGTCATATCCAAGAACACCACCGGAGTTCAAACGAAGGAGATATGACCTTCCGGGTTGGAGGTCATGTGCATCAATCTCGACGAGTCGGGATTCGAACTGACGAGCTGACTCGTCCCGGGACGAGCTCGGATCTAATCACCTTGTTCTGACATCTAATATCTTCCTCTAGTACATGAATGCATTCTGGATCAATGGGCTTTATAGAGTCCAAGAACACCCAAATCGGAGTTCAAACAAGGAGTTATGACCTTCCGGGTTGGGAGGTCATAATGCCAGTCAACCTCGACGAGTTGACCTTAACTGACGAGCTGACCTGTTCTGGACGAGCTCGATCTATCACCTTTGGTCTACATCTAATATCTTCCTCAGGTATATTAACGTATTCTTGACTCACGGGCTTTCCATAGAGTCCAAGAACACCCAAATCGGAGTTCAAACGAAGGAGATATGCGACCTCTGCTGGAGGTCATACGCAGCCAACCTTCGACTAGTTTGATATCTTGAACCGACGAGCTGGACCTTATCCTGGACGAGCTCAATCTATCACCTCGGTCTGACATCTAATATCTTTCTCAGGCATATGAATGTATTCTTGACTCGATGGGCTTTCCATAGAGTCCAAGAACACCCAAATCGGAGTTCAAACTAGTTGTTAAGAATCTCCGCCGGAGGTCATACAAATAATCTCTGATGAATTAATCGAAATTCCATTTGTTTCTCGGGCTCTTCTACAGACGAGCCGAGCTCTTCAGACGAGCCGAAAGCTCTTCAGATGAGCTGAGCTCTTTCAGGACGAGCTGAGCTCTACATGACGCAGCCAAGCCCCGCATGACGGTGCTGAGCTCGCAAAGACGGCGTTGAGCTCTACATGACGAGTTGAGCTCTGATGACTAGTCAGCTCGCGACGAGTTTGAAGCCTTACATGACGAAGTTGAGCTCGCAGACGAGCTGAGCTCTACATGATAGCGAGCTCGCATGACTAGCTTGAGCCTCAGACGAGCCGAGCTCTACATGACTCCAGCTGAGCCTCGCAGACGAGCCGAGCCCCACACTAGCTGAGCTCGCAGACGAGCCGAGCCCCATGACGAGCCGAGCCTCGCAGACGAGCTGAGCTCTACATGACGAGCTGAGCTCGCATGACTAGTTGAGCTCGCAGACGAGCTGCTCATGGCTCAGCTGAGTCAGAGGATGAGTTGAGCTCTACATGACAGTTGAGCCTCGCATGACTAGTTGAGTCATGATTTGCCGCCGACCTCCGCTTCGACGACTTACTGACCTCTCACCCATTTGACTGTTCTCAGAGTAAGACGGCACTTGGTCCATTGGGTCCGAATTGAGAAATTCAGAAAGCCTAACATCAAGTTCATTGATGTAGCAATTTCCCAGAAGGACTTACTTCCAAAATTCCTTATTTCGACTCAAAAACCCGTTCTAAGGTCCGATAGTTGACCGAATTGCTAATCGACCACCGCATCTAAATGGACTAACCTCGGTAAAAGGACCATAACTTGGTCTACAGAGGTCCAAATCGAGAAATTCAAAAGCCAAACATCAAGTTCATTGATGTGGCTGCAATTTACTAGAAGGACTCCCTTCTGAATTCCCTGTATTTCTAACCCAAAAACCCGTTCTAAGATCCAGCTACTGCATATGATCGACAATAAGGAATTTTCTGGGTTCAACTTGAACTGTGACCTCTTCTCAAACACATATACAGGATTTTAAAAGCCCTTTCCTTAACTCAAACCTACAAGAAATGAGCTTAGGAGTTCCCAAACCCAAACCATACACAAGATAGAGGGTTCTTAACTATGTATCTAGACTTTCTGTAATTAAAACTAGACTTCCATACTCCCATAGTTTTATACAAAACTAAGACACTATCCATACTCAAATTTAGTAATTCCATACCTGTGATCTTCTTCTTCTTCTTCTTCTTCCTTTCTTTCTCTTCTTATATCCCATTTGCTCTCCTTCTCCAAGACCAAAATAAGATATTTCTTTTGGTCTTATCTTTATTTGATCTTATCCCCTTTTTATTTTACTTTTGGTCCTCCAACTCTTATAATATTTGCAAATCAATTTATAATATTTTTTACAATGTTTCAAATCTTTTTTATTATTTGTAATTTAATCCATGATATTCCTACTTTTTGTTTTTATCTTTTATTTTATTCGACAAATATATTTCTTTATTTATTATTATACCCAAACATATAAAACTGCTAGTGGTATAATTGGGGTGTTACACATGGAGGCCGGGCCTCCATAGTATCTGATTGGGGATCCCCAAAGCCAACTCATTCTAAGAGTTTCTAGAGAGCTATGGGGACACAGATGAGGATGAGTACTGCTTTTCATCCACAGAATGACATCACAGAGGACTATACAGTGTTAGGAGGACATGCCTTATGAGCATGCGCCCCGGATCTCAAGGGCAGCTGGGAGGAGCATTGCCCTGGCTCAGTTCACTCATAATAATAGTGATCATGCGAGTATACATGGCAGCCCTATGAGGCATTATATGGGAGGCCATGTCGATCTCCAGTTTGTTGGACAGAGGTAGGAGAGAGATCCACCACGGGTCCGAAGTTGATTAGTGACACCTCAGTGTAGGTGGAATTGATATCTAAACTTCTTCTCACGGCTCAAAGCCGGTAGAAGAGTTACGTCGACACACGGCAATGACCTCTAGAGTTTGAGGTAGGAGATCATGTCCTCTTAAAGGTTATGCCTAAGAGAGGAGTGATCAGGTTTGGCAAGCGGGGAAAGCTATCGCCGAGATATATTAGGCCCTTCGAGGTACTAGAGAGGGTGGGCATAGTTGCTTACTAGTTGGCACTACCGCCGAGTTTATCAAGTGTTCACGACGTATTTCATGTCTCCATGCTCCGGAAATACACTTCAGATCCGACTCATATAGTGGATTGGTGCGAGCTTCTTGTTGATACAGATGGGATCTTCAAGGAGGGACCAATGCGTATCATGGATAGTCGAGACCAGGTTTAGCAACGCAAGACTATGAGGCTAGTGAATGTGCTATTGAGGCACCGAGGAGTGGAGGAGGCAACATGGGAGCGTGAGGACACAATGCGTACCGCCTATCCTTTCTTATTTAGGGATGAAGGTATGTTTTTTAGTCATTTGGTAGCATTCAATGACTGTTGCATATACATGTGATTGTGTATGGTTGTGAGTTGGAATTTCGGGACTAAATTCTTTTAAGGAGAGAAGAATGTAAGACCCGGGAAAAAGCTAAAGAATTTAAATTTAGCTAGGAAGGGAAAAATGGTAATTTTATCGAAATGGGATAGGCTAAAACATGTAATTTTTCTAGATCTCAGATGACAAAACAGACTTCACCGTTGAAATTGTCTCGCGAAATCTAGTCACCTAAACGAATTTCGTTGAATTTCAAGACCGTCAAAATTTTCCCTAATTTTGAGGCAACAAGATTTTTAGAAAAATCCAGAAAAATGTCAAATATTTAAAGAATGTCCATTTACGATAGATGGAATTTAAACCGAGATGAAATAAATTTTTTCAGGCGAAACCGGATCGGGGAAGCATGACACTGGATCACAGAGCTATATCTATGAAACAGTAAGATACCCATAAAGGAGAGAGAAGGTTCCCGTGATTTGCCGTATTTTCTAACAACCCAAGAGTCGAGAGTTAAAGCCGCCACGACAAGAAGCACGGTACCGAAATCACAAGATTTCGCCAAGGTCTAAGGTTCGAGTTTTCACGAAAACAGAGAAAAGGTGGTTTCCTGGGAAATCACGCTATTTGAGTTAGGGATTTTCTTCCATCGCTGGGTTTAATTTTCGTTTATGGGCATGTGTGTGTGTCCGCGGGCGCACGCCCAGCTTTTCCCCTTCGACTTTGACCTGCGAGCCACATAACTTGGCCATCACTCATCCGAATTAAGTGATTAAAATTTCCGGGTAACTAAAGAGAGAGAATATATCTCCTTGAAATAGGTATATCCAAAATTCAATCTCGGATCAAATCTATTCAGGCGGAGCAACACGCTATGGTGTGCAAGAGGAAATTCCTGCAGGGACAATTGTTAGTTTTTCTTATTGTTGGCCTCCAACCGATCACTGCACTTCTTTGTCCGAACTCCGTTTCGGGTGTTTTTGGACTCTATGGAAATCCCATTGAGTCAAGATTCCAGCCATGTTCTAGTGGAGGATAGTGGGTGATAATAACATAGCTGAAATCTATGTTTTGCACCAAGTGTATAGGTTGCTTGGTTGTGTCGATGTGAATAGCCGGGTTTTGATGTGACCATTGCATAGCATGTTGTAGGTTATTGTATTGGGTAGGAATTGCCATGAGTTAGCCTAAGGAAGGGTGTATGACATTATTTGTTTAGTCATGGATTGATGGATGCTAATATGCTTGATACGATATCTATATATATATATGCAGTATATTATACAGTTATATGGAACCTATATGCTTGCGATATATTTGCTCGGGTAATCGATATGAAGTACAATCGATGAGAATGGTTCATGTAGTGTGCATCATACATGTAACATGAGAAATTGCAAGGATAATAGCATTGCAGCTATGCACAGTGGACATCAAATATTAGGTGTGTGTGCATGGGTATGGTTATCCATCAATGTTGTTGATGAACGAAAAGAGTGAAGCCATACTTTCGACGACGTCCAATAAATGTTCACTTAAAAACATAAAAGAATTATAAATAATGTGTGTTGATGAGCAAGAAGGATCGTTAACTCTGGTGAAAAGCCCGAACATGGGTGTAAGAGACCCGAGGTGTGATCCAAAAAGTTCTGTGAGTGTAAGAGACCCGCAGTGTGATTCGAAAATTTCAGGTGTAAGAGACCGCTGAAGGGATTCAAAGTTCCGTTCAAAGAAAGACACGCCACATGGTTACTGCATAGACTCGACCAGTGATAGAAGTCGGGATTTCGACTCGAGATTAGCTGCCCATTGGCACTTGCATCAAGTAATCGCGAGCCAAGTATGCCCTGATATGTGTGTCATTTGTACTAATAAAGGATTTGTCATACTTTGCCAGAGATGCGCTGGGAGGAGTCGAGAGTGACTCTCGATATGGGCATGAAGACATTCCACGATGACATACGACATTCATGCAGACATTTTCACTTGGATGTGTGGCGGTTGGTTTAATCATTGTATGAGCACTTAGGTGGGGAGTAACTTCAGAAAGACATCACCACTAAGCCATGCCCTCGTCGGTGGACCCCTTTCTCGTGCATGGTCAAAAGGCTAACCCATTCGTGTCTCACACATATGAAGAAAGTCGAATGTGCTCAATCAGTATTTTGTATATGTATATTAGAACAATCAATTTTAATATATCATTTTGTATAAGAGTGTATAATTGAACTTTGTAAACATATTAATACATAGTTGCATGTATGGTATTCAAGGTATGGTCAATGTGGTCGGCGGTCATGGTGACTCAAGAATGCCTCGTGTGGTATATCGAAACGTGATGGGCTTCATGTGATGTATTTTATAGGCTGTATTTTGGATATTTCCCCGTGCATAGGATACTTTGTCCACTTTTAAATTATGGATCCCGGCAAATGGGACATGATGGTGTGCGCCGAGTTACCCGACACTCCACTGCTTAAAGAGGTTGACGGTTGGCCAACGGACCTCGAGATAGGGGTGTCACACAACATCCCGAACCATCCCGTTCGTTCTTTTCCCGAACCCCTAAGGTTATGTTTTCTAACCCTAGTGTTCATCTTTTTCCATATACACTTTACAATGTATATCTTTCACACAACATAGCACACCACAGTCATGTAGCATATTAGAGCACAAAACATGAAATACACAATGAATGCAATGGTCTAGACCCATGCCTATCAAGCCCTAGGTAATCTCATACCTCTGCTCTGATACCAAGCTGTGACGCCCCAAAATTCGAGGGTCCGTTGATCACCCATACACCACGAAAACCTGTGGATATCGTTTAACCCGATACCACACCGTGTGTCCCATTAACCGAGATCCATAATTTCACAAAACTGGATAGAGTCCCCTTCATACGAAGAGAGCCTTTCCGTAAATAATCAACTCAGGCCACAATATTCAGAAAACAACACCTAGCAAGAGAACCATAGGTTCGCCTAGGCGAGGCAAAGCCTATCATGCATTCTTGGCCTCGAGCTCATCAAGGCGAAGCCCACCTTCGCCTAGGCAAATTGCTTTGCCTCGGCAAAGCTCACCTTCACCTAGGCGAGGCAAAGCCTATTTCCTACCAGACATTTACATTAAAAACAGTCCAAATGAGTTTAATTTTATTCTTTTACATAAAAAATAAATATGAGTTCCATTTCAACTATTTAACACATTAGTACATACCAAAATTTGTTTCCTTCAAAAAATTTACAAAAAATCATAAAGTCACAGGTCGACTTTCTTCATTCTTGCGGCCCTAGATGAGAGTAGCCCACCGACGCATGTCCGTCACCTAAAATGTTATCCCATATAGAGTGTGCCACGCCCAGTAGAATAATTCCTACAGAGGCTACTCCCCACTTAAGTGCACATGCAATGTTCACCTCTAACACTTCACATTCACATCGACAATTCCAAGCAAGAATATGTAATCCTAGGTTAGAATTCTACATGTCATGCCATGAAATGAGATGAGACTCACTCATGCACCATGCCCGAATCTTTACCAACTCCCACCACACAATGCAATACCATGAAATGAGATGAGACTCACTCATGCACCATATTCCGAGTCTTTACTGACTCCCCTCACACAATGCAATGTCAATGTGTGATAAAATCCATCATTTATTGATTACATCCAATGATCACTTTTTTTAAAACAAAATTCATTTGTTTAGAAACCAAAATGCATTGGATGTTACACCTCAAATGATCATTTCACATTCAAAACCATGTGTCTTTTGCGGGCAGCGAATTTTCGGGGGTCTCATCGCAGGCTCCGCACGCCTTCCTATACTTTTTGGACTTTCACCTTTGGAGTGTATGAACCCGTACCGGGTCTTTCACCCAAGGGAGTGTTTAGCCCTTCTTACTATTACCCGACACAAGTTTTTCCATTTCATGCAACAGTGCGACTTTGTTGGACTTCGTCCAACAATACCGAGCCTACTCATCAATCACCAAATGTGGTGTTTGATTTCAACCATGCACTCACACCCATGAAATGTTATGTTCCTGTACATATGCAATGTGATGCACCATTGCATGTCAATGTCATGCCACATATGTGATGAATTCCATATGGACAATTTAACTCATACATTTTTACCATGTATCATGGACAATTATATTACATGCATATAATCTCTAAAACAACCACTGGGCCTAATGTCAATATATAAGCACACATATATCAACATTCATCAAATAACAATTGACTGTAACCATGTTAGTTATGTGCACCAAGTAATAACAACTTTAACTCTCAAGGCCAACTGTGACATATAAAATGCTCACAAAAACAGCCTACACAATGGCCCTTAAACTGACCATAAAACCACCCAACAAGCCTTTAAACTTGCCACAAAATCGACCAAACAAGATCTTAATAGTCCGGATTATTCTTCCTAATCCAAACAGTCCCTAAACAATTTTTGAGTCCCTAAACAATTTTTGGGACATACTATACACAACCACAAATCACTACCCAAACTGCCACAAACCCATTTGAAATCAATTATTGTGCTTATTTAAAACAGGCCAAACAACCCCTCAGGGCATAAATTCAGCCAAACAACCCTTAAAACCATGCTTTGAGCATGCCATGAACACTCACAAAACCGAGCCACGAAATCGACCACCAATAAGCCATAAAAAGGGCTATAAACAGTCCAAAATTAAGCCAAACAGGCCCTTAGTACATCTACACAACATTCCTCCTAAAATCAGCCCATGTGATGGAAATAAAACCAAAGTAAAAAGAATCTCTACTTTGAGCGAGAACCGATGAGGTCTCAAGAACACTCCTAAGCCCCAAAAATCTGATTTCCTAAATTCTCTCCTTGATCTCTCGTGAAATCCCTTTTTTGTACCTAAGCAGCCTTGTCAGGCAATGGGAACTTTGTTTTCGCCCGACGACCCGACCGACAACTGAGTTGAAGAAGACTGGAAGCTCCTTCCTCCTTCTCCACTAAAACCCAGTATCACCACTCTTATCCCTGCCTCACTTTACGATTAGCGGTTGGTTCACTGCGCCATGTGGAACCACTGATTACATCAAGTCCATTTCTTACCTCAAAATCATTT
Organism: Tetrastigma voinierianum; assembly: GCA_016808115.1. Taxonomy (NCBI): domain Eukaryota; kingdom Viridiplantae; phylum Streptophyta; class Magnoliopsida; order Vitales; family Vitaceae; genus Tetrastigma; species Tetrastigma voinierianum. Next base: position 402,867 of record JAEQBH010003190.1, on the reverse strand, counting down.
ATTTGATCCCACTGAAGTTCAAATCATTTTAAGTGAATTATTCTGTTATTTCCACTTTCAAGATTTTCTCAAAATCCCATTTTAAATCACTACACCATGTCGCCTAAAAATGCAGAAAAATTCATACTACATCAATCAACAACGCGTCAACCAGATCTTTCATTAACCAATCATCGCGTTCATTTCACGAGATCGAAAACCGTTTGCAACCCATCTCGCAGCGTAATTTACCGTTATCTTTCAAAATCGAACGGTCTGTTTTACGCGTGATGGTTAGAAATCAGAACGGTATCATCACCATCGCGTTATCCACAGCGCGAGATGTTTTTCAACGATATCACAACCAGACGATATTCGATTTCCCGAAGATGAAGACGTTGAAGATTAAAAGAGAACGACAGCGGCGAAGATAATAAAGTTTATCGATGGCGGTCATCATTATTCTTCCTTCAAATAACCGATCAGCCATTTAACGCCGACGATTAAAACACGGCAGCCGGATTGGCGACATCTATATTCGCGATGAATATCAAAATATTCATAACAATGGAAGTAGTTTATCTAAGAAAATGTTCACCATGACTATATGATCTCATACTTGAGACAACTATATTTTCCATCCAACTACTACTGTTCAGATACCTATACCAAGATGAGAGTGATTTTAAGATGATGTGCACAACAAATGAGCGGCGTGAATTCAACAAAGATTGGAGCATAAGGAGTTTAAGAGATAAGGTATCTTAACTGATCGGTTTTGGAAGAAGGCAAAGGAGGTCTAAATCATCATAGAACCAGAGTAAAAGTTTTGAAATTGGTTTATCAAGATAAAAAGTCCACACTATCAATCATTTATGAAGCAATGCATAAAGCTAAACTGGCTATAAAGGTACCAACAGCATTGGAAAAGGTAGTATTGGGAAGTCATTACAAAAGGAAAATCAATTACATAGACATTTACACGTTATAGGTAATACAAAAAAATCCTTATATAGTTATTATTATCTTCTTTAAATGCAAAGTATTGTAAACTAATAATTTTTTTTTACTTTTGTTAGCATATTTTTTAAATCCAATGTTTCAATATTCAAAGCAATTCTCTCACCATTCGGAAATTAAAATTGGACTAAAGAAGGTTATCAAGATATTGAGTTGATTGAATAGGCAAAAGTTGAATCGAGGTATAACAATAACTTGTGCTATTTTTATAATATATTTTGTATTTGTAATGTGCATTACTAGCAGAACATACAATAGTAATGATTTGTTCAAGGCCAAGGAGAATTTGGAATTGCACTAAATCCGTAAAAGCAATAAATCAATCTCTTCTAGGTATCATCATATTACTTTTTAAATAAAAATTGTCATCATTTTCTCTTAAATATATATTGGTGTTTCACATGTTTTTTTAATAATGGCTTAATGGTGGAACACAGGTGATGATAACCACATCTTCAAAGATTATCAAAGTTTTAAGTCAAACATGTTCTTCATCTGGTTATGAAAGAAAATGGAGCACATAGTCATTGATTCACACAAAGTTGTGCAATCGCTTGGCAATGAAAAAGTTGCATAAGTTAGTTTATGTCCACTATAATATGCGACTTGAAGTGATGAAGATTTGTACAATCCAATTGACTTGAATCCATATTTAATCATGACATATCTGGCGATGGATAAGAAGGTGAGAATAACCCATTTTACTATCCGACAATTGGATTAGTTAGATCAAGATCTTCCCTCTAAAGAAGGTAGAGAAGCAGCTCGTGATAATGATGGTGGCACAAGTTAAAAGGTAAGTAGGCGTGCAAGTAGTATTGCGCAAGGAAGAGACATTGGTTCTTCTCGTAAAGGTAAGACTCCTTGAATAATTTTTTCAAATTCTAGTAGTGATGATGGTGATCGATAGAGTCAATAGAGGGGGTAACAACATTGGTGGTGGCAATGAAGATAGTGAAGACACTAGTAGGGACAATGGAGCAGGTGGTGGCATTGGAGGAAGCGGTGTTGTTGATAGCGGTTATGTTAATCAAGTTGATCATGGAATGTCATGTTGTGGAAATGAAAATTATTATGCCACACAAGATACTAATTTGTGATACAGCCGCATGGGAACAATCGAAAAGACTGAAAGATTGACTAAATTTCGGAGTGATGATAACTATTCCACTGGGTGTAAGACCCAAGAAAATTCCAATTTCTGGAAAAAGAGTAAAATCGTAATTTCGGTAAAATCCAAAATTTATTCTCTAGATCTCGGATGACAAAACGAATTTCACCACGCGTAATCCTCCTGAAAATCTGAATAACATGTCACTACCAATTCCAGACAATGAGTTGGCACGCTTTCGAGGCATCACGCTTCGGTGTTTAAAACTATGTGGATGTGATTTGAAAGTCACCTATAACATGTACATGTTGCACATATTGCACGGTAGAGAGATGTTGATGTGAAACGACGTCATAAAGCAAATGTCGAAAATCCAAGCTTGGGGACATAGATGGCATTATAGAATTTGTTTTAAATGATAATAATGCCAAAATAGTAAACAATGTCATCTCTTACAAATTGAAAAGGAGAAAACGTGAAAGAGAGGGGGGTCTTATGCAGGTTGTCGGAATTCATTTTATAGAGAGAAGCGGACTCCTTCAGATTCTCGCAATCGATCATTTGATTCCTTCTAGCCAAGAAGGAAAGCCATTTTACGCGATGGGCAAACGTGGACTCCGGTTTTGAAGAGTTTCGAAAAACTCTGTGAGGTAGGGGTTTCATCCTACTTGTTTTACTCTTGATTTAAGAGCTTTGTTGATGTTTCGATTGGGTTGAGGCCTTGATCCATGCTGATTCGTCCCAAATTCGAACCTATGGAATTTATGAAACCCAATTATGCGGGCCAAGAATAAAGCTTATGGCTGTTTGGTGATAGTTGTAATTCTGTAACAAATTATTGTGATGTGTATGAGGCCTAAATGGCCATGGCTTCTTAAGGTTCACAAAGTGGAACCGATGTTGTTGTGAGTGGTCAGTGGAATGAACTCCGAGGGGTTTTACCGTTCACGTGAATAGTGTTTACGAATTAATTTTGTAAGAAATTGTGTATGGTTAAGTAATTCAAGTTGAATTGTTCGTGTCGATCATTACCTACGCGAAATAATTTTCATTTAATGAATTGTGAAATTACATGACATAATGAATATTAAATTATAATATATGCATGATTATATATTTACATGTGTTATATAATTGTATTGAATTGGTACTATATATTCCATATGCACTGAGGCACCTTAGAACTAGAGTTGAGCATGATAGGTTCATTGAGAGAGTGGTTTCCGAGGGCGACTAATAATAAACACACTCATCGGAGTATAGCCCATATAAAATATCAATCGTCGGAGTCAGCCCAATTGATATACATCGGAGGGTTGTCCACTAAAAATATCATCGGAGTCGGTCCACTACTTATATCGGAGGGTTTTCCACAATTAAAAACAAACATCTTTGTTTTGAAAAATAATGTTTCTCATACGTGGCTTAGGCAAGTGTGAGGGAGTCGGTGAGGACTCGGGGTATGAGTTGATCAAAGTAGACATTCAAGCAGGATCACCCATTTACTTGAATGTATAAGCTTTCATTGGAGCATTGCATTATGCATCTTAGGGTGGAGAGTAACCCATTTAGGGTGATTCGACCATCGAGCGCTAGCTCACCCCGCTGGTGGATATTATTTTCAGTAATGTGGAGCGCACGGTGAGGATTCGCCATCACAGAGACCGCTTAGAAGAAAGTCGAAAGCAGCTTTGGTTTTATGATGTATTACATGTATTAGGATTCTAGAATTTTAATATATGTTGTATAAGAGTAAAATTTTAACTATTGTAACTATGGTATATAGTTGGTGTGGTTATGAGTATTGTTGTATGGGCCCAAGTGGTCGTTTTTACTCATGTAATGTATTATGTTGATCAGTTGGGATAGGTTTGTTCTGCAGAGCCCCGCACAAAGGAGATCACAGATTTTCATGATACTCAACACCATGATTCACGAGTGTTTCCGCCGGTTGCTGACTGGGTAGTCAACGGACCTCTGAAATGAAGTGCCACAATCATCGGTAGTCTGAGAAAGATACGCAACAGGTCAGGGGATTGGGCTTAGCTGGTAGTCTTTGAGGTGTAAGAACATCGCCACTAGGTGTGGTTTGATGTTAAGTTTAGGTATGAGATTACCTAGGAAATCACGGGGCAAAACCAGGACACCGCATGCATGTGTTTTGTGTGCTTTGTGTGATTTGATAATTTTGTTGTGTGAAAAATATGCATAACATGAATGATGTGTGATCATGTATTGTGTATGGTTTGTGTGCTTAGTAGATAGCACATAGAGTGGATTTTGGGGAGTTTTTACAACATAAAACCGAACAAATATTAGGAGAAATAAAATAAAATTGAATAAATTCATTTTGTTTAATGGATAATAAAACTAAAAATGTTAATAAATTTTATGCTGAATAATAGGTTTAGTGTCGATCAAGAGGTTTGAGGAGATTTTAGACAAAATGTCCAAATTTAAAATGAAAAATGAGGCAAAGGTGTCATTTTCATATTTTACAATGAGTAAACTCGAAGAGTAATTGATTAAAATAAATTTTTATAAATTTATTTTGAGTATTCGAAAATGAGAAAAAAATAGGTATATATTTTTTTTTTGTGAGTTCATAGTTTGGAAGAAAAAATATTTATGAGAGAGAGATAGTAGGCAGGAAGGGTATATATATATATATATATATATATATATATATATATATATATATATAATGAAAACGAAAAAAAAAGTGCAAACTGCTTCAAGGCCGCCTATTTGTATTGTGACTCTAGTCTTTTTCGCAAAGGATCAGACAAAAGACACGTGGCTAGGAGGTTAGTTGCAATAGCAAAATTTGTATTGCAAACTTAAGGAGGGCTGTGAAGGGTCGAAATCAGATTGCAACACAGTGAGGTGTATTGCAATTGCATGGTCATATTCACAGGAATTGTATTGCAAGAAGATTTTATATTTATATAATAGAGGCCTGAGTGGACTCATTGTAGACACCAAGGTGTATTGCAATACAAAGCTGGTGCTGGCTAGGCAAGGGAGGTGCTGCATGGCACATAAGTGTACTGTGGCTAGGAAAGGAATACGGCCGCAGGGAAATCAGACAATACGCCGTATTGTGAATGGGAGGTCGCAAGGCTGCGGGTCGGAAGTGTATTGCAATAGGAAAATTGTATTGTAAACTTAGGTGAATAAAGAACTATGAATAAGAACTGTGTGAATAAGAATATATTTTTTTTTCAAAAACTAAATCAATCACTGGGACAATTGGAAATGAAATTTAAAATAAAATTTTTGTAACAAAATTGATTGACATGTGAATTAATTTGTTTCAGATATTTCATTTAAATGCGGGGACATAGAATATGAACAGATATTCGAGTATGAATAGTGTCTCTGGGTCATGGTTTATGCCTTTAGATACTGAATAGCTTAATTTGCCATTTAAATAGTGTAGATACGCAGTCGAGGACGAGGACGTCCACTCGGTATCGGGTCGTGGACCAGGCATTCGACCACCACCAAGATTTGATCGCAGTTTTTGTAGAGGCCGAGGTATTGGCGCGTAAAGAATGGTAGGCACAGCCGTGCAGAAAGTGTGTAGTCGGAGGTCTGCAACTTCCAGATATTAGAGCGCACATCCACATTCTGTGTGGTGAGATCCACGGTGGTAATCATTGGTTTATGCACCCAGAAGGTGTTAGAGGCACGGAGATTACCTCCGACGCGATCAGATCACTAGCTTGCCCAAATAGTGGGTGAGGCCCAAGGCTGGTGGAATAAGTGCGGCCCTAGACCCAGAGGCTATGACACAGGCAGTTTCAGATTTGGCTCCATACGGGTAAGTACTTTCAACATCATGAGGTACGCGGCGCTCGGGAGCTCCAGAGTCACAGGGGTGATACCTGCATGGATTATGGCTAGGTCTGGCGTAGCCACCATTTAATGATTACACGTCGCCGCATACGGCCAAGGTTGGGGGAGATTCGAGAATGGACTAAAGTTGTCCATTCTAGATGTGATCAGAGGACTTCGCCATTGATATGGCCTCCATGGTCAGGGACACCTGACCATAGAGAGAGAGATAGAGGATGCTCGGAGCACTCGGGATGCGAGTGTCAGTAGCAAGAGGAAGGACAGTCAGTCTTCTTCCAGCCAGAGCAGGTGCAGAGTCTAGCTCACGAGGTTTCGTAATGCGCCATCCAGTGGACGTATGAGTCACGGTCAGCGAGGCAGATGGTGTGTTAATACCGCAACAACCCTCGACACATGAGGAGGGATTGCCCTGAGACAAGGATCCCAGTGGCTCGGGACAAAGATACCCACTAGTAGCAAGACGTGCAGAGTATATAGCACGCCCTCCACAACACCTGCGACAGCCAAAGGAGCCAATCTCGCCTGTGGAGCCATACGGCACCTCCCATTTCACAAAGTGTGCCCGAGAGGGGCCGCAGAGTATGGGCAGAGGCAGAGGACTTAGGCCCATAGGCGTGGGACATCAGGGGTCCAGGGCGGTCTATGCTATCACACCGCAGCCGAGTCGGCCAGATCAGCCAGCCATACAGGTACATTTTCGCTATCTCGCCTACGGGCAAGAGTGTTATTTGGACTCGTAAGCCAGATCATTCATTGCCGTGATCGCCTGTGATAGAGTTGGGCTTAGAGGTTGAGACCTTAGAGGAGCCTTTGTATGTGAGTTCTCCTCAGTGGATAAGGGCAAGAATAGGATGATATGTCGAGGTTACGTAGTCGAGATATCAGGACTCTACTCACAGCCGGGACTCGAGGATCATGCATGTCGAGTTCGAGCGTCATCCTCGGGATGGATTAGCTGACAACCATGTGGTCGTTTATCCATTGTGAGCCGAGGAGGTTACCTGCCTACACGCGGTAATCCATACTGCGGTATTTCAAGGACAAGCACATATTTCGGGCCTGCACAAAGATAATGCAGTCCAGTGTCGTGACAAGAAGCTGGCTACTAGCCTACTCCTAGAGGACGAGAAGGAGACCTCGTACTTAGATCTACTGAGTAGTGTGCGAATATGTGGATGTTTTCTAAATGAGCTAATCTTGACTCCGCCTTCCAAAGAGGGTAGTAGACTTCGTATCGAAATACACTCGGGCATCACCACCCCTATGACTCGCACAGATGGCACCCGCTGAAGCCGTAGAACTCAGAGTCCAATTACAGGAGCTACTGGACAAGGGGTTCATTAGACCGAGCACTTCACCATGGGGCGCTCCGGTTATATTTGCGAAGAAGAAGGACAAGACCCTTGACTGCACGACATAAAATAATCAACAGGTTATGATCAAGAATCGATACCCATTACCGAGATTTAATTATTTGTTTGCTCAGTCAGAGAGGAGTGCAGTCTACTCCAAGATAGACCTTCGCACCAAGCTACCATCGCCTGAGGGTTAGGGAGATAGATATCCTAAGACAAATAATAGGACGCTGCTATGGGCACTTTAAGTTTACGGTGATGCCCTTTGATTGACAATGCGCTCAGCAAAGATTCATGGACCTCATGCATAGGGTATTCCAACCCATCTAGGATCAAGCCACCGGTCTTCGTGGATGACATTTTGATCTACTCCCAGTCAAAGTGGGAGCATGAGTATCACTTGAGGATCGTGTTACAGTTGTTAAGAGACCATCAACTGTACGCCAAGTTCAATAAGTGCGAGTTCTGGCTTACTGAGGTGAGATTTTTGGGACACGTGGTGTCGACATCAGGCGCAGGCCGCTGACCCGAGAAGGCCGAGGCCGTGACGAGTTGGGAGAGACCGGGTCACCGAGATACGTATTTCTTGGATTACCGGGTATTACAGAGATTCCATTGAGGATTTCTCCCTTGACAGCGCATCTATGACAAGGTTGACCAAAGGAGGTCAAGTTTGATAGGGATGACCGATGTGAGGGGAGGCATTCCAGGAGTCACATACAGACTTACTTCAGCCCTATCTTGATAGTCTCGCATGTGTGACGTAGGTACACGTTGTATTGTGATGCCTCGAGGCCGAACTAGGATGTGTTTTGATGCACAGGAGGGTAGTAGCTATGGTTCCCTCTCCCGCCTGAAGAATCATGGAGCGTAATCACCCCACACACGATACGAGTCGGGCGGCCGTAGCTCCGCCTCAAGATTCGGGCACCACTACTTATATGGAGAGGAGTTCGAGGTGTACTCAAACCATAAAAGTATAAAGTATATTTTCACGCAGCTGGACCTCAATATGAGGCAACGCAGATGGATGGAGTTCTTAGAGGATTATGACTTCACTTTGCATTACCACCCTGGTAAGGCAAATGTGGTGGCTGATGCATCACCGGAAGTCACTGTAGAGTATTGCCAAGATAGTCGAGTGGCGATGTCAAGACTGCGGACAACTGGGGTTACAAAGACGGCGTGTGCACAAGTGACGGGCCGTGAAATAGCTGGGCCACACCGCTCTATTGAGCAGAGTAATCGAGTCCTAGCGGCAGACGCAGATAAGGTCCATCAAGGACCCGTACAGCCAGCACGGGATGAGGGTCGACCGTCCACTCCTGATGGTAGTCTTCTTGTGATAGAGGACGGGTAGTGGTTCCCCTATCTCGACCGACGGAGAGAAGAGATTCTCGTGGAGTTTCACCGCTCGACGGCAGCGCATCCGTGTGTGTTCGAAGATGTACCAGATCTTCGCCGCATACTCTGAGCTGACGTAAGAGACACGAGGGGACTTCTGTCGACGATGTCTCACATGTCACAGTTAAGGTCGAACACCGTATACGCCAGGCTGCTTCAAATGATTTGAGATAAATGAGCGAAGATGTGAGCACATTACGATGGATTTTGTGACCCACTTTGCCACCGACACCGCAGACACATGATGCGTATGGGTGATAGTATCGGCTCACGAAGCCTACACATTTTCTACCCGTGCGATGACCTTCTCTATCGAGAGATTCGTCTAAGCAGGCATCTAAGAGATAGTCCGCCACATGGAGTACCGCATCCATACGGCTCCGACAGGACCCGAGGTTTACTACAAGACTTTTGAAGAGTTTCCAAAGGCAGGGCACACGGCTGACGATGAGTACAGCTTCACCCGTACGTACGGTCGCCCGAGAGACTATACAGTGTTAGAGGACATGCCGCGAAAGCATGCGGCCCCGGATCATCACTAAGAGCTGGGAAAGCACTGGGCCTTTTAGTGGAATTCTCCGCCTACAACAACAATTACCAAAGTAGTATACGCATGGCACCATATGAGGTATCAGGATGGAAGGCCAAGGCAGTCACCGTTATGTCGACCGAGGGAGAGTTTCATCACCGGTCCTAATCACAGAGACACCTCTCAGAAGGTGAGCTTGATACACAAATACTTTCTCACGCCTCGCAGCCATGGTAAGAGCCATGCAGATGTACGACGCCGACCCCAGAGTTCGAGGTTGGGGATCACGCTTCGCCAAGGTGATGCCTAAGCAGGAGCGGTCATGTTCGGCAAGCATGGGAAGCTATTGCCGAGATTCATAGGGCCATTCGAGATACTCGAGAGGGTAGGCATCAGAGCGCACGGCATGCTATCGCCAAAGATGTCATGTGTCCAAGAGGTATTTCACGCTCCATGCTCCTTAAGTATACTCCGATCCAAATTTCACGTGGCGGATTGGGAATAGATCGAGGTTGACACCGATGGGGACTCCGAGCAGGACCAGCATTTTGATACGTAATCGTTTTGTGGACGCAACTGAGGCTAGTGAGGGCATGGCGCATCTATGGGGTGGAGGAGTCAACGTGGGAGTGCGAGGACACGATGCAGGCCACCTATCCCTTCTTATTTAGGGATGAAGGTACGTGGTTTAGTTGTTTAAATTTTTAAATGACTAGTTTACATGCAAAGTGGAGTGCGCGTTGCATATGCATGTGAGTGATTGTGATTGTCCAGAATTTTGGGACGAAATTCCTTTTAAGGAGGGGAGAATGTAAGACCCGAGAAAATTCCAATTTCTGGAAAAATGGTAAAAACGTAATTTCGGTAAAAATCTGAAATCTATTCTCTAGATCTCGGATGATGAAATGGATTTCACCATTGGAATCGTCTCGCAAAATCACTAACACGTCGACCCTCGCCGACCTCGAGACAAAATGGGGCTGGCACGTTTTCAAGGCATCAAGCTCGGCGTCGTGAAACGACATGTGATGACGAAGTCACCATAACATGTACACATATTACACATATGCTGTATGGGTAGAGAGATGATGGAAATTGACGGTCGAGTAGTGCTAAATGTCGAAAATCCAAGTTGGGGGACATGGGGATGGCATTATAGAATTTGCTTAAATAATAATAATGCCAAAATAGTGAACAAGTAATATCTCTACAAATTGAAAAGGGGAGAAAACGAAAGAGAGGGGGTCTTACAAAGAGGTTGCTAGAATTTACTACTTGTGAGAGAGAAGGACCTCCTTCCTCTAGATTTTCGCACCTGACCTCTGATTTCTTCTACCAAGAAATAAAGCCTATTCTACGCGAGCCGGCAACGCGTGAACTCCTGGCTGAGGAGTTTCGACAAAACCCATGGAGGTAGGGGTTTCATCCTACTTGTTTTACTCTTAATTTGGAGCTTTGTTGATGTTTCTATTGGTCGATACTTTCGATCGGCCGCTTGGACCGTCCCAAATCTTGGAACCGGGCGTTGACTATGAAAACCCACTATGCACCGTAATAGCTTTTATATTGCTTTGGGTATTTATGTTGTAATTTGTGAAACAAATTGTATTAGATGTGTATGAGGCCTAAATGGCTATGGTTTTCTTGCCCACAAAGTGAACCGATGTTAGGTGATGCCGCGGAACAAGAACCCGAGGGTTTTACTGCTCACGTGAATAGTGTCTGCGAATTAATTTTATGAGAAATCGGTATGGTCGTAGCACTTAAGTTGAATTGCTCGTGCTTGATCATTAGCCCATGTGAGCTAATTTTTGATGTAATGGATTGTGAAATTACATGACATGTTTGTGTTATTTAAATTATGAATATATGCATGATTATATATTTACATGTGTTATATAATTGTATTTAATTTCCAGATTACGATTCCATACGCACCGGGGCAATTCTTAAACGACAGAGGATGCATGAGGTGGTTCATTGAGAGAGTGGTTTCCTGAGGGTTGACTAATAATACACAATTATCTGAGGGTAGTCCATATAAATATCAATCGTCTGAAGGTCAATTGATATACACGTGAGGTTGTCCACTGAAAAACACACCTGAGTCGGTCCACTACTTATATCTGAGGGTTGTCCCCAATTAAAACAACAAACATCTTTGCTTTGAAAATAATGTTTCACGTGGCTTAGGCAAGTGTGAGGAGTCGCGAGACTCTCTGCAGATGAATGAGTCAAAGATATTATCTGGCGTAGGATCACGCATTTATTTGAATGTATGTTTTCATCGAGCATCGTGATATGCACTTGTGTGGAGAGTAACCCATTTAGGTGATTCGACTACCGGGCGCAAATTTCTCACCCCGTCGAGGGATATTATTTTCATGTACAGGGAGCGCACGAGGAGACGGCTCATCATAGAGGCCGCTAGAATAAAGCCGGTTTGCGGGCTTTAAGGCTTTATGATGTATTACATATATTAGAATTCAAGAATTTTAATATACGTTGTATAAGAGTAAAATTTTAACTCTTGTAACTATGGTATATAGTTGGTGTGGTTATGAGTATTGTTGTATGGGCCCAAGTGGCCGTTTTTACTCATGTTATGTATTATGTTGGATTGTTTGGGACAGGTTTGTTCTTGAGTAGAGCTCCCCGTACAAAGGAGACTCTGCCCGATTTTCGTGAGAGATGTTTGGTCACCCGACATTAAGTGTTTCTGCTAGTTGACGGGTAGTCAACGGACCCCCGGGAATGGGGCGTCACAGTGGGCATGATTATAGATCCAACTATAACCAAATTGATGAGCACTTCCAATCATTGGCTCTAGGATCAATACTTCATCAGTGGAGCGTGAGATGACTATATCATAACTTTGAAGTGATAATTTTTCTATGCTTACTTCAGTATGATTTTTATCAATATTCAACTACTAAAACACGAGCTAGTGATTCTTATGGATATGACCAATCTTTTGATAGCAGTAGCATTGCTTATCGAGGTTTTGGATACTATCAGCATGATGTTGAGCTCGAATAGCCTCCAAGGTCATATTTTCCTAATTATGGATCATCAAGCCAATCATCTCCACCAACACATTCAAGTAATGAACAACTATTTCAACCACATTCTCATTATGCAAATTATCGTTCCAATTTGTATGCTTGTAGTAGGACTAATGATGATGATTTTGAGCCCCTCGTCATTCAACATGGTATTGATTGATGTATTTGATGACATTTTGTTAAAAAGTTGTTATAGCTTAAAAAATAATTTATTTTTTGTTAGCATTATCATAAATATATTCTATTGAATGCTTCATTAATTATTTAAATAATGTTAAATAGAAAATAAAAAAAATTTATTAAAATTTTAAGTTATTTAATTATATCTATTTTTCTAATCATTTATATAATATTTTAATAATTTTTAAACATTTTAATCATCTTATTTTGTGTATCGGCCAATACTTAATCGATACACCGCGACCGATACGTCTCGAGACCGTCCGAGTCAGTAACCGATATCGCGACTTTGAACCAAGGAGAACATGCATGGCTTCTTTCCATAGTGTATGGTGTTGGTTCTACTATGTCCTTTTTGTGAACAAAAACCAAGATAGCAGCGAGATATGTTACACACGAAAGTCCCTGCAAGAGAGGCCACCTGGTCCGCTTATACCCTAATTATGTTTTATCACTCAAGGCTAAGATTTTCCTAAACATGTACTAACAAGTTACCACTTACAATCTTGGGTTTTGATATCACTAAAGAAGGTCTTTTAGAAAAAGATTAGGGAGTTTGACTTAGCCCAAAATAGACCAAATGAGGAACAAATGAGGTAAGATGGCTTATCTGATTGGATGGTTGAGGCATGCAATAGCACTGTTCTTAAAGTAGATTCGCCCTCCTCCAATTTGTAACCCTGGTGCGTAGAACGATGTTTACTCCGTGGATTCAACAACTTTATCTTCGCTTAGTACTCCCTTTATGATGCACAAAGACACAACCCCAATGAACATGTTCTAAGCTAATAAGTCACTGGAAACTATAGAGTGTTTGTAAGAACCTGAGAGGAAAGGAAATGATGCCCCTGGGCACTTGAGAAAATATGCCAGGAAGCACTACATAGAGGAGAGAGAGCTTGAAAGAGAGATCTCAAGATGAAGTGTGAGAGAAATGAAGGGGGAGGGGCACCTTTATATAGGTGGAGTCCCAAAGGATCTCTTCACAAAATGTGCTAAAAAGCAACAAAAATTCATATTTCAATTTGACTAGTTAACAAAAGAAATTAAATTGCTAAATTAATTTGGCCAAGTCAATTTGAAATATCATTGTATATTTCTTCCACATGATTTCACTTAACTCTCCAACAATCCCCCATGTGAGTATGTAAGTGTGAAGAAGAAGAAATAAGATTCTGAATGGAGGAATACTAGAATCCAATGCATGAGATCTAGTGCCCATAGACTATGAACCAGTTTTAGGATAAATAAGTATGAATCACAAAACATGGTGAATTAAAAATTCTATGAACCAATGTTTCTTTGTATGACTCAAGGAACCTATCATCCACATTGATTTCTCAACTACGAGTTGTACTTTACGAGTTAGCACTAATAGGCCATGCGCCTTATCTAGATGTTCATGAGAGCTCTAAAGAATAGGCCTATATTCTCATAGGAAGCGGCCCCACTTCCACTCTCTTATAGGTGAAACCATCAAATGTGTTATGCATCTAAACACACCATCCAAAAGGAATATGGTATTCATTAAGAGTTTACACTCAACCTCAACCAATGCAAAATAGGCTCCACCTACACCATAAGGATGAACGCTCAATAAATATAAATGATAGCGTAGCTCACAATCAATAGATGACTTGTTATTATTACCTATATGAACCCACTTCATGGGATCTCCATTCTAGTAGTCGGGTTGTCACCACCTCGACTTCCGTAATAGGTAAAATCTGTGGGATTATAACCCCCTGCTCCTGCAGCCTATCGCAGACAATATTGTGTCTTAGGCGTATATGTCCGTTTTCTTCCCATTAAACATTTTACTTTTAGCTTAGCTATTGCAAACTTGGCTATCACACGCATACAGACACTCCGACAAGGCTGGTCTAAATTCCCAGAAGGATATTCGACAATAGATTTTTTAGCCACTCGACTTTAGAACTTGCCTTCTCTAAGGCTATAAACTCAACTTCCATAGTGGACAGAGTAATGCAAATTTTCTTAGATGATTTCCAAGAAATTGCACCTCCTCCAAGGGTAAAAATGTACCCACTGGTTGATCTCATCTCATTCGAATCAGAGATCTAGTTAGCATCACTAAATCTTTCAAGGACATTTTGAAATCCACTATAACACAAACAATAGTCATTGGTGCCTCTCAAGTACTTTAGTACTCTATGAATGGAAACCCCATGATCTTGATTAGGACTTTAGGTGTACCAACTCAGTCTTCCAATTGCGTAGGTAATGTTGGGTCTGATACAATTTTCAAAGTACATTAGGCTACCAATTATCTGAGCGTACTCAGTTTGGGCAACACTATGTTCTCTATTTTTCTTCAGATGTGAATTGGGATCATAAGGAGTTGACACTAGTTTACAATCAAAGTGTTCAAACCTCTTTAAAATCTTACCAATATAGTGTTCTTGAAAAAGGTTAAGCCCATTAAGTGTTCTAGTTATTTTGATTCCTAGAATCACCTAAGCTTCTCCTAGATCTTTCATATCAAACTTTGATCTTAGGAAACTCTTGGTATTAATTACAACTTGTAGGTTAGTCTCAAATATAATCATATCGTCAACGTGTAAACAAATGATGATGCATGAGTTATTTTCAACTTTGCTATAAATGCATTTATCAGCATCATTAATGGAAAATCCATTAGATATCAGCACATGATTAAATTTTCTATGTCACTGTTTGGGTGCTTGTTTTAACCCATAAAGCAATTTAACTAGCCTACAAACTTTTTCCTCATCTCCTAGAACCATACACCCTTCAAGTTGATCCATATAAACTTTCTCTTCCAGTTCTCCATTTAAAAAGGCGGTCTTAACATCCATCTAGTGTATCACTAGGTTATGAACCGATGTTAAAGCAATTAACACCCTAATTGAGGAAATCCTTGTCACAAGAGCAAAGGTATCAAAGTAATACACCATGCTTTTGTTTAAAACCTTTAGCAATTAAACATGTCTTATATTTCTCAATCGACTCATTTGATTTTAATTTTGTCTTAAAGATCCATTTTACAACCTATAGTTTTAGCACCAGGAGGCAAGCCTACTATCTCCCAAGTATGGTTATGCATTCTTGATTCAATTTCACTACTAATGGCCTCATTTCATAAAGGTGCATCAGATGAAGTCATAGCTTCCTTATAGGATCTAGGGTCGCCATCAACGAGGAAAGTGTAAAATCCATCACCAAGATTAGTTTCTTTCCTTTCCCTTTTACTTCTTCTCAATTCTAGTTCAAATGGATCACTAGACTCAATTCCAAGATTTCTTTGAACTTGTTGTTGGCCATTTGTTTTCCAAGGAAAAATATTTCTGCAGGTCAAGATTCTTAGTCTCAATTATAGAGTTTACTTCACTATACCATTTTCCTCGATTTGATGACAAGAAACCTATAGGCAAAGACTATTCTCTCGTATATCCAATAAATAAGCCGTATCAAAGGTTATAGACCTAATTTTTCTTTTCTGCGGTTCCGAAGAAGTACTTTTGCTAAACACCGTCACACTTTTAGGTATCCAATGTTAGGTGTATATCCTTTCCATAACTCATAAGGAAACTTACTAGTGCTCTTGTAGGGTATTCTATTTTGAATATGATAGGTGGAGAGGATAGCTTCCCCCCATAAGTTCAAGGATGTTCCTGAACTTACTAACATGGCATTCATCATCTCTTTTAGGATTCTATTTTTTGTTTCAGCTACTCCATTAGTTCAAGGGAATAAGGAGGAATGGTTTCATGTAAAATTCCATGTTCCTCACAAAAGGTATTGAAGGAGTTGGACTCGTATTCTCCACCCCTATGGGATCTAAGTGTCTTGATTTTCTTACTTAGTTGGTTCTCTACTTCATTTTTATATTTGACGAAAGCATCCATTGCTTCATCTTTGTTTCTTAAAAGATGGTGACTCTTGTATATCTTGGAGAAGTCATCCATGAAGGTAATATAAACCTTTACCACCTCTATTCATGGTGTTTTTCAAGTATCCTAGGTCATCAAGAATCAACTCAATAGTTCCTGACTCTTTCTATCGGGTTTGCAAGATTTCTTGCGGGTTTTAGATTCTACATACTACATTTTCCAAGGTTTTCTAAGGACAATTTGGGAATTAAACTTAATTCAACCATTTTCTTAATATAAGAGAAGTTCACATGTCCTAATCTACCATGTCAAACATCACACAAAACAACTATGTAAGTAGTAGATAAAGATGCTTTTTTATTCAATATTTTTTAAACATTCAACATAAAGAGACCTTGGTTACAATAACCCTTCCCAACAAAAGCATCGTTCTTTGTTAACATTAGTTAGTCTGACTCAACCATGATCTTAACTCCTGCTTTCCCAAGTAAAGACACTGAAACTAAGTTCCAATGAATATCCGGTACATGGAGAACATCATTAAGGGTAAGAACTTTTCCAGAGGTTAGCTTGAGAAGAACTTTCCCTTTGCTAATCACCGGGGATGATCTCGAATCTCCCATGAACACTTGTTCCTCTCCTTCCTTCACCGTGGTGTAGGAAGTTGTTGATAGACCAAAAGACACATACAAATTTACGACGTTATTACCAAGGACTATTGTCTACCTCGCAATCCGCGCCATAAAACCTGGCTGACTAAACCAAACATCTCCTCAGAGTAAATCATTTTCAATATTGGTTTTGGCCTAATATACCGCAAGTAATGCGTCGACAAGTAATAAATTGGATTTAAGTCCGTATATCGATCCCACAGAGATCCTAAGTAATTCTAGATCAACTAACTCACTACTCAAGCTCCATACTATTCGACTATAAATGATTGTGTTCCGTGCCTAAGAAGTCGTAAGTTTACAAGTATATAATAAAAGAATGAACAATCGACAACCTAATCTAAAGAATAATGAATAACGAATAGCTAAGAAAAAATAAATGGAAATCGAGTAATTATCGCTTAGGAGTACACATTAAGATCAATGCTATCATGGAAGTACCACCTCGTTGTTAACACCGTTAATTTCGCTGTATTTCGTGCTTTTAAAATCTGTCCAAGGCGTTAGTATACAGAATGATCTCTCCACACCTATACATTTCATTATCTAATTTTTACCGATCCTCTCGAATACAGTGGAATGAGATAACTACTTTTACCGTGGACTCTAATTCGGGTATTTTTCTTTTGCAATACTTCATACCCATTTTATGGATCAGAACCTTAGCTCCCAAGTTATCGGTCACATGATACCTGTGTTACTCTTCCTCAAAATTAGAATAGATCACCCTCTCCTTTGATTAGATCTCAACTAACACGGATTGGCTTCATCATTCGAATCTGAGGTGAACTTCATTGTTTAAACTCGAGCAACTCATTCAACTCATTCTGATTTACTGAAGAGGATTTATCAAGTAAACTTACAAAGCTCATTTGATCTCTAATAGCAGTTAATATACCTTCAAAGAAATGTTCATAACTCCCAGATTGTCATCTCGTGTCACTCGCAGGACCTCCTTGAAATCGCAGCAATGTCACCTCTAATAACGTATAAGAAATCGATATTCAGATCAAAAACCTTAAACCTATAACTGGAAGTAAATTCATAAACTGAAATTTGCAATTTGGCCGGAAACAAATTCATGTGAAAGATAATTTCGACAATAGCATTCACTTAATGGAAGCCGGGTCCCTAATTATCGAATTACACACTACAAAGATTCCTCCGATCATAAGAATAATCGCGATTATGAACCGAGGAGCCGACCTGAATTTGTTCAACTTCAAACATTCTGTAGTAATTTGAAAAGAATTGAATTTTGCATTCGCACTTCGTCAAACGATAACATCCAGTTCCAGAAAATAAAACGAAAACTAAACGATAAATCTAATCTAATCTCTAACTATCAACATTGAAGAAAAGAAAAGAAAACTAAAAGAAAAATAAAGAAAATGAGCCTTCAGCTACCTGCATCTTCGCCCGTCGCCACCCGTTACCGTTATGAGTCGGTAGCCGCGCATTTACAGGTTTCACTGGGCCCTAATCCCACGTGCGGTGGATTTCCGCGGATCGCCCATGTTAATGTTCGTGTCGCACTTCAACTTTGTCGCGATCATCCTATGTCGCGACATCGATTCACGCCGCATCACTCTTAAGTCTTCGGGCAGCTTTCAATCGATAGTCTTCGATGTCGCTATTATCGTCTCTTGTCGCTGGAGACATCCATGGATCGCAGCTCTTCCAATCGACGCCTTTCCGATGTCGCGAATTTCCGCCCTCGCGACATCACCTTATACCTTGCGTGCTTCAATAGGGTTCTCCGGCGTCGCGGACATCGGCGTGTCTGTCTTGTCACGACATCGCCAATTCTTCAGAGCTTTTAATCAACGTCATGATGTCCCGACCTCAATCTCTCGTCGCGATGCCAGCTCATTTCTTCGCGTTTTCATCCGATATTCAAGTCGAACATCGAATTTAGTCGAGTCAACTGGTTGCTTTGGTGTCGCTGACACGCCATTCCTTCACGGACACGCCTTAAGGAACTTACAAGCTTCCATCGATTGCGTACCGTGTCGCGACAATTCCTGGTCGCTGACATCGTTTACTGGATCCGCAGCTTCAACCTGTCGCCGCGGTTGTCGCGACATCAATCTCTTTGTCACGACAACATCTCATGTGTTTGCAAATTCTTCAATCGTCGCCGCGGTTGTCGACATTAATCTTCACGCGACATCAGCTTAAGGAACTTACAAGCTTCCATCGATACTTCGTGGGCGACATCAATCTCTACGTCGCAACATCGCCTTATGGCTCTGAGTTTTCACTGATGGTTCCCGCCGTCGCGACATCACCCCTTTGTCGCGACATCACTCTATACTCCCATGTGCCCCAATCATAGTTCTCGATGTCGCGACATCAACTTTGTCGCTGACATCACTTTATGGCTCTGGCTGACTCCGTGTTCTTATGTCGCGACCTCGCTTAAGTCATTCGTAGCCTTCAACCGATGTTCAGGATGTCGCGACATCAACTTAAGTCTTCGCTTCAATCTTCACGCTTATTCGACTTCGGCCGCGACCGCATTAAAATTCCTTCAATTTTCTTGATGTCGCACCATAATCGACTGCGGCAACCCCAAAACCGCAACATTAATTAACCGCTGTTTATCGCCCCGCTATTTTCAGATTTTTACTCCGCCCGCCTGTCGATTTTTTCCACCGCATTTTCTTCTTTCTTTATACTCCCGCAACAAATTCTGGTGAGTTTCTTAATATTTCGCATCTCAATTATTCCTTTTACATTAAAATCAAACGTAAAAATGGACTAAAAATAGATGACTTTTAAGCTCATCAGAAGTGAATGCACCTCTATTGCACAAATGTGCCTAGTAACCCCAGAGTCTACTATCCAGTCCTTCATATTGGTGACCATGCTCATCTCAGAGGAGACTACTGCTACAATCACCTCTACTTCTGCCAGATTTTCCTTTGGTTTGACTTTCTTAAGTCTCTTTCGGTTGCGACATTGAGGTGCATGGTGTCCAAGCTTGCCACAAACAAAGCAAGTACCTTTATTTTTAAAAGTAGGATTTTGGACCTTGTTTGATGAGTTGGGCTTAGTCCTAGGTTTTTGTCTCTTAGGCCTATTGAATTTGGGCCTTGGTCTCTCTTCTACCACATTTGCCTTGGAGGATAACTCCTTGGCTTTTTCAGCTTTGTCCCTAGTTTTATTTTTTTCTTCAATCCTAATATGTATTATAATATCTTCTAGGGACATTTATTTCTTTTTGAGTTTCATGTTATTTTTGTAGTCTTTCCAAGAATCTGGAAGGGTCTCTATTAGATAGCCAACCACAAAAGATTCAAGTAATTTTATGTCTTTAGTGACTATGCCATTGACCAACATGTGGTAGTCATGGATTTGAGATGATACATCTTTATCCTCAGTCATTTGGAATTTTCTAAAATTTCCTATGGCGTATTTTTGTGTTCCAGCATCTTCTACTATATATTTTTTAGTCAAAGCATCCCAAATTTCTTTTGCAACTTTATATTGACAATAGACATCAAAGAGTTCATTTAGGAGTGCGCTAATAATTGCATGCCTAACTTGCTTGTTTCCATTTTCCCATTTAGATAAATCTTTAGAGTCACTCTTAGGTTTTGGGTTTGTCAAGATATGCCCTAGGTTCACAACATCAATGACAGAATAAACCCTTTTTGCCTTCCCTTAAAGAATGTTTCATTAAAAGGGTCAATCTTCGAAGTGTTGGGACGGGTGTGAACTAGGAAGGTCTCCATCAATTCAAGGAATTGAATCTACTTTAAGATTATTGGTTCTACTATGTCCTTTTTATGAACGAAAACCAAGACAGTAGTTAGAGATGTGTTAAGTACACCAGGAAAGTCCCCAGGTAAGTGGAAGGGTCACAATGGTCCGCTATACCCCACTTGCCTTAAGCTCTTATCGCCTTGTTAACAGGACTTTCCTAGACATGTACTAACAAGTTACCACTTACAGCCTTGAGTTTTGATACCATTAAAGAAGGTCTTTTAGAAAAAGATTGGGGAGTTTGACCTAGCCCAAAACAGACCAAATAAGGAACAAATGAGGTAAGATGACTTATCTGATTGGATGGTTGAGTTGTGCAATAGCACTGTCCTTCAAGTATATTCGCCCTCCTCCGGTTTGTAACCTTGGTGCAGTATGGAACCGACGCTCTACCTCTAAGATTTAACAACCATATCTTGCCTCGGGTGCACTACCTTAATAAGATACAATACAATTCGAACAATGATGTTCCTCCAATGTGCTTGGTATGAAAGCACTTGAAACTTGTAGAGAGTGCTTAGGAGCACTTGAGAGAAAGAGGAGTGCTTGAAAGCACATAAGCAAGAGAGAGAGGAGAGAGCTTGAGAGAGAGAGATCTCAAGATGAAGTGTGTGAGAAATGAAGGGGGAGGGGCACCTTTATATAGGTGGAGTCCCAACGGATCTCTCCACAAAAGGTATCAAAAAAGCTTAAAAGAAAAAGTCATATTTCAATTTGACTTGATTAACAAAACAAATTAAATTAAATTAAATTAAGTTAAATGACTTGGCCAAGTCAATCTGAAATATCATAAGATATTTCTTCACGTTATTCTCACTTAACTCTCCAACATATGGCAGCCCTAATCCCTATCTCATAAAGGCCCTTTGGAACGAACTAAACAAAAGCCAACAAGATCTCTCGGAACCCTAGGTGGCAATAGGAGACTCCAACTCAATACAGCAGCACGCGAAGTTTCGAAACATGGCAAGTTAGACAAAAGGAGAAGTGTTGATTTTGTGAATTGGATCACCAACCACCAGCTCGTGGATCTAGGAACTTCCGAACAATAATTTACGCTGAGTACGACTGGATAGAGCTCTTTGGAACCTTGAGTGGAAGTTTCGTTTCGATCGTGCTTCATTCCCAAGCTTCACTCTGACCACATCCCGCTGCTCTTAACCACAGAAGTACCCCAACACACTAGCCAAACCAACTTCAGATTTCATTCAGCATGGACAACCCACCTAGAGTATAGCGGACTGATAGCCACCTAGTGGAACAATAATGAACCACTCATGACTAACACTTCGCAACTAGCCAACTCATTAACCGCTGGAACAAGGACTCCTTTGGCAATATTTTTATCAAGAAAAGAAGGCTTTGGGCCAGGCTTGCAGGCATTCAAAAAAGGATAGTAGATCATAAAGCAAATAATCTGTTGAGATTAGAAAAGAAGTGATGAGTCTAAAACTCATTTATTTTTAAGCTCATTTTTCAAGTACATTTCAAGCTTAAAATTTCATTTTAATGCAAAATTATGGAGTCTTCACCCAAATTTATGTTTTGCAGGAAATTAAGCAAAAGAAGCAAAATTCAGCATAAAAATGAGCATAAATCAGCATTGTGCGGATAAAGGGCCAATGTCGCGACATCAAATTTCCAGTGTCACAACATTATGTGGAGAAGGTCTTGACACTACTATAATGTCGCGACATTACCGTGACATCAGCTGAAGAGGTGAAGACAAAGATAAACCAATGTTGCGACAGCACAACTCAATGTCGCGACATCAAAAGCAGCCTCAGCAGTTAAACTACATTAGACAACCAATGTCGCGACATCGCCATGACATGACGACGACATTGGCTGCAGTGAGAAGAACTTAATTAATAAATGTAGCGACATCGCCACGACATCGTGGCAACATCAGAACAAGCATCAACCAGTGAAGACATCAGTTGGACGTTGTTGCGACATTAGACCAAAGCAAGCCTGAGGTGAAGTTTAACAGACCAATGTGGCGACATGGACAGAAGGACTAACAGGCAATGTCGCGACATCAGCCAAGACTTGAACATTGGAGATTGAAACATCCAATGTCGTGACATAAGATCAGTGATGTAGCAACATTAGATCAAAGTAGCTTAGGTGGTGAGACCAATTCAATGTTGCGACATTTGCTACGACATTGGAAAAGAGCTTCAGAACAACAAGATTCAATGTCGCGACATTAGATCAACAATGTTGCGACATCAACTGAAAAGATTAGATCTGCAGAGGCAACGTCGCGACATCAACAAGTGAATTGTAGAGGCAATGTCGCGATATCAATAAGTGAACTATAAGCAATGTTACGACATCAAAGCAAGAGTATAAGAGCAAAGGCATTAGTAAGCTATGTCGCGACATTAACTCAATGTCGCAACACAAGAAAGTCAATGTCGCAACACAAGAAAGTCAATGTCGCGACATCGGAATTAAACTACAACACTGTATCCCAATATCACGACCCTAATTGGTCACTAAAAATTGAGAACTGCCTAGAAAACTTCCAATGTTGCGACATCAAATTCGATCCATGACATTGACAACTCTAATGTCGCGACATCACCATGACATCAGTAGCTAGGGTAGCATTTATGGGCTTTTCGAAGTGTGTGATTCTAGCCTCGTTTTTAAGGCCCAAGACCTGAGCCTATAAATAGAAGCTCCTAAGGAATAATGCGTAGCTTCCAACAGCTTTTCATCAAGTCTGTGTGCTTTTTGGGAGAGTTGAAGTCTCATTGTATATATTTTTCTTTTTATTTTTTTATTTTTCTTTTCTATTTTTTTTTTCAGTTTGTTTGCTAGATTTATTTTTCTTCTTTCAAATTAGAGTAGTTCTTAAACTGGGATTCGGAGCTGGATGAATGTGCTTAAATTTATGTTTGAATTTCAATGGAATCTGGGAATTTTTTTTGGAATTCGTTTGTTTTTCGGGCTTTAATGCAATTTCAATTAAACTTGTTTTGATCAACTAGTCATTGGCCATTTATGACCCGTATTTGAGAGGCTCGACTCTCCGGGGAAGAACTGGCCGCTGGGATTATTGTTTGTAGTGTTATAATGTTGTTTTGGGTGAAAGTTAGAGTGATTTAATTGATATTACTCCCACATTGAGTTGTTTTGAATATCAGTGTTTGGTACCTAGAAAGAGTTGTATCATTGCTATGATTTCCAGGAATCCCTCTGAGTGACACAAAGTTGAGACTACCTAATAGCAATGAGCAGTAACTTGGGGATAAATTACACTAATGTTATTTGAACTAATGCACTTTTAGGATTACTTTGATACATCACTAGTGAAGATCCAATCTCTGCTTTCAAGGTTCCCTCATGGGTGACAACGGGAGTGTGTGCTTGAGGCATATGATCCACTTACTGATCTGGAAATTTAATTCTAAGAGGTTTCACCTTAATTGAGAGGAATAACTTCAACCCTGTGTTAGTTGAGATTCTAATCAAGGGGAGAAAGAATTCTTGTCTAATTGATGGTTGAGATACCATTTATTTTGGAAAGAGCTTACATTATCCTGTCTATGGGGGCAAGCAATTTCTAGTCCTAAGAGATGACGATGAAGTACTAAGAAGGAAAAATAGTCTGATCTTAAAAGAGGATAAATCCCTACAAGTAGCTCTTCACCCATTCCCAGAGAGCAGAAGTGTGGTGTCGAGAGTGAAATGTGTAGTGTTATGAGAAATCCATTTCTACACTAATATGCTCTTGGACAATTCCAAGGTTCATACCCAAGACTTTATCTTTTATTTGGAACTTGCAAAGTGATGGTCACAACATCAAGTATCATTCCTGTTATTTTTAATCAAGTGAATTCTCTAATCATGTATTTTAGAATTTCATTATTGCTTTGATTCATTCTATTTTAGAAGATAAATCTATCTTGAAATTTGGAAGTTCAAATAGTGAGGATCTTAAGTAGTGAGGATAGTTAATCTTTGAATTTTCTAATCAATCATCGTGGGAATGATATCTAGACTTAAACATCCACTTTATTACTTATATGACATGTGCACTTGCAGAGATTTTTGACCAAAACCAATTTAAATTGCAAATTATTACTTAAACATAAGAAAATAGATTTTAATTATTTGTCTATCAAGTTTCTAGCATGACTGTTATGGATTGAATGAATTCCTGGTAGTAGTGACAAAAGTTTGGTGTACACAATCACATGTAGATTTGGTAAAAAATATGGGACAAACAAGATGCTCAAGAAAGAATTGGAAGTAACTCTATGGTAGGAGGAATTGTTATGGTTCTAAAGGTCACGGGAAGATTGGTCGGTCTTGGGAGATAGAAACACTAGATTCTACCATGCCTCTACTATGATTCGAAAGGGCAAGAATAAACTCAAATCTTTGAGGAATGAGGAGAGTGAGTGGGTATCGGACCCTAATATGCTTGAAGAGATGGTTTAGACTTTCTATAAAAATCTACTCCGGGAGGAGAGGAGAGTCACCCACCCCCACAACCAGGATGTTAGCTTCCCGCCAATACCAACAAATGTGCTTCACCAGCTAAGCTAACCCATCAAGAGAGGAGGAGAGTCGACGTGCTTTTGACATGGGCCCTTTCTAAGGCCTCGACCCGATGGATTCCATACAGTTCTACCAAAATTCTAAACAGTGGAGTGAACAATTTTCAAGTTTGTGCTAGACTTCCTGGATGTAGTCATCCTTCCAAAGGGAGCTAATTACACTCTTTGAACCCTCATCCCAAAGTGAAAAACCCCTACCTCAATCGAGACCAATCAGCATATGCAATGTGATGCAAAATAATCACTAAGACTTTTACCAAAAATTGAAAGTGGTAATGCCCAACGTGATCTCCCCAAACTAGAGCAGCTTTGTTCCTGCACGCCAAATAGTGGACAACATCATCGTTTATCAAGAGGTACTTCACTCAATGAGGAGGAAAGTGTCATGAAGAAGATTTATGACAATAAAAATTGATTTGGAAAAGGCTACGATCGGATCTCCTAGCAATTTATTAGAGATTCCCTTAATCTGCTTCATCTCCTAAGGAAGTGGACCTGTAACATCATGCAATGCATTGAATCGACCAACATGTCAATACTTTGGAATGGAAAGGCCTTGGAAAGTTTCAAACCATACAGAGGCATCCGTCAAGGCAATCACTGTTAGATTTACATGTTAGATTTACAACATTAACCCAAGATCGATGCGTAGTTGATATAGAACACATCTAAAACACGAAAATCAAAATACATAATTGATTATGCCGTTGCGTTACCGTCAGATTCAAGATCCCGCAGCTGGAAAGCAATAGCGACTAGACCTTCCTCTCCCTGATCCTCCACTAGGGTTTTACTATTTCTGAAATCGTATTCGTGTGTCTCACCTGAATGCGGGTAGAGTGGCACCTTATATAAGACGGAGAAGGGACCTAGCACATTAATAATAATAATTGGGGCCCACCCATCAAGAGCCCGCGACCCGGCCCTACACCTTTTCATATATCACACTTATTATATATATAAATATATACTTGTCGAGACGAACCCTAGGCCCAAACCGCATTGAATTCACATAAAATGATTTGGGCTTTACCGGCTCTTCATCGACTGCTTTTTTCAAAATAAAATCAATTAACAGGCCCATATTTAAAAATATTTCCAACATTCTCCCACTCGGGGCAATGCTAATTTGAGTTTATGAATTTTAAGAATAAAGGTGACTCTCAAATCTAACAACAATCGTAGTGGCCACAAAACATCTGGTACCAAACCAAATTCAATGCAAAAATAATACCGAATCGTGGAAGCAGTGAGAGACCTCGAATTGATACAATACCTTCCACAACCACAAGCACTAAAATTGCATCGATTACGGATTCCTGGCGTGATAAAGTGTGAAAAGTGGTCAACACTTGTGGGATTCAAAATATATAAACATGTTGACAATGCATTCGTCCTTTATGGTTTCCATGAACCTGTGACGGGACTACATCCCCTTTATGCTTCAGAGAAGCCTGTAAACTTTATGTCATAAGACCTTTATAACTGTATGAGCTCATAAAAGTTTATACATTCCTACAAACATGCATAAGTAATATAGAAGTAATAAACAAAATAACCACAAGTGGAACTCGAAATCGGGAATGTATTATGCAAGCTTCGAATAGCAAGTACATCACATACTCCCACTAACTCGGCATCAAAGATGCAAGCCAAGACCCATCTGCAAAACATGCTTATTAAAATAAACAGGTCGCAAGCCTTTGGTTAGTGGATCAGCAAGCATTCTATCAGTAGTAATGTGGACTACCTCTATATCCCCATTATCTACCCAACCTCTAAGCTTGAAGTATTTCAACTCTATGTACTTTGCTCCTCCAGTATTCTTGGTCTCTTAGCAAAAGAAACAACGCTAGAGTTATCAGAGAAGAGCTTAAGGGTCTACGTATAGACGTAATAATCTTGAGTCCGTAAATAAAATTTCAACCACTTAGCATGAGCACCAGTTTCATAACAAGCAACAATTTCAGCTTCCATTGTAGAAGAAGCCACCAACGATTGCTTAGAACTCTTCCAAGAAATCGCTCCACCTGCAAGTGTAAAAGCATAAGCAATATCTAGTCTAGTGCACACTGCAGAATACATCAAGCTCCCCACAATACTACTATAAGGAATATCCTTTATAGCTGTCTTCTCAACATCATTTTTAGGGCATTGATCTTTATTAAGTCCGGCCTCCCTTTCAATATGTGAGTCAAACCCGCTTACAACTCATCCCAAATCGCTCCAAGACATGATCAACATAGGCTTTCTCGTGTGAAAGCCCCAAAACTTGTGATTCTATCTCTATGGATCTCTATACCCAAACAAAAATTCGCCACCGAGATCCATCATATCAAAATTCCTTGTGATAACATTCTTTAACATCCATAAGCAAACCTAAATCATTACTCGCAAGTAGAATGTCATCAACATATAAGATGAGAAATATAAATTTTCTCCCACTGATCTTTAAATAGATGCAGGAATCCACAGTATTCTCTTCAAAACCTAGAGAAGTGACAACATCATGAAACTTTAAATACCATTGCCTCGAGGCCTGTTTTAAACCATAGATAGACTTCTGAAGTCTACACACCATATTCTCTTTTCCATCAACTACAAAACCTCCGTGTTGTCAGATATACACTTCCTCATAAAGATTCCATTCGTAAAAGTTGTCTTGACATCCATTTGATGCATCACATTAAAGTGCGCCAATGCCATGATTATTCTAAAGGAGTTTTAAGAAGATATGTGAGAAAAGGTCTCTCAGGTAATCAACCCTTCCTTTCGTATACTCTCAGAACTAATTTAGCTTAAACTCAATTTTCCCTTTAGCATCTTTCTTGGTTTTAAAAACCCATTTGCAACCTATGGGTTTAAAATTTTCAGGCATCTCTACCAAATCCCAAACACCATTATTAGCCATCGACAACATCTCTTCTTTCATGGCAATATTCCATTTATCATACTGTGGACTATGGACAGCATCAAGAAAAGTAACAGGATCTATGACCTCCCCAATATCATAATCCACCTCACCAAAGTAAACCACATAGTCATCAGGCAGTGTAGGTCTCCTTTCTCTCTGAGATCTCCTAAGAGGCATAGGTTGAATAGGTGCGCTCAACAAATTTCCCCTGTGTATTCTCGTTAACGATCAAGTAGAGTCGAGTAACAAGACTGACATTCAAGTCCTTCACCTTGCACTGGAATGATTGTAATCCTTTCTTGCATTATGGGCAAAATAATCAGATCAACAGAAGACTGTGTAGACAGTGATTCACTTGACTAGGAGCTAGAACTATCAATGTGATCCTCGAGAAATTTTGCATTCATGACTCAACGATCCTCAGAGATGCCCAGGACAATAAAATTCAAAGCCTAGAGGTGAGTGGGTATCCAATGAAAAGCCTGATGTAGTTCTAGGTTCAAGTTTTCATGAGGATTATAAACCTCACTTCGCAGACACCCATACCTTAGGTGGTTCAACCGGGTTTTCTATTGGTCCAAAGTTCAAAGGAGTTTTGGGGCAATGCACTTACCGGGCACTCAAGGATATACATGGTTGTTTGAAGGGCTTCACCCAAAGAGATTGAGGCAATTTGGTTCTACTTATCATACTTACCATATCCATTAAGGTTCGACACGCCAAGAACCCCATTTTGCTCTGTGTTCCAAGCATTGTATACTGAGCCTTTATGCCACAAGACCTGTAAAAATCTGTTGTCCCAAACATCATTCTAATCATGTTTCATAATATTCACCACCTCTATCCGACCTCGACAATTTTAATGACCTTTCCTAATTGCTTCTCACCCGCCTTAAAGATTTTAAACCTTCAAAAGCTTCGACTTATGAGAAATCAAATACACATATCCATATCTAGAAAGTCATCAATAAAGGCCAGTTAAAGAAACTTTTGCCACAAAGAGAGTGAGAATAAGGTCCACTAATGTCCAGGTGAACTGGGCTCTAAAAGCTCACTACTACGAAAAGACCTTATCGCTTTCTCGGGGTTTTAGTCAATTTACTCACGCAGTCCACATGATTCAATATTATCATAAACCAAATTAGGCAATTTGACTTTGATTAATCTTCCTATTCTTCGAGAGGTGTGACCTAACCTTTATGCCATAAAGAATAGGAATTTTCTTTTCATTAAAGCTCTTGGTTCCCGCAGATTATCGACATAAACGCACGGCATCCAAATTTAAATCTAATTATTGATATAAACCATCATGCAAATAAACATTCACTAACAATAGATGAATTCAAAGACACTTCAACTTTTTATTCCCAAAAGAAAATGATATCCGCACTAATGCTTTGGAAAGTTGACACCAAACTCCGTCGCCTCATGGATGGTACAAAAGCAAAGGTTCTCTAAGATAATCCTAAACCAAACCTAAAATGCAAACTACGGTGCCAATAAACAAGACATCAACTTTGACTCATCTCTACATGCAAGTTAATCTCTCCTTCACTTGGTTGGCGCTTGGTTATGAACTCCTGCAAGGAATTAGCTATATGAATAGGACTACCACTATCTAACCACCAAGATTTTGGCAGTACAACCACCAAAGAAACATCAAGACAAACAAAGGTTATGTGTTATTACCTTTATTCTTCCTTTCTAACCAAGCTTTATACCGATAACAATTCTTCTTATGACCTTCTTCTGCAAAACTAATAGGTGTTAGGTTTCTTAATGTCGTTTGGGACTTCCCGCATTATGACTTATTGTTTTTGTTCTCGTTGTTGGAAACTTTGCCAATGTCCTTCTGTGGTTAGAGGCGGTCAGCGTAAACACCTATGCTATGGGAAAATGGCGCATTAGATTAAACACTCACCATGCCTCTTTAATTCTTTCCTCTCAACACACACAGAATCAATCGTTCACATTCCAAGTCTCACTTTGACATTATAAATGGATTTACCACAACGGTGGGTAAGGAGTTCGTGGCTTGTGGACAAGGAATGACTCATCTATGGTAATCTTGAGGCCGAGAGGCGATTACGATGTCCCGCATTTTCAATATGTATGGCCTAATCCTTAAACTCCATCATATCAGAACAATAAAATAATTGTTTAATATACATGGGCAAATAATAGAAAAATATAATAATCAGGTTCGTAACGATCACCATTTGTCTCCTTTGGGCAGAACACATAGCATACAGTACAAGCTTCCCAAGCACCATAGCAAGAAATGATTCTATAAAGGACATCCCCTTTGGGCAAATATACCTTCACAAATTGTTTAATATACATGGGCAAAATAATAGCAAAATATAATAATTCAGAAGTTCAGAACGTATCACCATTTGTTCTCCTTTGGGCAGAACACATAGCATACAGTACAAGCTTCCCAAGCACCATAGCAAGAAATGATTCTATAAAGGACATCCCCGCGTATACCTTCACAAAATCAAATTAAGTAACCTTTGCCAGCACTCATACCAAGAATTCTTGTAAATAACTAACCTCCTTTAAGCGTAAGTGGCCACAATTATTCAAAGGCAAACATCTCTAATCCTTACTTAAAAACTCAAGAATTTCAACAAATAACCGCTTTGGCAATGTTATTTATTTAATCCATGAGCATTTCACCAAGACAAATTGCCCACAAATATTCTGTAACTATTTTGTTCAAACAAGATATTCTTTCATCATTTAATACTATCTTTTATCCCATAAGAAGATCTGTGAATAGTATTAGTATATTATTTATTTTAACAAAGAATGAATACAATCCAACACCATCATGCTTGATTAAAAAAACACACATAAATAATAGTTACAAAGATTGGAACAAGCATAAATATTTAATAGTTATACATTAAAAAAAACGCATAAAGATTAAAAAAAATTTTACAAAGATTAAATAAGCAAAGAAAATCACAATTCAAGAAACACAATCGAAGAAAATTTTTCTGGATTCAGGCAAGAAACCGAATTCTTCTGATTCGTGAAAACGAAGGGTCACATGTAGTTAAGCCTCCAGATCTTTTAACTTCCAATTTGCCGATTCACATAAATTTTAATTTTAGGGTTCAAAATCAAACTACGCTAAGCTCTGATACCACTTGTTAGATTTACATGTTAGATTTACAACATTAACCCAAGATCGATGAAGGAGAGAACACATCTAAAACACGAAAATCTCAAAAAATACATACCTGACGATGCGCTATGTTAAGTCATCACAGATCCAAGATTCTGCAGTTGGAAGTAATAGCGACTAGACCTTCTTCTCCCTGATCCTCTTTCCCACTAGGGTTTTACTATTTCTGAAGCGTATCTTGTGTGTTCACCAATGGGGCAGAGCACACCTTATAGGACTTTATAGGACCTAGCACATTAATACAATAATTGGGCCCACCCATCAAGAGACCGCGAATTCCTCGCATTTGGCACCTTTCATATCACACTTTATTATATATATAAATATATATTTGCTGAGACGAACCTAGGCCCAACCGTATTGAATCACATAAAATGATTTGGGCTTTACCGGTTCTTCATTCGATCTGTTTTTCTCAAAAAATAAAATCAATTAACAGAAGCCCATATTTAAAAATATTTCCAACAATCACATCTCGCCTTACATCTTAGTTCTTGTATGGAGAGGCTGGGACACATCATTCACCATGCTGTAAAACAAGGTTGGTGGAAACCTATTCGCTTAACCCTAACCGAGCCCTCAATTGTCTCACCTGCTCTTTGTAGATCGCTTGATTCTATTCACCAAGCCCCTCGAGGACCAAATGAACAATGATGCAATGTCCTGAACCCACCCTCGCTTCCATGTTAGGACAGAAAGTTAGCCTGCACAAGTCAAATATCATTTTCTGAAAGGCAATGGACACTAACTTGGCTAGGAAAATCTCATAAATATCTGGGATTCCTATGACAAGCAACCTAGGCAAATACGTAGGCACCCCTCCATCTATGGTAGAATCAACCCATACCTCTACCAGCACATACTAGACAGGATCTCAAGGAAGCTAGCGAGCTAGAACTCTAAGTTCCTATCCTTTGCGGAAGGGTTGTTCTCAGCATAGCCATCTTACTCTATTCCTTATTACACCATGCAATCGACTCTCCTACCTTCCGGAGTTAGTGACACAATTGATAAAAGCGTGAGGCAATTTTATTCAGCAAACCAATGGTAGTGTATGGTCACGATCTTTTCGAATCGGGACACGGTAACTCAAAACATGACACAGCTTCAAAGATCAAGAGAATGAGATCTATGAACCTAGCCATTTTAGCTAAGCTGGGTTGGAGAGTGAGAACATATAAGGATGCTCTTTGGGCAAAGGTAATTACCAATAAATATACTCGGGGGATGCCTCACTCTCAAATTTTGGGGAGAAACAATTAGCCTCTAATGCATGGAGAGTGATAGTGACAACGGATAGAGATACTAAGGAAGGGAAAAAGGGAAAAAGTCTACAATGGAAAAGACACATTGTTTTGGAGGGATGCTTGGGTAGGTGATAGCCTGCTCATCGACCTAGCTCTACAAGATATCCCCCTCCCAGATTCATATATGAGAGTCAAGGACTACTAGAAAAGTGACATGGGGTGTGATTGGCAAAAGCTTGAGGAGGTTCTACCAATTGAAACCCTGAACTAGGCAAAGTTCCTTCAATAAGATGAAGACGACATAGATGGATTTTGACAGGGACCCTCTAATGACGGTTCCTTCTCAGTCAAAACGGCTTATGACATAGTTGTGAAACAAACGAAAAAGGAAATACAAGCTCTCATTGGTTGGTTAGCGACCCTAACAGTTTATCTCGCGGTACTCAGACCGATTGCGGCCTTTCTTCAAAGCCTTAAAAGGGGTAGATGTAAAGGGTTGGGGGGCCAAATGCGCGAAAGCCTTCCGGACCATTAAAGAGTACATTGCTTCCCCCTTGTCGCTCTCACAGCCAATCGACGAGGAAGAGCTCTATCTATACCTGTCTTCCTTGACAAAGACGGTAAGCGTGGCTTTAGTGAGGTTGGATTCTAATAAGAGGAAAATACCAGTTTATTTCGTCTACAAGGTGCTCTCCGAGGTGGAGACTGTGCACTCGCACTCGAAAGGAAGGCGATTGCACTCCAAATGGCGCGCAAAGAACCCGCCATATTTTCAGCTCACACCATACAGATTAAGGTGCTCACGATCGTGTGGCCATATCTACACACCGACGATCAGTGGGAGGCTTTGAAGTGGGCGTGAGAACCAAGCGAGTTTGGTATAAAATATCGAATTCCAGAACAAACCAAGGGGCAAGCTACCGGCCAACTCATCAGGAAAGTTCATACACACATTCCTAAGGAGTTGGAATCGAAAAATGGGTGCCGGAGACAGATGGATCATCCTGGGCCTAAGGTGGAGGTGCTGGAATAGTCCTAAGGACACCTAACGGGCCTACTATTGCACAGGCAATCAAGCTCACTTTCGTAGTCTCTAACAACGAGGCTGAATACGAAGCAATGATATTGAGGCTAAGGGTGGTAAAGAGTCTTCCAGTAGCAGCCACAAAGCTTCGGTGTGACTCATAGTTGGTGGCCTTGTAGTTGCGAGGGGAATACAAGGCTAAGAACGAAATGATGGACCAGTATCTATGGATAGGCAAGCCCCTTCTGGTCGGGTTTAAGCATGTCCAAGTAACACACGCCCAGGTCCGAAATCAAAGGGCGCGACACTTCGCTAACTCGCGAACAAAGGCAAGATGTACCCATACATCGTGTGGTCCTAAGTGTTATGGAGCAATCGCCTACTCCGACACGGCGATCATGGCCATAGGGACCAAAGAGTCGAAAGCAAATACAGATGACCCTTATCGAGAGACGGCAGAGGTTGTTAAAGTGAAGGCCCGGGTAGCAAGGTACTCAATCGTGAACCGGTGCTATATCTGGCTCCTCGCCGTCAGACAGGTGCCACCAGGGAAAGTCGAAGTGATCATGGAGCGTTCACTCAAGGCTTCAAAGGATGCACATCTGAGGACGAATCATGCCACCAAATTGTAACTCAAAGACATCGGCCAACAATGAAGTAAGAGTCAGAGGCATTCGTGCTTAAGTTTAATGTGCGCCAACGGTTCCATGTTCCAGCCAAGACACTCTACTCTGTGACAATTCTATGGCCTTTCTATAAGTGGGGTATAGATTTTTTGGGTCCTCTATTTGTGGCGATTGGCTAGCAGAGGTTCATGCTGGTTACTACTAATTACTTCACCAAGTGGGCGGAAGCCAAGGCCAATGCGCAAATCAAGGAAACGCAGCTCATTCAGTTTGTGCAAAGAAACATAGTGTGTAGATTCGGGGATCTCATTCGCTCGTCTCAAATAACGGGTTGTAGTTCATTAGCAAGGCATTCCAGCAATTTTGTATTGAATACAGAATCAAGAATGTCTACTCATCACCTTGGTACCTCTAATCCAATGGGCAAGCGGAGGTGACGAACAAAACACTACTCGGGTACTTGAAAAAGCACTTAACGACAACGAAAGGAAAATGGGTAGACAATTTACCGGTGGCCCTTTCGGCCTACTAAACAACTCCAAGGCAACCTACTAGGGAGACACCTTACGCCCTAGCCTTTGGCGTCGAGGTGTGGATACCCATCGAGTCTGGGCTAGAACCACTCCGCACATTCAATCCTGCCAAACTTCCACAATCCTTAGATGAGCTCGAGAAGAACAAGGAACGGGCTACTATTCGAATGGTTGGGTACCAACGCCACATAGGTAGATAGGCTCGTCAAGCCTAGGTCATTTAGCAAGGGAGAGCTGGTCCTTCGACGGACCTTCGAGGAAGGGAAATCAAACCAAATCAAAGGACCCTACATTATCAATACTTAAGGATGCAAGAGGTTCTTATAGAATACGGCCACCAGGAGAGAGCCGAGCCTCGACCTTGGAACGCTCTCTATTTAAAAAGGTATTTCAAAGAGATGGCGTTGTGGCGCGCCGATTATGAAGTCATGTATGAAAATGAATATGTATGAAAATGAATGAAAGGGTTTTCTTTTTTCAAAGTCACTCAAGCTTTAAACTTTGACCACCAAGCCTTTCACTCAGGATACCTCCTTGAGATGGTCTTCGTGAGATGAGCCTAGTACTCGGGCTACCTCCTTGAGATGGTTTTCGTGAGATAAGCCTTGTACTCGGGCTACCTACTTGAGAGGGTCTCCATGGGATGAGCCTTGTACTTAGGCAACTTCTTTAAGATGAGCCTTGTACATAGGTAACCTCAAGTCTTTAGGTCAGCCCGGTAAAAGGTCTCCATAGGGTGAGCCGGTTGCAAAGAATCCCAAAGGTGGGCCTAGTACCCTAGAACACACTTCAGAAACACAAAAAGCACAAAGGAAAGCCGCCCAGTACACTCAAAAACACGTAGGACGAACATTGTCTATTATCCAAAAAGAAATACCCGTGACAAACCCCCAAGGCTAGTCTTGGTACATTAGAAGGAGGGGTAGGAGCCTTCTCCAGAATAATTACGACAAGATCTGGGCTAGGCATTTCAGCAGCCCGAGATGTACCTTCACCTACGGGCACAGGAAGGATTCGGGCTTCCTCTATAAGTGTGCCAGGTGATACTGGAACTCGGGCTCCTCTATCCATCGAAGTGTTGGCTACCTCACTAAGCAGCGGGATAGGAGAGGGCTTGACCGATTGGGCAAGCACTGAATGTCGAGGTGACTCGAGAAGGTCCCTTGGAGTCTCAGATCCATCACCTTGTGTTTCAGCCTCTCACGGCTGCGCAGCCCGCCACAGTAACCGAGGTCATATCAAGCCAGTCATATAATGCAGCCCAACTTGACCGGTAGTCGGCCTACTACTCTTGGCAAGCAATGCCAGCTTTTCTCAAGATCACAAAACGCCCCAGTTTCCAATGATGGTGAGGCGCTGGATCTTGACCCAGTGGGACTCCATGTTGGCTTGGTGTATCTTTAGTTGCACACTATTAGCTTGCTTTAAGTTAGCCACCTTTGCCTCAAGTTGCAGGAATTTTTTAATATGATGCCCTAGCACATCGCGCTCTAGTAACCTCGACAAGTTTATGGCAAAGCTCAGCCACCTCCCTTTCCAAAGCAAGGGCCTTGGCTTCGTCTTATGCTTTGGAATACAATTCCTATCCATCGTCCCGCAAGTGTGAGAGCTAGCTAAGTTGGTGCTACCACACGTCACATTACTTGGCCATACAGGCCTTCCATTTAAAGAAGAGGGAAGGAGAATAACCTAAGGAATAATAAATGTGACCTCCTACCGCGACCGCCATTTGGAAAGTGGTTGACTCCTGCATGAGATCGAGAACCTTCTTGATCACTAGAGTCCCGAACTCCAAGGCCAAATCGGAGACCACCTCCTTATCGAGGTCCTAAAGAAGTGGTTCCTCTAACAGGTAGGAATCCGCCATCAGGGCTTCTATAGAAGACGGTGATGGTGGGTCCACTTCGGGGAGGGCAGGTGAAGACCCCAACACAGCTTTCTCTTTGCCTTTGCCCTTGCCCGACATTGGCTGGGTACAAGGAGGTCGGGCCATGTGACGCCCCAAAACCCGGGGGTCCGTTAACCAACATCAACCTATGGAAAACTAGTAGATATCGGGTGACCCAATACCGCACTGTTATGTCCCATTTACCGGGATCTATAATTTAACAAAAAATCAGACAGAGTCTCCTTTGTACAAGGAGCTCTATCCAAAATTCAACCTATACAAAACATAGTAACATGGCCCATCCGGGTCCAATATAATAATACAATGACCTCGCGCGGATCCACTTATGAGTAAAAATGACTACATAAGGTCCATTTATCCATGTTCATTTAAAAAATAAAAAATTATATTTAAAACAATTCATAAGAGTTTAATTACAACACTCTTACAAATATTACACATTAGAACAAGATTGTTGCAACATTTTACAAAATTGTAAATGGCCATACATGTCACTTTCTTCACAATTACTTGGCTCGAATGAGGCCGCCCATCTGTCCGGTCCCGCACCAAATGCTCTCATATAAGGTGAGCCACACCCAGTAGAGTAAACTTCCTACAAGGGCTACTCCCCACCTAAGTGCAATGCAATGGCCATGTTCCACAATTCACACATTCCAAACAAGATTATGCAATCCTAGGTTGGTATTCTACATGCCATGAGATGAGATGAGACTCAACCATGTATCATGCCCTGAGTCCTTACCGACTCCCATTACACCCGAGTCCTTACAGACTCCTATCACACAATGTCAAAGCCCATGGGTGATAAAATCCATCATTTCTGGATTACATCCTACAACTAACTTATGTTTCCTGCCCAATTGATATGTGAATAGAAAAATGTCCTTAAAAATAAAAGTTAAATTGTTTGACGACAAAAAAAAATTTCTTTTCTTTGCTTGGGGACAAACAAAACTTTAATTTTGGGGGAATTTGATGGGTGAAAAACTCATCTATTTTAAATCCATTTTTCTGGCATGTTTATAACAGTTTAAGATCTATTTTTTATGCCAAAATGTGGAATATTTATCAACTTTGTGTTTTGCAGGCAATTATTGAAAAATGAGAGAATCCCAACAGAAAAGAAGCAAAAATAGAACAAAACATCAATCTATGTCGCGACACAACATTTATATGTCGCGACATAAAATTTAAGAGGGCCAAAGGAACTATGTCGCAGCCAGAAAATCTATGTCGCAATAAAGATTGGTCAGAACTCAAGGCTAAAAAGAGTTTTCTAGGTCGCGATCGTAAAGTTTTCATCGCGACAAAACTTGAAGAATATTTTGAAGAAAGTTGTCGCGACAACCCTGAAATTTGTCGCGACATACTTAAGGTCAATGGTGAAGGAATTGTGTCGCAACATTATTTTTTGGCGTTGAACATAAAAGCCGAAGACTAATGATGACTTCGTCGCGGACAAGAGATCATTTTATCGCGACAGAAAATATCATAAAGTCAAAACAAGTCAGCTAAGACAAAGGTTTTTATGTTGCGACAAAGTTTCCATCATCAAGCCAACTCAAGGAAATCATGTCGTAACATAACAATCATAATTCACAACCAAGGGCAACACAATCTATATCGCGACAGAAAAACCTAAAGGAGGTGAATTCCCTATCGTGACAAGATGCTGAAGAGCAACACAAGAAGAATGGAAACAAATAAACTTCTTGTTGCAACATAATCAAGAGTTGCAGGCAAAACCTGTGTATCGACAAAGAAGTTTTCTGTCGCATCAATAAAAGTGAAGGAATGATAAAATTCTATCGCAACAAGAGAAAAGTAGGTCGAATGCACTAAGAAGATCTCGTAATGGCCAAGGCAATTGCGGTCGCAATGACATAATTCTATGTCACGGCAAACAAACGCTGAAGGACAAGAACCCGAGAAGAAAAGTCTGTCGCGACCAAGGAGTTTCTTGTCGCAACAGAAATTGCTAAGGACTCAAAGAAATCCTATCGCTTATTGCAGACAACTCGCCACGACAGTTGCCAGCCGGTAAATAAATGTTTCTAGCGACAAGGAAAATTATGTCGCGACATACTCCACAAGGACAAGACCATGAGAAGCTGAGTGCAATAGGTTTGATGTCGCGACACAAGGCATTTCTATCTCAACAATAACAAGACTAATGAAAGAAATTTATGTCGCGACATCAACATAGTATGTCGCAACACAAACCAAGAACAAGCCCATAGAAAAGGTCGCGACAGAAAAACGAGAAGCTACGACAAAGGAAGCGAGCAAGATTTGGAGGTTTTACGCCATATAGAACTTTCGGCTGTCGTAAAGTGCAAATAAAGAGACCAATTTTAGCCATAATTTTGGGGATCCACAATGCAATTAATGAAGTGAGGCCCAACATTGGAAAGCTTATAAATACACGCTTCTAGTATACAAAGGCAGCCGACCGCCTGTGATTTCTAGGTAGGTTGGAAGACTTTTTGTACATTTTTATTTTTTTATTTTCTTTTCCATTTTAGTAGATTTAGCTTAGTATAGCTTTATTTTGTTACTTTTCCTTTAATTTTCTGGATTTGGGTATTGTATTGAATTGTAGCTTCGAGCTGGTATTTCTTTATAAATTCTTCTTTTCATTAACTGTTTGCTTTAAATGGATGCCGGAAGGCTTTTGAGTTCATTTATTTCAATATTATAATTTCAGTTGAATTTTCCGACCATTAGGGCCACCTATATAAGTAAACCAATTTTTGGAGAAGTTAAGCTCATTGAAATGGGTCTTTGATGATAGTCATTTTGGTCGCATAAGGAGAAAGGAAGCTTTAATTGTAATTCTTGAATTTATTTGATTGGTATTGTTTATAAATTTACTTGTTCTAAATACTAGTACCGTGTACCCAATGCAAAGTATTGTGTCTCATTCTGATTTCCAGGAGGCCCTCTGAGTGACACGGAGATGGAGAATCCTGAGAGTGTAGAAAGTTCCTTATAGGTATGGTAGACTAATATTATGGAACTAATGAACTTTGAAGGATTACTCATATAGATCAACAACTTACTTATAAGTTGAGATAGGTTGAATGAAGTATCTGTCTAATCACTCAGAGGTTTCTACTCT
Organism: Tetrastigma voinierianum; assembly: GCA_016808115.1. Classification (NCBI taxonomy): domain Eukaryota; kingdom Viridiplantae; phylum Streptophyta; class Magnoliopsida; order Vitales; family Vitaceae; genus Tetrastigma; species Tetrastigma voinierianum. The sequence goes on along the minus strand of JAEQBH010003190.1, from coordinate 362,896 downwards.
TTCTGATGAATTGATTATGATCCCGTGTTAGCTGAGATCTAATCAAGGAGTTGGAGATTTGCATCAGAAGTGTAGGATGAGGTGTCAATCAAATTGGAGAAGGCTTGCAAGATCCTGTCTATGGGGGCAAGAATTCTTTAGTCCTAAGATCTAAGTATGAAGTACTGAAAAAGGAAAATACTTGATTCTTAGAAAGATGGTTATATATTACAAGTAACTAATTAGAATCATGTCTTATAAATGAATATGAAGCTTTAATCAGTGAAAAGTATTGTTAAGGGAGAAATTCAAACCATACTACCTTGCATCTTTGATAAACTCAATTTTCCAATTGATGGCTGAACTAAAAATTGAAATGATGCAGAAATTGATTATTATTAACTTATCTAGATCGAGTTTTGTCTCACTCAGTGAATCCTAATTCCCACTTTTATTAAACTTTACGCTTGTATATTTAAGATTTCAGTATGGGAATACATTTAAGTCCTCTTATTATCGTAACAGTTGAGTCCAAATAGTAATGATCTTGAGTAGTTGGGGTAATTAATCTTTTGATTTATCATCTGTCCTTATGGGAATGATATCTGGACTTTAAATATTCACTTTTATTACTTGTACAACCTGTGCACTTACAGTGATTGAGACCACAAACACAAATTTTAAATGAGTCATCTTACAAGAGAAAACAATTCCATTTTTTATACATATGAAAAATGGTCTCAACAAGTTTATGGCATTGTTGCCTTGGATTAGGTAATAGTCATTTGGTAGTAGTGTCATAAATTTGCATATACAATTTGGTCCTATCATGTTTTTTGCGCCGTTGCGGGGATAAATGATACATTTAAAGATCAATATTCTAACCAAAAAGGGATTTACTAATTTGGACATTTTTCTTTTTGATAATATTTTTTAGAAAATCACAAAAACAATTTTAAAAGCAGAAGAAGCTACTGACATTTTTCTATGAGCATCATGGAGATAACTGTTTCCCTTAGTATTCATTTGATCTTACTGTGTTTCTATTTCAGAAAAATTTTAAATGCATAAAAGATCATAAGCAGATCCGCCGCCTGTATTAATCGAAAATAGAGAGAACACTACAGACTTGAGAGAGAAGGACTACCATTGCATCTAGAAATATGGCAATATCAAGGAGACAAGACAGCTATTCCATAAAAAAGAAGAAAAAGTAGAGGGAAATCAAAGGCCTAATACTATGGAGGACTTTTGGAGGCCTATTATCCAAGAGGAGTACTCTACAGTAAGACAACCCGCAATTGAAGCAAACAATTTTGAGTCGGGGCGCATTGATTACTATGGTGCAAAGAATATTCAGTTCACTGTGTCACCTCTAAAGATCCCAATGAGCATACGGAGATCATGTGGTGACGGGCCAACACAGATAAGCTAAATGGGGTGAGACCAGAAGTAATCAAGATACAACTCTTTCCCTTTTCACTGAGAGATGTGGCAGCAACATGCTTTGATTCATTACCACTGGGATCAGTGAACACTTGGGAAGAGTTAGTGGAGGCATATATGAGCAGATTTTTTCCTCCAGCTCTAACTAATGAGAAAAAAGGAGAAATAATTTTTTTCAAGCAAGGAGAAGAGGAGAGTCTCTACAATGCATGGGAGAGATTCAAGAAATTGCTGAAAAGATGTCCTATGCATGGAATAGATCTGACCATTAAGATAGATATATTCTATCATGCCATGAATTATGCCTTCAAGGGTATAATTGATGCATCCTGTTATGGAGCTTTTAAAAGAAGAAATGCAGAGGAGGCAAGGCAACTGATTGAAGACCTTGCCAAATGCAACTACAAGGCTTCATCTAAAGCTCGTGGAGCAAGAAGCAGATCGAGGGGAAGTGGTCTTTGGCTTGGACTAGATGTAATGAGAGCCATAGAAGCAACCGATGCGCTATGAACAAACTAGGGAACAATGAGAAGAATGATACCGCATGAAGGGAGCAAAGAAGACGAATGAGAAGCAAGCAATGAGGACCAATTGAAGAAGAGTCGTATTATATTGAGGAGGCACACTACCTAAATGCAAATAAGAGATACACCTTTAAGCCTAACCCTAACCTGCCAACACACTATACACCAGCACTAAGGAACCATGAAAACTTTTCATATAGTGGAGGAGCACAACAGGGCCCTAGACCTGGACAAATTTACCATCAGGCTTATGCTAAGCCTGGGTTCCAACAACAACAGCAATAGAATAGGGACAATAGAGGAGAATATCAAGGTCAGAAAAGGACTCAATCTTTTGAAGATCAGATGTTGTTGTTCATGGGAGAAAACAAAAGAATTTTAAATATGCATGAGAAGAGATTTTCTGAAATTGAGAATTTCCAAGAAAACACAACTATGTCATTAAATTACTAAGGTTTAATGAGGAACTTGAGACTAAGTATGTATACCGCCCTCTCCTTGCAAAACCAATCCAGAAATGCATTTCCTAGTAGTACTGAGATAAATCCAAAAGATCTCACACCTACTGCATTGAGAAGTAATGATGAATTGCAAGGGAACAAGAAGATGTAGGACAAAGTATGCAATGGAAATGAACTAAGGAAGAATGACTCAGCCTAAAGGAGCAAACAAAGTGATGCTGAAAGGAAGTTATCAAGTAGCATCTGTCTAGCTAGGGACATTAAACTGAGCAGCTTCTTGGGAGGTAACCCAAGCAAGATTTTTAACTTTTAAGTTTTAATAGTTGATTAATTTAGTTAAATCTTGTAAGGTAGTTGTTTTAGTTTAAATCTGTTAGTAGTTTTATTTTCAGTTGTTGTTGATTTTTCGTGATTTATGAAGATAAATTCAAGAAGAATTTATTAAGAAGCACATTGTCTCAAAAGAAATATGCGTAAAATGACTACAAGGGAGTAATTTAATTCCTCAACATGTTAATGATAATGCATAATTGAAGATCGAGAGAATGTGTTTTATTTTAAAAGGTAAAGGAAATATCGGGCTTTGTTGAAAGAAAATATATTCTGAAAATCTGGGAAATTCTTATTGAATTAAGAAATGAAACAATTGTTCATACTTGAATTGAGGTTCTTTGATTGTTTAAGTAAGTTTTCTTAAATATTTTCAAATGAGTATGAGTATATGCACTTTGCCTTAAATGTTTCATGAGAGAAAACAGAGAAAGATGTAATTTCATAAAACTTTAGTTAAAATGTCGCAACACAATTGATTTATGAATCAAATTGAAAAAGACGGTTTATGTCGTGACACAATTCTTTAATGTCACGACATAAATTCAAAAGAGCACTAAAAAGAATGTTACAACATACCCTCTATGTCGCGACATAAATAAATTTTGGACTCAATTTAAAATGGCAAGTTTATGTCATGACACAAAGTTTCAATGTCGTGACATTTAACGGACCCAGCTTCAAATTGATTGCAAAACTATGTCACGACAATTATTCCTCTATATCGCAACATCATATTAAAAATGGAACAAACCATAAAGCAATTGTTGTCACAACATTTAATGAAGGGCACAATCAAACAGTTGGCTTATAAATTTAAAATTTTTGAAAACTGAAAGGCCACCTTTCTCATAAACTCTCAACCTTCTCAGCTTCTTCACTAAAATCTCTCTCATCTCAACCCCCTAAAACCCTAAAGTTCCAAAACCCTAACCCTACCATGTTTGACCCCACAATCCTGATTCCAAACCTCAACAAAATAATGGAAGCGTACATTGAGTCGAAAAATCAAACATAACAAGTTTCTCGAGCAGCAGCTGAGCAAGTTGAGGGAAGGATGATGAAAATGAAGAGTATCAGTAGATAGTGGAAGAATCAAGAAAAAGAAAAAGGGGAATGGATGAAGCTGAAACAAAACAAAGGAAAGATATAACAAGAAACTTTGTTATATAGACAAAGCAAAAGCCCTAATGGAAAGATGTTTGAAGGATAGAGGCTTCATTGCTGAAAGGGGATTCAAAAAGCTTATCTCCCCTTTTGCTAATATGCTGGAAAAGAGAGGATGGCAGTCATTGGGTGAACACAAAGAACCTGGTTATGTTGCTTTGGTGAAGGAATTCTTTACTAATCTGGTGGAGAGGGAAGAAAAGAAAGCATATGTCAAAAGGCATTGGGTAGACTTCAGCAAGGAAGAGATAAATAGATTGTACAGTCTGGGGGTGCAAAAGGATGGCTCGAAGTTCAAGAAACAACTAAGGGAACCAGAACACTAGAAAATAGTAGACCTACTAACGGCTGGAAAATGAGAATTGAAAGGGACAAAGAAGACCTTTAAATCCACACAGAGGAGATCTGACCGGCGCCAAGGTTTGGCTCCTACTTTATCAGTCTCCGTTTTATGCCATTGAAGCATCTCAAGATAGTGAGAAGGAGAAGCAACTTCCTCTATGCATTGCTAAAGGGTTACAAGATAAATGTGGGAAAAATCATTGAAAAGTCCATATTGGGCTACTATGAAAGCAATTGCAGGGGCTTGATTCCACACCCAACCACAATAACCAGACTTTGTATTAAATGGGGAGTTAAGGAAGAATGGGGAACTGAGGAAACCTACCCCAGGGCCTCCCCTCTGACTTTAACAGGACTAACTAAAGGTCCAAAGAACAGAGGGAAGGGCAAAGAAAAAGAAGTGGAAGAAGAAAAAGAATATGAAGGGTGCACCGAGCCGTATCAAAGGTGAAAGCCTAGCTCCAATGCAACAAGAAGCTTAGAGAAGTAAAAGCCCATTCGGGAATGCATCCCTAGAGCTGAGACAAATCCATCAAAAATAAGCTAAAGGTTCCGGGCAAAATTGCAATAAAGCAAAATTGATGGAAATGCTGATGTCTATGCGGCAGAAGATGAAAGAAAGGGACAACTAGCTCAAGCTCCAACTACAATTAAGAGATGAGTACATGGAGGCAAAGCTCAGAAGAAGGGATCAGAATCTGGAGGATGCTTTAAGAAAAAGATATGAAGAATGGAGAGGTGAAGTAGAAAGAAGGGACCAGTACTAGTCGAATTGTATAGGACACATGAAGCAGAGTTTTAGACTAATGACTTATAAGCAAATAAACAATAGAACACTCCTTGAGACATTGACTAAAAGGCAGAGATAACTGACAGAGAGCAATGTAAAAATCTTGGACTGGGTCATGAAGACAGTCTCGAATAAAAAGAAAGTGATATTGCCACAAATAAGAATCTCAGATTGTGTGCCATACACAGTAGTCCCTCCAGGAGAAATGAATCCAATACTACCTTTCTTAAACCCAAATCCATATGTAAAAAGCCCTTCTGAACCCTGTAAAGAAACAGCCAAAAATAAAACCCCTAGTACATCAAAGAAGAAAGAACTCACCCCAGTAGAGGAGGTGGAAGAATAACTAAGGATGGAAACAGTAAAGGAGAGGGATGCAAGGAATAGAAAATAGTTCACTCTATTGCTCCATCTCCTCATCCTCTCTGTACTCAATGTCCAATCATCAAAATAGTCAATAAAATAAATAATTCTTTGAAAATTCTGTGTTCATTTGTGTTTTTTATTTTTTGGTTGATGTTTTTGCTTAATTTTCTTTGTTTCATGATGGATAATTACTTAGTTGAATAATTGAGAAACCAACTACCTGGATCAAATTGTCTAATTGCCGCAAAGATATTCGCTGAATTGAATTGATGAATTGCGGGTTGTGTTGGATTGTTGTGAGCCGAATGCATGATCAAAATGAACTTCTTGAATTGATTAAAACAACACAACAACAAATCTCAAGCCAAACAAAACATTGATAGATGCATTGGGGTAGGATGAAATAAATGGAAATAGAAAGTTGTAAGATTATGAATAAATATGTTGAATTTCAATAATAAGGAAGGTTTTACTAAATTGATGGAACAAATAAAACTTATAATTCTGTTTGTGGTAAATAGTTTGGTCATAAAATCCTGATAACTTTGCACATGGTCAATAGTAACTCTGGAAAGAATTGTGCCAAGATTAGGAACATCTTCTAGGATACATCACAATAAACTCTCCAATGTCCTAGAACTTGATTATTAGTCAAGGTGAAACTTAGGCAATAAATTAATTAACAGGAAATGATTTAGGCCATCCTTGGAAGTTTAAGCATTTCAAAGCCTACCCCTATGATATGCATAAGCATATACCCTAGTTCCTTATTTGAGCCTAAAGCCAAATTTCATTATCAACCAGCAATAGAGAAGCCCAATCCCTTCTTTACATCTGATCCTACAATAAAGAACCCTTATTTGCCTAGATTACAAGACAAAAGACATCAATGGCAGAAAGGGACAAGTTTAGGGGAATATCATTTTGAGATGTAGAAAAGAAGATAGTGGGTTGAGAGAGAAAGTGTATAGAGATAATAAGAGATAAAAAGAAAAGATGAAAGAAGCTGTCAAAAACATCAAGAGGAATGAGTTGGTCTTGTAGCCTTCCTCCCTAGAACAATTAAGTCTTTAGGGGTGTTGAACACCTAATACCCTAATGACAACTGGTATGGGAGTTATTAACCTAAAGTTTGTTAAGGGTGGTAGAAAGCTTAAAAATACCAACATTGCACCATTCCCAAAAATTAGATGAGAAATTGAAAGTGACAAAGCTTCTAAAATAAGGAGGAAAAGTATCTTCTGGGTGTGAACAATGAAAAGAGAAAAAGATATCAGACTGAAGAATATGAAAAAGAGATGCACTAAATCTGTTGGGAAGGTTAGAAAATTACAATCAAGAGAAATCAATGATGTATAAAAAGGCAAAAGTGTAAGCTGTCTAGAATCTGGGTTAAATTGAGCCTAAAATGTCTAATTATCTACCTCATTACCTAAGCCACACACAAGGTTTAAAAGACCTATTTGATTCGAAGGTGGTATTATGCCCACATTAGTGGAGATTAATATGAAAACAAGCATATGAGACTTTAAAATGAAAGAGAGTATGCCAACTGAGTAATATCCCAGAAGATGAACTGATCTGCCAAAGAAAAAGAGTAAAGACTACCACACACACAAAAATCAGGATTGAATGATTGAATTGTTACACACTATGAATTATTGGTTGGTTCAGTGAACTTAATTGAAAATATTCCAGAATCTAGATTGGAAACATGTTTAGAATTAATCCTACAACTAACTTATGTTTCCTGCCCAATTGAGCTGTGAATAGAAAAATATCCTTAAAAATAAAAGTTAAATTGTTTGAGGGTAAACAAAATTTTCTTTTCTTTGCTTGGGGACAAGAAAACTTTTAAGTTTGGGGGAATTTGATGAGTGTAAAACTCATCTATTTTTAATCCCTTTTTCTGGCATGTTTTTAACAGTTTAAGATCTATTTTTATGCCAAAATGTGGAATATTAATCAACTTTGTGTTTTGCAGGCAATTATTGAAAAATGAGAGAATCCCAGCAGAAAAGAAACAAAAAGAGGACAAAATATAAATCTGTGTCGCGACACAACATTTATATGTCGCGACATATAATTCAAGCAGGCTAAAGGAACTATGTCGCAGCAAGCAAATCTATGTCACAACAAAGATTGGTCAGAACTCAAGCCTAAAAAGAGCTTTCTAGGTCGCGACTGTAAAGTTTTCTATCGAGACAGAACTTGAAGAATATTTTGAAGAAAGCTGTCGGGACAACCCTGAAATCTGTTGCAACATACTTAAGGTCAATGGTGAAGGAATTGTGTCGCAACATTATTTTTTATGTCGCAACATAAAAGCTGAAGACTAAATGATGAACTCTGTCACTACAAGAGATCATTATGTCGCGACAAAAAATATCATAAAGGAAAAACAAGTCAGCTAAGACAAAGGTTTTTATGTTGCGACAAAGTTTCCATCATCAAGCCAACTCAAGGAAATCATGTCGCAACATACCAATCGACCACAACCAAGGGCAACACAATCTCCGATCAACAAAGATTATTTCGGGCCGCCGATGCACAAAACACGAAGGAGGTGAATTTCCATCGCAAACAAGATAAAGAGCAACACAAGAAGAATGGAACAAAGAAACTTTGTTGCATAATCAAGAGTTGGGTGTGCAAAACCCAGGTCGCAACAAAGAAGTTTTCTGTCACGACAATAAAAGCGAAGGAATGATAAAATTCTGTAGTGACAAGAGAAAAGTAGGTCACGACAAAGATTAAAGAAGACTTGAAAATGACCAAGGCAATTATGTCGCAATATATAATTCTATGTTGCGATAAACAGCTCAACAAGTGACAAGAACCTGAGAAGAAAAGTCTGTTGCGACAGAAAATTGCTAAGGACTTAAAAAAATCATGTCGCGACAAAGGCAACTCTATCGCGCCAAAATTGCCAGGATGAAAAAAAATTGTTTGTCGCGAAAAGGAAAATTATGTCGCGACATACTCCAGAAGGACAAGACCATGAGAAGCTGAGTGCAAACAAGTTTGATGTCATGACACAAGGCATTTCTGTCACGACAATAACAAGAATGATGAAAAAAATTTATGTCGCGACATCAACATAGTATGTCACAACACAAATCAAGAACAAGCCCAGAGAAAAGGTCGCGACAGAAAAACGAGAAGCTACGACAGAGGCCATAGAACTTTCTATGTCGTGACAAAGAGACCAATTTAGGGCCATAATTTTGGGGATCCACAATGCAATTAATGAAGTGAGGCCCAACATTGGAAAGCCTATAAATACACGCTCTAGTATAATGTGAGCAATTTTTCAATGCCTCCAGGATTTTTGGGTGGTTGAAGACTCTTGTACATTTTTATTTTTTTTTATTTTCTTTTCCATTTTAGTAGATTTAGTTAAGTGAGGCTTTATTTTGTTAGTTTTCCTTCAAGTTTCGGATTTGGGCATTGCAATCAAGTGCAAACTTCGAAGTTAGTATTTCTTATAAATTCTTCTTTTCATTAACCGTTGATTTAAATGGATACCAAGGTTTGAGTTCATTTTATTTCGCCTTGTTTATAATTTCTTGAATTTTCCGATCGGGCTAGTCACCGATATGAGTAAACCAGCTGAGAAGTTTGAGCGCTCACTGAAATGGGTCTGATGATAGTCATTTGTTGCATAAGGAGGAAGGAAGCTTTAATTAGAATTCTTGAATTTATTTGATTGGTATTGTTTATAAATTTACTTGTTCTCAATACTAGTACCGTGTACCCAATGCAAAGTATTGTGTCTCATTCTGATTTCCAGGAGGCCCTCTGAGTGACACAAAGATGGAGAATCCTAAAAGTGTAGAACAGCTCGGGGTATGGCAGACTCTATACTATGGAATCCACGAACTTCACGATTACTTGATAATCACCAACTTACTTATAAGTTGAGATAGGTTGAATGAAGTATCTGTCTAATCACTCAGAGGTTTCTACTCTTTCTAATGAATTGATTATGATCCCGTGTTAGCTGAGATCTAATCAAGGAGATGGAGATTTGCATCAAAAGTGTAGGATGAGGTGTCAATCAAAATGGAGAAGGCTTGCAAGATCCTGTCTATGGGGACAAGAATTCTTTAGTCCTAAGATCTTAGTATGAAGTACTAAAAAGGAAAAATATTTTATTCTTAGAAAGAGGGTTATATATTATAAGTAACTGATTAAAATCATGTCTCATAAATGAATATGAAGCTTTAATCAGTGAAAAGTATTGTTAAGGGAGAAATCCAAATCATACTACCTTACATCTTTGACAAACTCAATTTTCCAATTGATGGTTGAGCTGGGAAAATTGAAAAACGATGCAGAAATCGATTATTATTAATCGATCCAGATCCAGCTATTCACTGAATCCTAATTCCCACTTTTATTAAACTTACGCTTGTATATTTAAGATTTCGCCTAGGAATACATTTAAGTCCTCTTATTATCATAACAAGTTGAAGTCTAAATAGTAATGTATCTTGGAGGTCAGGGTAATTAGTCTTTTGATTTATCATCCGTCTCAGGGGAATGATATCTGGACTTTAAATATCCACTTTTATTACTTGTACGACCTGTGACCACAAACACAAATTTTAAATGAGTCATCTTACAAGAGAAAACAATTTCATTTTTTATACATATGAAAAATGGTCTCAACAAGTTTATGGCATTGTTGCCTGGGATTAGGTAATAGTCCTTTGGTTGTAGTTTCATAAATTTGCATATATAATTTGGTTCTATCAATGTTACACCTCAATGATCATTTATATTCAAAACCATATGTCTTTTTATGGGTAGCGAATTTTTGAGGTCTCACCGCAGGCTTCGCAAGCCTTCCGACATTTTCACAGGCTTTCACCATTGGACACATGTATAACCAAAAATATCGGGGCTTTCACCCGAGGGGGTATCTATCCCTACTTGCTATTACCCGATACATATTTTCATTTTCATTTATACAACCATGCGACCTTGTTGGACGTTTTCCCACCGTACCGAGTCCACCTAATCAAACACCAAATGCAGTGTTGATTATAACCATGCACTCACACTCATTCAATGCGATGTCCTTGTGCATATGCAATGCAATGCGCCATTGCATGTAATATCATGCCACATGCATAATGAATGCCACATGGACAATGCTAAAACCGTACACTTCACCGTGTATCATGGACAATTATATCAATCAGCATAAAATTTCCAAACGATCACACATTTCATGTCAATATATTTGCACACATATATCAACATCAATAAGTCATCACCAATCAAGCAATGACATACTTTATCCTCTAGGCCAAATTGTGACATAACATGTCTACAAATAGTCTACAAACAAGCCATGCAATGGCCTTATCCATCCACATAGTCATGACATGTCAATACATTAGGACACACATATTGACCTCCAATTAATTACCACCAAGCATGTCATTCAAACTCAAGTAATGACAACTTGATCCAAGACTAAGAAGGGCATAGAGATGCCCACAAAACATTCCACACAACAAGCCATTACAGACCATAGGATAGTTCCGAACTCAGTTCGGAAACTAGTTCTCTAACAGTCCCAAAATCTGGACACAAACCATTAAACAACCTAAGTTGTAGCAGTCCCGAGAAATGGACCATAACTTGAGCTATAGAGGTCCAAATAAGGTGATTCAAAATCTTACATCAATTTTACAGATGCAGATATAATTTCCATGAGAACACTAGCCCAAATTCCCTCTTTTTGTGAACCAAAAATCTATCCTAAAATCTGGACAGTGTATAGGGTAAAAACAAGGCAGCCTATGGTAGTCCTGGAAAATGAACCATAACTTGAGCTATAAAGGTCTAATTTGGGTGATTCAAAAGCCTACATCAAGTTTACAAATGCAAATATAATATCCATGAAAAACACTAGCCCAAATTCCCTCTTTTTCCCAACCTAAAATATGTCCCAAAATCTGGACAGTGTATAGGGTCAAAACAGGACATCCTATGGTAGTCCCGGAAAATGGATCATAACTTGAGCTATAGAGGTCCAATTTTGGTGATTCAAAAGCCTACATCAAGTTTACAATGCAGCTATAATTTATATGAAAAACACTAGCCCAAATTCCCTCTTTTTCTCAACCAAAATTCAGTCCCAAAATCTGGACAGCATTCCCACAGTCCAAAAATTTTGCCAAACAGCCCCTTAGGGCAAAAAAAAAACCATAACCAACGGCCCTTAGAGCAAAAAAAATAAACCAAAGTAGGGAGAATCCTTACCTCTTGGAGAGTAGTAGAACTGAAGGAGGTCTCAAGAACACCTCCTAATCCCGAAAATTTTGATTTCCCGAAATCTCATCCCTTGGATCTTCTGTGAAATCCCTCCTTTTTGGTACCCACATGTAGCTCTCGTCGAGTAGATGAACTTCACTCTTTGGTTCGAAGAATTTTGATCGGTAGAACTTCTGGAATCGGAGAAAGAAGGTTTGAATGCTCTCTTTCTTTCTCTCCCTCTTTGCTCTCTCTCACGTTCCTTTTTTCCCCTAGCAGAAACTGTCATCTCCCTTTCATCCCAAGTCCCATACTCAAACTTAAGTGAGTAGCTCACGTCACGCCACGTGTCCACGACCCGTCCGAGTTCATTTCTAGTCCCGAAACAATTTATTTCGTCCCGATTCAAGTTCAATTTATTTTAAATGAACTTTACTTAATTTATTTTCCAGTTTCGAGATTTTTTTTTTTTCTCAAAAATCCCATTTTTTGGGTCTATCATACCAAGATGCCTCGAAAATCGTAAAAATCTTACTGTCTCATAATTTAAAGAAATTCATCTGGGTAACTAGATTTTGCAAGATGAATCCAACGGTGAGGTCCGTTTCATCATCTGAGATCTAGAAAAATTTTAGTTTTGCGACTTGTACATTAGCGATAATTTACCGTTTTGCCCTTTTTCGGAAAAATTCAAATTTACCTGGGTTTTTACAGGCCGCATGACCCTCCCGGGTCATAATCCCTCCTTGAGGTCATTGCTCCTCCGGGCCCAAGTGAAGTGGAAGGTTGGGTTAAGATGGATTCTTCGGCCGAGGGGCCACCCGAGGAACCTCACTCGCCTTGGGGGTTGTTAAGGGGTACCTAGGAGTAGAGGGACGAACACAGGGGCAGGACTTGGTCAGGGAATCTGACGAAGGTTCCCTTGGCCTCTTTTGCCCCTCTTGGAGATTACATGGAGGAGGAGGCGTAATCGTGTCGCACCAATCGCCATATTCTCGGGCCGCCTCGAACTCACGAGTGTCAACCGTAGCTCGATGCAGTGTTGCAACCACTTAGTACCCGCCCCTTAGTGACCGCATTCCTCGGGCCTTCAGCGTAACGTAGGCACCGACTGACAATGAAATCCCAGCCCAAAACCACTTGAAGGTTTGAGGGGGACGACAGGAGTTTGAAATCCCTTTATGAACTTGGGAGGCTAAGAACTCTGGCTAAGGCACTTAACTGGTTGGCACCCAGATCGTCCACCAGGTTTCCTCGGCGTAGAGTACTTGTGTGAACATGAGCATGTGTTAGAACAGGGGACAAAAAGATTAGAACAGGGCTATTAAGTAGGCATGGGAGGCTTAGATACTAACCTGCCGAAGCCGAGCTAGGAACCGGGAACTCCCTCAGCATAGGATCCCTGGCACAACCTAGGCGCCAAACACCAACACATTACCTTAAGGTTTATTTTTGCTGGTGTTCAGAAAGTTCGTCACTAAGTGAAGTGGTTGGGCATCGGCCACGAGGTAGTACCGGCTGAGCTTGTTCCACTTGAAGGAATAGGCAAACAGCACCTCCTCTAAGCCAAGCCTAAGACCGAGCCTCTTGTTCGATATGCACGCCCCGATGAGAACCTGAATGATATTCACATGAACATAAACGGGGTGGATCCAGATGTAATGAAGAAATTGGTGAATCCGCAGGGGGAGAGGGAACCTCAGCCCCTCGCTTATGTGGATTTTCGGCCAATGGATGCATATCATTTGCCCTAAGACGATATGCGTACAGGCTGCGAACTAGGAGCCCGAGGAAGAAAAGGCAACGCATACTTGAGGGGGGAAGGAATACTTCCTGTAAAAGGCATCTACGCGAGGCTCTCCGACAAGCTTAAGCCAGGTAATAACAACGTTGGGATCCACACGAGAGAGAACTTCCTCAGATGCAAGCGGAGAAAGGGGTGGTTCCTCACTCGTGCAACCATTGGTAAAGGGTTTTTCATGGGCCATCCTGTGAGTTCCTCTGAGCCATTGTCGAAACAGTGCCTGGGAGGACAAGCGAGGAAATCATCAGGCCCGGACACAAAAAAAAAAAAAAACAAATAACAAATAACAAATAACAAACGAAACACAAACAACAAAAGAAAGGAAGGCAAAACAAAATGGAAAGAAAAAGAAGTGTCTAGATTTTTTTTAAACTTACCAAGCAAGTTTTCTTTGATTCCACAGTGTAGACAACGAACAGAGTGAGGGCAATAAAGACAAAGAACCAGAGGTTAGCAAGGCGGAGGCAGAATGGCACGAAAAATCTAATAGAGGAAGAAAGGGGGGACTATTTGTGCGAATGGGCAGATCAACGATTGAGGGGCGCATTTAATGATTTGTGCAAATCGACAAAACCGAGGGCGAATCCAGAACAACCGTGTGTGAGCCCACACCCTCGGTCCCGGTCCGAACCGACAGGATCCAACCAGCCCGGGTGCTGAGATCGTTATACCGGGACTCTTTACTCGTTTTTTTTGTTTTAATAACAGATACTTATACAAAAGAACAACCACCGGAGTGGTGTCCATCAATATCTATACACATATACTGAGTCCATTCACATATACAAAACTGTACTTATACATTTACAAATCTGAGCGCGGGACATACTATGATGAACCCCTACTAGTGTGTCAGCTCACCAGAAGCGGAAGATCGACGCCTCCTTCCCACTCACACTGATTAAAACCCGTGCTAAGCTTTACGCTTAGTGGGAAACATATGACTTATACAGAAACACATGCACTTATACTGAATCATAATAAACATAAACAGGAACAGATATCAAAATCTTCTGGGAATTCATATAACACATTTACATACATAATTATCCTTGTAACAAACTATGTTTTTCGTATATCTCAGATACTGCATCGAACTTATACTTATAACAAACTTATACTTACTCAGATCTTACAATCGATGTGACTTATTCTTATTCCAATCTCCGTAGACACATACTTATGTCAGACGACGTGATACTTATTCAGTCTCCGCCGATACATCGAACTGACATCGACACTTTTCTCGTACTTATAATTATTCGATCTCCCAAAGGACATATAAGTACTTGAACTTCGCCAGATCGATACTTATCCACATACTCGTGATTATATCTCTCTCAAATCTCTCCCGTAGGAGTCTGGGCGTAACTTGTGCTTATACAGAGGTAAATTCTTGTGTACAACAAGGTTTATACTTATACTACTTCGAGTTTACACTTGTTCGGAGGTAACCGTGATGTACTACTTCGAGATATGACGGAATGTACGGCATTGCGAACTTGGTCTATACTCAAGTACTGTGGTACTACAAAACTTATACTGGTAATTCGTATCTTATACTCTGTACTAATGGCTATATCCAGTCTGCATGTAACTTATACTTGTATTATCGAACTTGTTCTTATTTCATCTTATACTTCAGATTGAGGTAACTTATACATGTATTTCAGATTTTATGCTTGTCTTACAGAGCATATACATGTATTTCAGATCTTATAATTGTCTTACGGAGCATATACTGTTCAATGATCTTATGTACTTGTGTTACGTATCCTATTCTTGTCTTACTCTGATCTTATACTTGTACACAAGACCATTCTTGCCTTACTGATCTTATATCATGTTAACTCGATTCTTGTACTGACTTTATTCTTGTGCTGGCTAAAATTTAGGTACTGGCTAAGTCGAATGCATCATAACTCATCACCTGTCATCAGACTTATGCATACTTGATATTAGTCCCGTAGGTGCACTGCATCACTAAACACATATACCAGATTTATACAGATTCAGAACATATCCGAAAACAAACAGAGTTGTCGGTTTATATCATAATCATCTTTAGACTTATACAATTTCTTATGCTTATAACAGGCTTATGCTTATTCGGATCTCTCGTAGGAGTGTCAGAGCTTATTCTTATACAAAAGTACCCGTAGGTACTAATGTGATACCATTATACTAAGACTGCAGCATTTCACCGACTTATACTTATATTACAGGACTTATACTTATTTTACCGATAGGGAAGTACCCGTAGGTACTACAAAGATTTTACTTGTACAAAAGTATCCGTAGGTACATTCAGATCTTTACCATATTCATTCTTTACTCTTATTCTTTATTCAGAGTCTTATCATATCACTGCTTCAACAATTCGACCAATCATAAGAAAATGAGTAGACATAACACAATACGCAGTGAGATGTCGTGAAGACCAACGTGATTACCGGCGTACTAAGCAAGAGTGTCAGAAGACTAATCGAGTACCGTTATTAATCAGAGGTTTCCGAGCACTAATCAGAGGCCAAGTACTAATCGAGTGCAAGAGCACTAATCGAGTACCGGCAGCCACCGAGTGCCGAGCACTAATCAAGAGTACCGGCATAATCGAGTGCCGGAGCATCTTAATCGAGTACCGGCACTAATCGAGTGCGAGCACTAATCGGGAGTGCCGGAAAGACCATCAGAGTACCGGCATTAACCGGGAGCGGAGCACTCCAATCGAGTACCGGCACAATCAGACGTCCACTCATTCATTCTTTGGTCCTAGGTAGTCATACTGTCATATGTCTTTCAGAACTCATAACTTATCTTTATCATGTTCTGTGTTCATGCCATATTGCTTTTCATGTTCATAACCAGTTTCATATCATATTCACGTTTGGCTTAACACTGGCTTATACATATTTGCATTTCATATTTTTCCCGTTACTATTACATATGGCATTTCATATACTTGTACAAGATGACGCCTATGTATTCACACATCATTCATGCGTATTCTTGTCCTCTATGAATCTATTTTTACTTAGAAATTGGAATCATTCAAACCTGGATCATCCAAATCCAAAGTTATGGCATTTTCATGCCAACCAGTCAATTTACCGATATTACACTAGTACAGTTTGTAATATTTCATTTTTCCAAAGTGGTCTTAACCCATATTTGACACTGATTCTTTGTACTCCTTTTAAAGTTACTGGGTGTTAAGGGTTCTCCAACTGGAATCACCCAAACGAGCACCGAACTCAAGTTATGTCCTAAACAACCTGACTTACACTATATTCAAAACCGAAGGTAAATTGGCTCGAACATACTCTAATTTTGAATATATTTTTGGGCCACCTAGAGTCCGAATTAGAAGGTAGCTATTTCAGGATGTTTGGTTCTCCTTGAAGTCTATTTTAAGTAGTGAGTTGAATCACTCAAATCGGATCATAAATGAACAAGTTATGGGCAAAATACGAACACTGGTCAAAATAGAAAAATAGAACACTACCCCATCAAGCATGTACTTCCAATTGCACTTACGCGTCGGCTTCGAGAGCAAGATTCGCAGACAGGTTCAAAGGTGTACCGGTATAGGTCTCCGAAATTTGCCCAGAAATGGTAATTTCACCATTTTTCATGCACTTTTCTTCCATAAATGACTTCTATTACATCCTTCATCAAAAAACTAACACGGAATTCCTCCCAACAACTCCACAAACACTTTTGTTTGCAAAAGCATCCGCGATTCATACTGGTACCACCCAATTCCTACAAAACCTTGGAATTGTGAAAGATTCCATCTCTAATCATTATCAACTAGGGATTTTCAACCAAACTTCCCTTAAATCTAGAGTTAGGATGTCATCCTAAGAAAACCCTAGAAAAGGGAACCAAATTAATGTC
The DNA here is from genome assembly GCA_016808115.1 of Tetrastigma voinierianum. Lineage (NCBI taxonomy): Eukaryota > Viridiplantae > Streptophyta > Magnoliopsida > Vitales > Vitaceae > Tetrastigma > Tetrastigma voinierianum. The sequence continues at coordinate 345,517 of JAEQBH010003190.1, read as the reverse complement.
CAAAGAAAACCCTAGCACCATACCCAAGTATCAGATACTCAAAATCATACAAAAAGTCATGTATCCATACTAGAATCCATACCTTTTGCTTGATTTCTCCCTCTTTCTTCCTCTTCTTCTTCTTCCTTCTCCTCTTCTTTCTTCCCAGAGTTCTGCTCGAGACCCGTACACCCCATTTTGGTCTCCTCTCCTTTATAATTTTAAGTCTCTCTTATTTACCTTATAATCCTCCATCTTCCATTTATTACACTACAATTCCTATTATTTATACTTTGGCCTATAGACTTATCAAATTATGACTTTTAGGCCCCCTTTTTACAAATTACACTTTTGTCCTTATAACTTGTAAAATTTTCAGGTCTCTCGTTTCCATGTTTCGCATTTAACCTACCGAAACATTCAAATTACGCTACAAAATACCCAAAATACGCGAAAAACTATTAGTGGTATATTTCAGTGTTACAATACTGTATCGTAATGATTGTGCACGAGACTCGATGCAATTGCCCTTAATGTTTGGGTAGGCAGCCGCGAGCCCAAAAGTCTATCGCCATTCCTTAACCCTAACGGTGCGAAAAGGTGCTAGGGGGGCTAGTGGAGTGGGATAAGCCCCGCTCGACGCGGCCAAGGAACAAAGAAAGCCGACCCGACGTGCAAAACAGCTGAGCACAAGCCCGACCCAAACAAACACAGGTGATATGGTCCAGACTCACCGAGGGCATGGAGGCTCGAGCCAGGTAATGACATGGTAGCAGTGGTCACCCCAGGCCTCAAAGGGCCCCATGCTCGGATAGACACCTCGGGCATGGGGTGGGTGAAACACCGCATATATGTTACAATCACCTGGACAGACATAACGGGGTAATTAATGCACAAATGAGTGTATGAATATGTAACGTAAGAAAGTGAAAGAGCACTCTTAAATGTCCTAATTATGAGCATTAAAAATGTAACCCCCAACTCGTGGGTATAAGAGGGGAGAAAGAAAAGAAAAAAAAAGGGACCGCTTCTATTTTATTACGTAGGGCATTATTTCTCACGTTGTTACTCTATGCTACCTTTCCAGAGAAGGTAATCAGGCGGCTGATCACTTAGCCAACCGAACTCTAGACCTTAATCAAGGGGAAATACGATGATGGACAACTCAGCCAAAAAGTCACAACCACCTCCTTCTTCAAGACGCCATGGGTATCTAATGGCCTAGAAATATTCTATGTAATCCCTAGTTTGTTTTCGGGCCCCCCCTCCCTACTGATCCAAAAAGAAAATAAAATTTTGGATATTCAACACAAATACCACGGTCCCCTAACAAAATTTTATTAGGATTAGGGTTTCTAATTGTCAATTAAAATTCTTTTCAAAAAAAATGTGAATTAAAATTAAATCTCTAAAAATCAAAACAAATAAATAAAATATAATTTTATCAGGGTACCGTGAATGATAAGGTATAATAGTGAAACTCTCCTCTTAATTCAATTGTGGCTGCATTCTTTCCAAAATAACACACATAATAAAAAACCTAAAAAATAGAGTAGGATGTCAATATATAATTAAATACATATGCTCAAAGCCAATTTGTGTCTAAGTGAGTAATTTGTATTACTATTTGATCTTCATCAATTATATACATCCCGATTCAATGGATTGGACTATCAATCAATGGCTCTTTTCGATTTGGTTCTCCCTTTTGAATAGGGTGTCAATCCAACCGCTTGCGAATCGTTCAAACCAGTAATTGAATTGAATCGTCAAACCAAATGAATCGAACCCTAATTCTATAGATACTGCTTGAGGCCAAATTGGGCTCTGCTTGTGAGCCACTCAAACTAGTGCTGGATAAAACAAGTGGTTGAACCACCAAACTAGATGAACCGACAGTTTGAAGCCCACCCTTTCTCTAGAACCCAATTGAATTATTTTAAGTTTTATCTATTATTTTTAGGTTTCAATTAGGATTCTAAACGAATGATTCTTTCAGGATTTTAAGACATGATTATATTTCTTATTGGATTCCTTATAGAGTTTTCTTTCTTGTTGGACTTTTTTTAGGATTCTAATTCTCAAATATAAGAAGAAGGAAATTAACACTCTTTCCAAAAGATTAGAAAATTTTTTTACTTTTCAATGAAAGTTTTATTTCATTTCGTCAAATTTGTGTCTTCTTCTTGAGTTGTTCCATTGGTGTCGGAACAAAGAACAAAATATTAGAAAGGAGTTCTCTAAAATATTTCTCTGCCTCTTTCACTTGGGAAGTCCAGATATATAAGTGATCTTATAATGAAATGGGGGAGGAGAAGTGTTTCATTGCCAAAGATGTTACAGAATTAATTGGGAAAACACCATTAGTAAAACAGCAAAACAAGAAACACCAGAATTATACTTATAATTCTAGGGATCTTAATGTGTAGATGCATGTATGGATGTGTGTTCATGCGTGTGTTTACGTAAAAGTATACGTCTAAAAATAACAACAAAACCCTTTTACTATTGCAATTAGTAAAACTTATATGTATTTTCAAGTAATCAAGTATGGCTATAATTCACGTTTTACAATATAATCATTAATGCCCGGATGCTGCAAGCCTTATGTAAGTTACAAGAGGCAGAATAAAACCTTGCAATTTAATAAGAACTTGGTAAAAAATTTAGATTAAAATTTTTTATTGCCTATATAATCACTAAATTAATGAGCCAATAAAACTTAACATAAGTGATTAACAGCTCAAGTAAACATTGGAAAGGGAGGGGTCAACGGGCGAGTCTTAATAGAGACAAATTTATAGGGAACATAATACTATAATCCAATGCAAAGTGAATAAATGTCAAAAAAAAATATAAACCTTAAATGACTGCCTCTATGGATGTGAGGTGTAAACAGCTAAAAACAAACAACAATATTTAACCCCAATATAAAGAAGGTTGGAACTAAGAACAACATGCTAACCAACAAATTTAACCCTAAACGGAGAAGATAACTTGCTTAATAACTAAAGGGGGTGTATTGAATTAGGAAAATTAATGGCATTTATAGAATAACAAAGTAAACGCGTTAACTCATGTGTATAAAAATCAATGTGAAAACCTTAAATAGAAGAAAAACCTCTGGTAAAGGAGAAATCCACTACCACCACATATCCTCAAAAAAATCCATAGGATTTTTAACCTGTTAAGCATTTCGTATGAGAAAAATATCAATGAAAATGATTTTCTCTTATATTTACTTTTACTTATAAAAATAAATAAATAAAAATCAAATATAATCAAAATTTACATATTTTTAAATTCCCTAAATTCTATGTATTAAATAAATTAAATATGTATGAATAAACATATAAAAGTAACTTATTAAGTTCAAATCTATTTTTTATTTTCCTTCATATTTTCTTCCCTTCTATTTTTCCTCTATATTTTTCTTTTTTTTCCCAGGTTTCAAACAGAGCCACAATGTTTTGAGGTCGGATGAGATAAAATTCAGGTGATCCCACTCTAACAAAAAGAATAATTCTCCGAGCTTTTGGGGCTGAATTGATTCTCACAGATCCAGCCAGGGGTCTATTTAGAAAGCTGAAGAGATAATGGCAAAAACACCTAATTCATATATATATAATGCTTCAGCAATTTGAAAACCCTGCTAATCGGAGGATTCATTATTAAACCACTGGATCTGAGTTTTGGAAAGGCACTGGTGGGAAAAATTGATGCTTTACGGAGTAGAACCAGTGGAAAGTGAAGTACTGTCTGGACGAAAACCTGACCCACATAGTAAGATCCAAGGAATTGGTGCTGGTTTCTATAGGAATAATCAGCGGAAGTAAAAATTATTATGTGATTTAGAATATTTAATTTGATTACTAAACTAATATAACTAGTCAAATAGTAACTTGTAGATTTGCGAGGGGAAGTATGCTTGTATGAGAATGCATGAATCTTATTGCTCCCCTCGATGTGATCTTCCAAGCTTTATCGCCGAGTGATGGGTGACGTGTGAATGACTTGAATCACTAAAAAATGATTCTTTTAAATTTATTATAAAACTAATTCGGATTCTAATCTAGGTTTGTATTATCCTTACTCTATTTATAGAGAGAGTACAAAGCCACTAGAATATAATAGTCGTTGAGCACCAGCATCTTAGGGCCTAAGTCCAAGTGTCAACCTATTTAGTGTTTTAAACAATTTGGACTTGCTTGTATAGCAAAATCCAACAGTTTCATCCCTGAAGTTTTAGAAGTATAGGAATTGGTGCTGGCAGAGAATATGTTGTTTAAACCTTTGAGGCCGCGTTTGGTAAGCGGGACTATTCCTATGATTGAATGAGAAATATTTTCTAATTTTTATTATTTTAAGTAGTTTTTGTTTTCTTAACATAATTTTGATTATATGTTTCTAATCGATATGTTATTAGTTTGAATCAATGAAATTATTTTTTTCTTAAAAAAAAAACATAATTTGATTAAGTAAAAACTATTTTTTAGCTAATATTCATTTTTTCATATTATATTGTAGTACTACGTTTTTACTAAGATTCGATGTTATACGGGAGGGAATGGGCATATGGGAGAATTAGCATTGAATCATTGTAAGAATACAGTACTACAACATAAAATAAGGGGGATTAGACTAATTTTTTGGATAAAATTAGTGAAGTGCGGCGTTTGGCAGATCTTGGGGCGAAGTAAGCGGAGACAGAATTAGTGAATGTGAGTTATTTTTATGCTTTGGTTTTTTAACCCTCGGACTAAGCGGGACTAAAATATTTTATAGTTTTTTACAAAAAAAATAATTAATGTAACTAAAAAATTTAAACAAAAAATTTATTAACTAATTTATTATCGAAAAAGCTCACTTTATTTTTCGATTTAAGCACATGCCGTTTCAAAAAATTTAACGAGGTTGGCGGAGATGGGAAAATTCCCAAAGGCTTCGCCGGATTTACATTATTTTGTTTTTATTTTTAATATTTTTATATTTGCTTTTATTTTATTATATTAAATTAATATTTTTCATACAAATAAAAATATTATGAATTTTATAAATTATTTGATAAAAAACATTATAATAATATTATTATTTATATTATAAGTATAAAAATAAAAATAATAAAAAATTATTTTAAAAATATAATGGGCGAACATTATTATTATTTGGATAATGATTCGTATTGCTTACGATTCGGACCCGTTTACTTGGAAATGATTTATTTCTTTTCAGTTCTTTATTTTAAAATGAGCTTGCGTAATGATTGCAACTTCGATATTTCGTAAAATCTCGTCACTTGGAGTGTAGCGACTGCTCGCGAAAATCGGAAAAATTTCCGCTTGTCTCATAATTTGATGAAACTTTTCTAGGTCACTAGATTTCACGAGGCAGATTACTTGGCGCGATTCATTTAGTCATCAGAGATCTAGAGGAATTTTTCTAGACTATCTGAACCCTTATGGCGATTTATTATTTTATTAACGTTTGTCGATTTGAAAATTTAAATTTTACCAGGGTTTTTATAGAGAGTAACAATCACACAAGCTTAGGTGTCGGTTGAGAAAATAAGCTCAAACCTATTAAGCCGATTAAAATTAAATTCAAACCGATGTGAATTCAAGAATGAAAGGGTGGACGGGGAGCCACAAAATAATCGTAAGTTGTAAAATTATAGGTGCACACAATGTTAAAAAGCAAAGCAGCTTTATCTTAATGTTATTAAGTACTGTCGATATTAGAATCAAAAAAATCTATTCGACATTAAGTAAAAAAACACCGCCTTAGTCCGGTATGTGCAAAAGCATTAGATAAAAAGTCGTAATTTTGTACATCTTGTCACCAAAGCAACGGGGCCAGTATTAAATTTAATAAAGTCACGAATCCGACCAGTTATTGATCCAAGTCTGAAATTAATTTTCTTATCCATAGCATTACCAAACACGGCTAGGGGCTGAAGTGTAAGGACTCAATTTAATTAATTAGTTTTATTTACTATTTGGGCTTTTAATTAGGATTCTAATTGGATTCTTTTCAGGATTCCACAATAGGACCCTCTCTAATGGGCCTATCCCGACAATTGGACCGTCAACTAGTGGCCTTTTCGATCTAGTTCTCCTTTTTTATCAGGTGCCATCTAACCTGATAACGCCTTACAAATCATTCAAACTAATTACTAAACCATTGAATGAACAAAACAATTTTGGATAGTTTGAAACCCACCCTTTTGTATCGATACAATTTAATTATTTTTTGTTTTATTTAGTATTTTAAGTTCTAATTAGGATTCTAATTGGACTTCTTTTAGGATTTTATGATAGGATTATATTTCTTATTAGATTCCTTTCAGGGTTTGCCTCTTGTTGGATTTTTTTTTTTTTTAGGATTCTAATTCTCAAATATAATAAGGGATTAGCACTCTTTGTAAAAAAATCAGAAAAATTATTTCATTTTTCAATATGTAAGTTTGTAAGTAATTTTTTTTTTATATTTGATTTCCTTTGAAATTTGTTATTAGATAACTAAATAGAAGAAAATAACTTTTTTAGTAGTTTTTTTTCTTCATTTAATACTTTCTATGAATCAAACACAATCTATCAGTTTTTTTTTCTCATAATTCATTTGAAATATTTTAACCTATAATCAAATTTGAAACATTTTTAACTATGATCAAATCACTCATATATTGTTTATCATGTTTAACTCATCATTCATATGTTGTCTATCATGTTTAACTCATACAGTAAAGCGTTCAACTTTTTAAAAGGTAAGGGTATAGGAAATTAGGGGGTTCTGGGGTTCGAATCCTAATAAGAATAATTTACTTTAACTAAAGTGTTTAGCTATAAAAAAAAAAATCACTTATATGTTAGAATCCCAATCAATGACATAACATTATAAAAAATAATGTCCTTTTAAGAAGTGACAAGCTAAAATAATTCAGAAAGGAACATGAAAATGAAAAGCATCTAGATAACAAGAAAAGGGTAGGTACAAGCAAAACATGTCCCATAAGAACATCCCACTTCCCACATACCCATCTCAGAACTTGTCTGTTTGGATTCATGGAAACTGTAGGAATTCTATTCTGACATCAATGATTGGTAGGCACACCAACTAGGGAAAATTGAGAGGCTCCCTCTAAATAGCACCCTGTTTGGCTGATTGATCAAACCGACTCTCTAGCTATGATCAGAGATGCCCACACCCTTGTCTTATACTCCACCAATTTGATTATTTTACTCATGGGGTTTGGGTCCATATAACCAAACAACTCCTAATTGGCCCACTTGGGAAGCTCCCCTGATGTGATCAACCCAGCTTTCCTACAGAAAATTATTTTATCTTGGGCTATAATATATGGCATTATCTTCCTTTTATGTTCAATCGCTCAGACTTTTGAGAAAATCCAAATGGTTCCTTGGTCCTTACCCTTCTGTTTTGGCATATTCTCCTCTTCTTTCTTTTCCAGAAATTTTCTTTATGGGCACAGCTCAGCTCTTTGCTGCCCAGATTGGGATTGTTCCTTTTCAATCATTGGAAACCACCAAGAGGAGAAAATAAATAGAAAACGAATAAAAAGGGAGGATGGGTAAATCCAGTGGTTCTTTTTCATCCTTGTACTTCAGAGTGGTTCACAAGCGAAAGATATAGAAAAAAAATATTTAAAATAAAAAAGTTATAAGCCCGTTAAAATAGATTTAAAATTAATAAGTTGATCATATTATCCAACACTAAACATGAAAAGAAAATGATTTTCTTAATTATATTTTTAATTAGCTTTATAAATGCAGATAGAAAATAGTTTTGAGCTTCAAGAATAATCAACCGAAGATCAAAAGGTGGGCACAGTGGATGCAATTTGAGGAATGAGACATTGGAGAAGATGACTTGACTGACAACTATATATGTTTGCCATTTATGAAGAATCAGTAAAAAGATTCTGTGGCTTTTCCATTCAAATTCTTTAATTCCAATCAAAATATCTCCAAGTTTTTTCAAACCTGGTTTAATTTTGTGATGACCTATGGCTATAAATGATATGATCTATGTTACCCATCAATTTATAGAGTAAAAGAAACTAATATTCAAACAAGGTGATTACTCATCTGCCCTTTCTTATGAATATTATGATAATATAGTTTGTTTTGAAAAATATTATAATATTTTTAGGTTTTCAAAAATATTTTTGAAAATGGGTCATTTCAATTCAATTTTTCTGTTTTGAAAAATAGATTAAAATGATTTAAGTTTCATGATCATCTATTGAAAAAATAATTTTAAATCAGAAACATTTTTATGTGACAAAAGTGTCCAATTCTATTTATTTATTTTGTAATGTTGCATTTTTTATTTTATTTTATAATTTCAAGTAATCAAAAGAAAATTCTAGAAACGAAGAGCCTGTTCAAAATTGTTTCTAACAATAATTTTTTGTTATTTAAAATTAGTGGCGGAGCTAGCATGCCCCACCGAGCTTATTTTCTAGCTCTGTCACTTCTTAAAATAGAATACTATTTGCAAGTTTCTCAAAGACAAATAGTTTTTTTAAAATTGGTTTTCATTGTTTTCTAATACAATATTTTATTTTTTTATTTATATATTAAGAAATATTTTTAAAAGTAATTATTCAAATATAAAATAAATGTTAATAAAACATTACACATAAAATTCATTCTTTAAACATATTTAAAAGCCTAGAAAACAAATAAAAAAAATTTCAAGCTTTTCTATTTTATTTAAGAAATTTCATAGAACTATTCTAAAAAATTATTTTAAAAATATTTCTAAATAAATTTGGTGGTGTGTTTGATTTCTAAAAATTATCAAGAAAAAGTGTCCAGAAAAATTAATTTATCATGTATTGTTGTCCAACATATAATTATAAAGAAAGAACCAAATATAATTTAAATGAGTTTGTGAGAAAATAAAAGGAAAAGAATATAGAGGAAAAAGTAGATAGTGAGGTATTTCAACAAGACAACAATGGAATTGGTAAATCCATGGAATTCATCTCATTTTTCTGGAGCCAAAAATGGATTTGCCCAATTCAACTATTTGAATTCCCTTATACCAAACAACCTAAATCCACTCTTTTTTAATGTTTCTTTATATCTTTTTTACATATTTTTCTCAATCATGAAAATGTTATATAATTTTAAAATCATAAAATTTTGTCTTACTTTAATTATATTTAATCTTCTTTCATATTTTTCATGTGGAAATCATGCATTAGAACACTATTTTCTTTAATCCTTTTTTCCTTCTCCAAAATAAATATAACTTTAAGGTATTGATTTTCTCTGCCATTATTTTCTATCATTTGGTTTTTTCATCATCTATGATTATCATCCAATTTTTGTTGCACAATGGACTTAGGTGATTTTATTAAAACACCTTGTTTTAGAGACACGATTGAAAGATCTTTAAAAACTTAATTTTGAAATCTAACTTTCTATTAATTTTTTACCTCATTTTGATAAAAATATCATTGTTAATTTTTTATAAAAATAATCATTTTTCAAAGATGTAGGTAAACACATTTAATGACAAAGGACGTTTTCTTCTAAAACGGGTTCTTTTTCAAAAAAAAAAAAAAACTAATGGGAAAAGTCAGATTTGTAAATTTAGGATATTTGGAGTTTTTGCCCTTATTAATTCTTAACAACTTTGACTTAATATTTAATATAAAAAAAAGTAAGAAAATCATTTTTTTTTAATATATTTTAGTTTTAAAGTAATAAATTATCATCATTGGACCTCAAATTGGAACCTCCTTCGTATATCCTTTGCCTATTAAAAGGATAAACGCTCTATCACTTAACTAAACACGATGCACAAGGCAAAAAAAAAACTTAGGAATCAAAATTGAGAAATATTAAACTTGATATTTTAAGGTATCTTGAGAGAGAAAGAGAGAGAATCTAGATATTAATGGAGTTAAAAGTGAAATAAATGCAAGAGAATAAAAGTTACAAAAAAAAAAGAGTTCAAGAGAAGTGGATAATCATAAACCTCAAACACTGAAAAAATGGGCCATATGTTGAATTATTCTGTGGGAGCAGTAGAGAGTAGTAAAGTCATACTTTAACAACTATTCTCCACTATCACTTTATATTTTGCATGTACCAAGTTGAATAACTCAGTCCCACCTTTTTATCATTATTTCAAAAACAGGTATTAAAAAAAAAGTATATCATTCATTGTCTTCAATTTTTAATTTTAAAAATATTATAATTACAGCAGCATTACCTCATATTATAACCCATTTTTATCATTTTATTAGTATAAAGGGGAATTATGCTTTAGGGTTAAAAGCCCTATGAATTAAAGCATCAAAATTGATATATAGTTTAAAAATACAAAAATACTCGTAACATCGATCTCTCTCTTCCCCACACCCCAATCCCTACCTACTGCACCGAACCTTCCTTGACCACCCAGGGTTTTTTTTTTGTCTGTTTGTCATAGAAAATACTCTCCATTTTTCACCTTTTAAACAAATCAAAATTTATAATTCTTAACATGTTATTTTTAATTAATTTTATGAGATAATATCTTATTTTCTATTTTTTCGAAAATCTATTTAATTAAAAAATTTATTTATTAAAAAATTATGTATCCATTATTCTTTATTTATTATATTTTTCTGTTGTATAATAAATATATTAAAGTAAATTAACTTTAATATACAAATATATTCACCTATAGCAATAAATAGTTTAATAAATATACAAATAATTTTTATTTATATTATTTATAATTTTCATATTATAATCTTATTTTTTAAAATTTAAAAATTAAAATTTTAATAAACCTTAAATTTAAAAAATAAAAAAGTACTATCCACAAGTTAAACTATTTTTTAAATAAAAATAAAAATTAATATGAAAATATTAATTATTTAACAAAAATTAATAATAATCATTTTAGTATTTAATCTCAAAGTATAATACAAATGTGTTAACTCATAATTTTAAAATTAAAATATGAATTGAAAATCTTTTGTATCTTACAACTAATTCATTTTGATAAAATATTATTGTGAATATTAAAAGATGACCCTAAATTCTCATAAAAAAATTCATGTAAGAATATTCAAGGTTGGCGTATTAACATATAACATATGAAAGAGATTTCGGATAAAAAAAAAATATTAAAATCCTATGAGAAATGAAAGTTTGTACACTCATTGTATAATTAGTATATTTGTCTTATACAGTTAGTGTAAACATCTTGTACAATTAACAAACCTTTATTTTTTTTTTCATTATTAAAGAGTAATGCATGCATGTTTTCATTTTCTTGGTGAAGGAAAGAAGGAAAAAACATCAACCATATTTTTTATAATTTTTTAATTGTGAAAGGTTAGGGCATAAACATATACTAGGTTATTTATTATGTTTGAGTTAAGCATGGCATTGACATAAAGAATATTCTAGGTTGGTGAATTAACATATGACTTAGGAAAGATATTTCGGATAAAAAAAATATTTCAATCCTATGAGAAATGCAAGCTCGTATACCTTTTGTACAATTAATACATTTGTCTGGTACAATTAGTATAATCACCTTATACAATATAATAAACCCCCCCTATTTTTCCTTATTAAAGAGTAATACATGCATGTTATTATTGTCTTGGTAAAGGAAATAAGTTGAAAATGACATCAACTATATTTTTCATATTTTTTAATTGTGGAAGTTTATGAATAAATATGTATTAGGTTATTCATTATATTTCAATTATGTATGACATCTACCAATGCATTTAAAGAATATTTTAGGTTGGTGTATTAGCATACGAACTAGGAAATATATTTGATATTAAAAAAAATATTCAAATCTTATAAGAAATGTGAACTGGTACACCACCACTTATACAATTAGTATATTTGTCTTGTACATCTAGCATTATTACATTGTACACTATAAAAAACCCTTATTTTTCCTTATTAAATATTAATATACGCATGTTTTCATTGTTTTTGTGATATATATATATATATATATAACATTTACAATTTTCATGTTATGATTTTATTTTTTATGTTTTGATATTTTATAAACCTAAATTTGTTAGAAAATGTTAATAAAATATACAATCCACATAAGTTTTCAAACTATTGATAAATAAAATAAAAAAGAAATATTTAATATCTTCAATTTTATTTAACAAAAAATTAATAATAATAATATGAATATTAAATTTTGATAACAATGATTGGAATTAGAAATAACAAATGTTACAAATTAAAAATAATAAAATTTTATTATTTTTAATTATTAATGTTGTTACTTTTAATTTTATTGCCTTTCAAATATTAATTTTAAAATTAAGTATTAAAATGATTATATTAATTTTTTGTTGAATATTTAATATTTTTATATAATACTTGTTTATTTCACATTTTCATACTAACTCATGCTGTATTGGCCATTTAAACAGTAAGTGTGATAAGTAATGTGGGAGCGCATTGGATTTCCAGCTCAGCCAAGCATACTTTACTATATCAAACTAAAATATTTAATTATAAAAAAACGTGTGGATAGTTTTTTTTTTTTTTTGAAAATTATAATATTATAAATAAAAATTATGATGATTAGGAATATATATTAAATTTATATATTTGCTATAAGTGAAAGTATTCATATATTAAAAGTTAATTTACTTTATCACATTTATTACACAAAACAAAATTTTGATAAAACAATGAATAAATAAGTTTGTAAAATATTATATATATATATATATATATATATATATATATATATATATATATATATATATATATATATATATATATTTATTTATTTATTTAAGTATATTTTCAAAATAATTGAAAATAAGATATTATCTTATAAAATTAATTAAAAATAATAATAGTTAATTTATATAAATGACGGAAATGAAGGGTGATTTCTCTGAAAACATAATTAAAAAAAAAAAAAAAATGAAGCTAGTGCCTGAGGGTGTTGAGCGAATGGGAGAGAAGGGGGCTGGCCGACTGGGTGCTTGGGTTGGGAGGGTAGTTATGGCATTTTGAAAATTCTATAGCCTTGATGTTAATTTTACTTTTTGTTATAGGTTATGAGCCTCATTTTGATGTTTTCATAGGGCTTTTGTTAAATAAGAGGTTCATCTAACCCTAAAATATAATTTTCCCAAGTATAAAATTGTGTTTAAAACATTTATACTTAAAAGTTTTTTTTTTTAATGAAAGTGATTTCTTGGTGTGGTTTAAGATAATCTCGTATCAAATGTTTTTATTAAAAGCACCATAAATAATTTTCTAAATTGTAAGTGAGTTTTTAGATTTTTGAAAGGGTTTAAAATTGACTCAAATGGTAGAAGTGCGGGAAGGGGTTTCATTTTAATACACAAAGTGAATAAATGTTAAAAAAAAAGTGTTTAAATTTTTATAATTTTTTTTTTTCAAAAATAATTTTTAGCTTAAAAATATTTTTTATTTGAAAAAATAGGTATGCTGTGAAAAATATGAAACGTTTCTAAAAATTTTACAAATCACTTATAATATAGAAAAATTAATTACATTGTTTTTTTAAAAAACATTTAGGCAATGTTTGTTTTTTTAACTTAATTTTAATTTGAATATAAAAGGTAAATAATGCAATTATGTTAAGTCATGAATTGTTTATTTTGGTAATATTTATTTTTTTAAGTATTAAAAAATAAAGAAAAAATAGATATGTACTTTTTTATTTTTTTAAAGAGAAAATTAATTTTATTGATTCAAACTAATAATACATCGATTAAACATATAATCAAAATCGCTAAAACCCATATAAAATGAAACAACATTCAAAAGTATCAAGATAAATGACCGACCAAAGTTCTCTATTCGACAGCCGACCCACACATTCGATATTACTATCATACTATATCACATACGACTCTAATCTCCGTAAACATATCGATAACCATCGATCGATTTTCGTCGATAAAGATATACTGGGTCGCTCCAAATCGTCCTTACATCAGAAACAAACCGTACTCAAGCACCTAATAACACCACACGTCGCACCAAAACGATCGACAATCACGCCGCATTACGATGACTCCACCAAATCACTCAGTTAATAAACGAAAATCAGGTTAATAACCATTTTAATAAAATAAAACGACTAAACAGATATATAGATTATTTTGCGCTAATAATTTAAAATCACCCCTCCTTATAGCGAAAAGTAGGTTAAGAGGGATAAAAAGAGAAAATAAGGCTAGTGTTACTCTTTTTATTAAAAACTATATTTTTTTTAAAGGAAAAATAATCTTATTGATTCTAGGTCGATGGATCTAAGGTGCAAATTGAACTATAAAAAATGAAATAATATATAGATTAATAGCATAATAAAATCAACATAAAACCTACAAATTCAATAATATAATAATTATAATATCTACAGCTCCTATTTTTTAACATACTTTAACTAATCGAATCCATTTTACTTGTTTGATTCACCCCTACACAAATAAAGTATTATAACAAGACGACGAAAAACACCACATCGTACAAGATAACGACAAACCAAACACCGCAATATGATAACAAGAAACCAAACACTGTAATTAGACGATAATAAACTAAACGCTGCAATAAGATGACAATAACACGAAAAACAAGAGAACACCTAAATATTTGGAATAACCATATTATTGAGTAAGAAACTGAAATAAAACGATGCAGATTGTATATAGCAAGAAAATGAAAATATAAATATTTTGATTTTTTATATTAAGCAAAAAAGTGTATAATAAATCATGAAAAAGAGTAAAAACAAATAAACTACTTTATGAAAGCAATTTATTTTTAATAAAAAGCTAAAAATAGACATCACGCACTCTTTTCAAATAACAATTTTAAAATACTTTCAATAAATTTTTTTGAAATATTTAAGTAAAATGATCAAAGTAAATAAAACAAATTTAAAATGTTATATGAAAATCCTTTAAAAAAATTATATATATAAAAATAATTTATTGGATTTTTATAATTTATATTCCAATTTCCGACAAATCAAACATAGAATAGCCTTGAAGGCCTGATTCAAGTGGTAAAAAAGTGAAATGAGGAATGAGGGGTTTCAAACTCGATTCCTTACTAGAGATTTCTAACTTGAATATTCTTGTAAGAATAAAATATTATAAGCAAAATCAATAGATGTAAAAAAAAACATAAGTTAAAATTTGAATGATATGTAAACTATAATCATCTCACCTATATATTCAATGATACCTTTTATCAATTTTTATAAATACATAAAATGATAAAGGTATAAAAAATGAGATATTCTTCAGGGAAAAATATAGGAAGGGTTAGATTTAAAATTTGAATTATTTGAGGTTTTCTAACCAAATATTTCAAGAAATAAAGGGGGTATGAATAATAAAGAATCTTATGAAATATGTTTGATATTAGATATTATTAAATATAATATACTTTATAGCATGTCGTATATAGTAATAGTTGTAAAAAGAATTTGTAAAAACAGAAATAAAAAATTGGTTCCTTATGATGTGGATTTCAAATGAAACAGAAAGGAGACTCATAAAGAAAGAAGACTTAGAAATATAAACAGGGAAAATCTCTTTCCCTCTTCCCTGTGGGTGGTTTTTGGGGTTTGCTTACGTTTACCAAAAACCTTCACTCCTTCTCCACATCATCTAGATTCTAGCTTCGGTTTCGTGCCTTCTGTTTGTTTCCCGAGAAAAGTTTTCTTTCCTCACTCCTTCGCAGGGAGACCCCGACAAAATGGGCTTCGGCTCTATGTTTTGCTGCGGGAAGGGTTCTGATCGGTATGCTTTTGCTGAATCTGTCATAGTTTAAGCTGATCGGCTTCTTCTGTTTTAGTTTGTTTTCGTCGGTGATTTTTTTTTTTGGAAGTTTTGATTTGTGGTGCACTGTTTGGTTTCCGGGAAAATGCAGTATTTAGAGGAACGAAGTTTGAGACGGTTAGGAGTTGCTTTGTTCTAATAGGACTAATTTTGATTGATTGTCTGTTTGTTTGGTTTTTTTACAAGAAGGTAGGGTTTTCATTTTCATTTTTCTTTCTTGTCTGCCAATTCCTCAGCGACCTAACGGTGTATTTTTCTGGATAATTTTTTAACTGAACGGATTTTTTTTGTTTGGTTGCCGAGAAAACAGAACCAAACGGAGTAAACAGAACTTGGAGATCTATATTTGTTGCAATTAGTTGACTCAGTATGAACCAACTGTATTGGAATTTGAATGTGCCTATGCTTTCCTTGTCCTGAGGAAAAATATGCTTTTTAGTCTTTTTTTTTTCATTTTTCCTTGTCCTGAGGAAAAATTTGCCTTTTAGTCTTCTTTTTTTTTTTTTCATTTCTTTTGCTTCAAACTTTCAGCTACCAAACAGTGGCAATATTTTTATTTATTTATTTTTTCCAGTTTTTGTTTGAATGGTAGTTTGATGTGTAAAAGACTCAATTGTACAGGAAGGAACAAGGGAAGAAGGAATTGACATGGAGGATATTTTCTTTGAAGGAATTGCATGCTGCCACAAACAATTTTAATTATGATAACAAGCTTGGAGAAGGAGGATTTGGCAGTGTTTACTGGGGACAGCTATGGGATGGATCACAAGTAATGTTTGAATAAATCTTCAGTTTTTTATTTTAATTTGAGTTATCGTTGATGGTTTTATTAATTATAGTATCAGTTTGATAATTGATGAAACAAAATATCTTTTATTCTGAAACAATAAATGTAGCTTTAATTGGCAATGTAACTTACAAAAGAATAAAGGGAAAGGTATTGTATGTGTTATTGTTATATCTCAATAATCTACTGGGAATTGTTTAGATTTGCGTAACATTGTAAAATCTGGTATCTGGATGGCTAGTTTCAATTAGTTTGATAATGTGGTTGGTTTTAGATGTGACAACATGATTCAAATTGATATTTAATTGAAGTTGGACAATGGGGCAGATAAAAATTAGGTGGACGCATCTATTAGTTTCAGACTTTCAGGGCTAGTACAATTAATAATATAATATGATATTAGAACATTGGATCCAGTGCAAGCAGAAATCATAACTTATACTGAACAGGATCTATTTAGGATAGCCACTCAGGCATGCCTCCAGTATGTTGATTGGAGTATGATGTCCTTCTCTTTATGAAAGTACTAAAGAAAGTACACCATTATGGGTGACACTTTAAGTATTTATGATTATGTTTTGGATGAGATACTTTGATTTTAAAATCTTCGGTAGGTATTTCTTTTTAAAAGAAAAGTTTTTTTGTAAGCAAGTGACGTTTTGGTAGTTTTACAACTTTAGAAGAATTACTGTAGGTTTATTCTGAAATCCATTTATGTCACTAGGTAAAGCTTGTAAAAGGTTTACAGCATAGCATGACATGGATGAAATTTTGTACAAATATATTTGTTTGTATTGAGATTTTTTATTGCATGACTATAGCTTATCTAGTATTTGTTGCTTTACTTCTTATATACTTGGGTTGTGCTCCTTTCAATAGGTGCTTATAATATATCCTTCTAGTTTGCTTTTATAAGATGAGAAAGAGAAAAAGGCTACTTTCGGACACCAGCATGAGATTTGAAAAGGTTGTTGATTGAACTGGAGATTTATCTAGGCATGTCGTTTTAAGTAGACAATGCATTTCTTTATGAAAACCTAAAAATGCCTGAAAGGACCTCTATAAGATATGGCATAACATGGGCAAGAGTGTGGATGTGTGTCTAGCATGCTTGTTTTTTGACAAACACTCAAAAATGAGTATCCAAGAAAGGAACAGCAGAAATTCATTCCTAACTGAGCTACATTGGGAGTTGATTAGGTTAGCTGCTTTGTATGTCCCCGTAATGTTCATAAGTATTCTAAAATGAATGGGACACCATTGTCAAATGCTACAAGGCCCCTGGCCCTATTGGCTTTATGATAGCCTTCTGGGAGGACTATTGGAACACTGTTAGAAAGGATGTGATGGATTTGTTCAAGGAGTTTTTTGAGAAGGGGACTTTTACCAAAAGCTTGAATGCTACTTTTATAGTTTTGATCCCAGAGAAGGGGACTGTTGGGACAGTGTCTCGCATGCCTGTTTTTTGACAGACACTCAAAAATGAGTATCCAAGGAAGGAACAACAGAAATTCATTCCTAGCTAAGTTACCCTGGCAGTTGATTAGGTTAGCTGCTTTGTATGTCTTGTAATGTTCATAAGTATTCTAAAATGAGTGGGACACCATTGTCAAATGCTACAAGGCCCTTGGGCCTGACGGCTTCACGATAGCCTTTTGGGAGGACTGTTGGGGCACTGTTATAAAGGATGTGATGGATTTGTTCAAGGAGTTTTTTGAGAAGGGGACTTTTACCAAAAGCTTGAATGCTACTTCTATAGTTTTTATCCCAAAGAAGGGAGGGGTCAGAGATTGAGCCGCTTTTTAGACCTACTAGTCGAAGCTTGTACAAGCCTCATAAATAAAGTGTCATAATAGGTTAAAGAAGGTGCGAGGAAAGTTGTCTCGAGACCAAATGTTGTGAGAGGCACCACAACAACAGATGCTTCGTTAATTGCTAACGAGATAGTTGATTACTGGAACAAGAAAAGGGTTAAGGGTGTTGTCTGCAAGATGGACATTGAAAAAGCCTATGATAGTATAAATTGGCAATTCTTGCTGAAGATAATTCATCACATGGGTTTTGGGGCTAAATGGGCGAGTGGATCTGGTGGTGCATATCCACAACTAGTTTTTCCATCCTGGTTAACAGAGTGCTGATAGACTTTTTTCTTAGTTCCAGAGGCCTAAGACAGGGAGACCCACTCTCTCCTTATTTCTTCGTCATGGGTATGGAGGTGCTTAGTATCCTCATTCCTGAGGGCTGTACGGATAGAGGCCATATTTCAGCTGTAATTGTATGCAAGGGAGCCGTGATATGATTGTTTTCTAAGCTCAAGATTAGATGTTATTCCTTAGCCGGGTCTTCCTATGGTTTGAAGCCTCTTCTCTGGCCGTGCACAAATCGACAAGAGTGAGCCGATCCCGTGCGACAGACAAATATGTATGAACTGGCTGTGGAGCTGGGTATCGTTTGATCTTCCCATTGTCCCAGGCTCGGGGCCTCTGCCGTGGGGCCACTCATAAGTCGATGGTTGTGTGGGATGGGGTGGAGGAAAGACTGAGAAAAAGACTTGCTTGTTGGAAAAGAAGTTACTTATCCAAAGGAGGAAGGATCACCCTCATTAGAAACACGTTATCCAGCATGCCTATTTACCATATGTCTCTTGTGAGGATGCCAAAAACCGTGGTTAATCGTTTTGAAAAGATCTAGAGAGACTTCTTGTGGGGAGGGGGAGCCCTTGACAAGAGACCACACTTAATCAGCTAGAAAGTGGTGTGCACAAATAAAAGGAAAGGTGGGCTAGGAGTTAAAAGCCTAGCTATTCTCAACAGAGCACTCCTAGGCAAATGGTTGTGGAGATTTGCTAATGTTTTTTATGGCATTTGGAGACATTGATCTGCACTAAGTATGGTCAAGGTCTCCATGGTCGAGACTCCAGAGGCCAAGGGGCTCGTGTGGGACTTGGAAGGGAATTTGAAAAAGAGTTTGATCGATTAGTGAGAATCGAAGCTTAGGAGTTGGTAATGGTACTAGAATCGCATTAAGTAGATTCGGTGCGGAATTTAGCTTAAACCAAGCTTTTCCAACCCTATTTGAGCTAGCAAAAACAACCAGAAACTTCTCATTAAAATGTGTAGGACCCATTAATGGTCATGGGAGCGATCTAAAGTTTGCTCGCGCTTTCAATGATCGGGAGTTGATATGGCTGTGAATCTCATTGAACGCTTCTTCGTAAAGAAAAGGTCACAATGGCTTATAAAATTTCGGGATGGGAAAAGGTGATCTTTTTTCAGTTAGAAAAGCCTATAAAGTATTGCATCCAAGAAGTGACTTGCTTTCGCGAGGGGGTCTGGGTTTCTTCGCCTCTAACTAAGCACCGCTTGCCTTTAGAAACACTGGGTAAGGTCCTTACCCTTGACAATCTTCAAAGAAGGGGTTGGCAATTTCCCAAAAGGTGCTTCTCGTGTGAATGTGATGAAGAGACGATTCACCATATTCTCATGCATTGCCCTATTGCTAGGTCCCTATGGGATCTCTTTTTCTCTTTGGTTGGTGTTAAGTGGGTTTTCTCCAGTCAGTTAAGTAGGCGCTCATCAGCTGGAGGGGTCTTAAGGGCAAAGATAACAGAAAAACTTGGTGTTCAATCCCACTGTGTATTTTTTGGACTATTTGGAAGGAAAAAAATTGCATTGTATTTAGAGAAGGGAGTATAGAAGTTTAGAGATTAAAGAATTTTTTTGTGTATAATTTGTGGAGTTGGAACAGATTGTATCTAGGTGGAGAAACCCTTACCCTCTTAGGCTTTTTGGAGTGGTTGGCTTCCAATTAAGGGTTGGTTTGTTGTTTTTGTTTTTTTTGTTGTTCCCTGCTCTTTTTGTGTGGTGGGGCTGTTTGGTATATCTCCTACATACCTTTTTGCCTTTTGGAAATATATGCTTTGGCTTATTTATCAAAAAAAAAAAAAAGAGAAGATGCTACATGCTGCCTAAAACTTCACTTTACCTAGATCAGAGGTGATAATGTGTTTTTAGTTGGACAAGTTTGAAAAATAATTTCAGCAGCACACAGTATGAATGGGACACTTTGAAATGGTAGCTGTCCTGCTATACCCAACAATTCCATTGCATCTAAGTCCCTGTATCTTTTGATGAGATAACATTCCACAACCTTGTCAAATATTGCACTGAAACAAATAAATCCTAATACTGGAGTTGGTTTGGGTATTGTGAGTTCAGACCTCATACTGAAGATCCTTGTATTTTTTGTTTTATTTAATTTTTTTTTAGTTATTGTTTTGAAGTTTTTAGGTTCACCCACTGGTCATTCATAATAAAACTAGGAATGAGGGTTAGAAAGATGAGTTGTATCAACTTGCCCTTATGGCCTGGCTCGAGTGGTAACAGGATGGGATGGGTTATGAGAGGTTCCGGTTCGAGTCCCAATGTGGACAAAAAAGGGAAAAAAACATTTACCTATCAAAAAAAATGAAAAAAAGATGAGTTGTATCAACCTCCTGTTTTTTCTCAGTAATTTGTATTTCTCATTATAAATGATTTCCACCTGCCCACCCCTGTGCACATCTGACTATTTCCATGTGAGGCTCATACCTGGGAACAAATTCATTGCCATATGGCTCACTGGCAATTACTAGTGATTCCTTGTTTAGCTGTGCAATAGGCAAGGCGTTTTCTTAAGATCTTAGACTAGTTATTAATTGTATATTCTAGTGGGAGGAGATGATTTTTTTCATGTTAATGGCAGCAGAACAGATTATATTATTTGACATTCTAGTACTTTAGAGGGGCTTCTGATATAAACCTATGTGGTTAACCTATTCGTAGATGTGATTTTGAAGTATGATTTGATCGTTTTCATGTGCAAACGTCCAGTTCTTTATTTGGTATTGCACATTTGAAGCTAACATTCATGGTGATATTTGAGAAATCAGAAGATGATTGCCTATGCCAATGACAACCAATTGAGACCAATATACCCTAGTCTGAGATAATATAATCACTCAATGACTGGGCTTCATAAATTGTGAATTTTGATCTTAATCATAAGATTTATTTATTTCATTTTGATTGGTGAGATACTCTCTCTCTCTCTCTCTTTGATTTCCCATTGGGACAAGAAGAACCACAACTCTACCCCAACTTGTTGCAACTTGAGTTTGGCCTCAAGAGCAATAAATATTTTTTAGAACAGTTATTTGGTGGTAACACCATTCTGATGCCTGATGGGTCTGCAGTTTGATTAACAAATCTTTATAAATGTTTGTCACTTTATTATTTAGATGACCTAAAAGCATACCATCAAAAGCTAATTCACTCAATGTACATTTAATTATTGTACAAATAGGGACCCAAGGGTCATTCTCCCAAACCAGCAGCGAATTTTTTTTGAGATTGGAAGATCAACTCTTCTTGACACCAAAATCCAATCAGGTTATGGAAACACCTGATTAATTTGTCGACTCACTGCACACTACCTACAAAGTTGATCATCGACCAGTCATTCTGGAGTCGACCATAATTTCTCACAGAAAATATGAAAGCTAACTGAGAATTGTCTTTGATTTTCATGTCACAAAATGGATATCAGATGCTGCCTCAATCTGAAACAATTTTGAGAAATCAGGTCATTCTACACATAAGAATATTTACTTGTAAGGTTCTGGCTGATGGTTTGTTTTACTCAATTTTGGCTATTGTCTGTTGATAGTCTTCAATGAATCACACAAAGAAAGTCACTCTTCTTATGATCTATGCACCATACTCACTTCAACTCAATTAAAAAAGGGGAAAAGGTTCCTTTGTTTGATCTTTTTCCCCCTTGAAAACATTTATTTTGTCAACCTCAGAATGAGAAGAATAACCTGTAGCATTTTAAAATCCCATTCTTGCTTACTAACCTATCCTTTGGAAGACCAAGAGTGACGGGAAGTGGAGCTGCTAGAAATTACTCAAATTGGGATTCTTTTTGCATGATAATTTTAGTGTTCTCTTTTTCCCCCAGTCCTCTTAAAGTCAAAATAAGCCTAAAAGAGATCAAACATGAAAGTTGGCCTTCTTGGTAAGGGTTTATCTATGGTGAGGATTGGTCCACGCAAAATACTGTTTGATTTAGTGGTAATATCATATCGGGGTACTATACCCAGCAGAGGGCTAAAAACCCTAAATGGGTATCTGAGAATGCTTTTTCCAATTTTGATTTTGTTTTTGAATTTATTCTCCCTTTACTTGTCTACCATGCTAAATAATGTAAATTAAGGGTTCCTGTTGTACCATGCTCTGGGTAGAAATTTTGGTGCCCTTAATTCTTTTGTGTTTTTACCTATTAAAAAAATAATGTAAATCAAGAGTGTTGTTTACGCTTTATCTTTATTCCCCCCTCTTTTGTATAAATTCTATGTCCTTTAAGGTTGGCTTTTATGTCAGATTTTGTTTGTGGTGAGGAAAGTAGACCCCAAATGATCTTTTTTCATCACGAAATTAGGACTGTACACTGGAATATTGTGCTCCAGCAGAGGGTTAAAATGCCCTCCAAGAGCGATTCATTCTTGATTATGCTTTTCCTAAATCCTGTTTTTTCTTTAAAACATTTCCTACTCTCTTAATGTTGTGCAGAACACTGTGGTTTAGATTTCATCTTAATTTGCTTGCTCCAGAGCTAACTGGTTGGAGTTTCATTTTCTGTGAGTTGGTGCAGCTAAAACAAAAGTGAAGTAGAACCTTGTAATTGAAAATGGCTGAGTCGTTCTGACATGCCGCCTCATCCTGGCAATTCCCCTACCCCAAAATGTTGTCTGTCTAGCCTTATGAGATTAGGGCAAACAGTAATTGTCACATACTACATCGAATAGGAGGGAAAGTTCCTGACATAATATAAGTATGGTCTTTTCTTAACCTTGTAGATACGTTTTAAAGTAGTGAGGATCCCTTGAGCTAAAAGTGGACAATATTTACATGGTTAGGTGTAGGTTGTTATGTAATCCCTCACTTTAGTGGTTGATATCTGATTTCATGTATATGGAAGATTGATCACTGAGAATTGTCTGAAAAAGCCATTGAGAAGCTGCTCTTTCAATAAATTATGCAAGAAATGAGGATTTACCGAATTGTAAATGAACAAAGAATATAAATGTAAACTAGTGGGCATTAGTGGTAATGCCTCCTTGCAAACACAACCCTAAATACTGTTCCCGGGACTGCTTGAACCTCTCACATTATTTTACTAGGATTTTCCTTGTAAGCTGTAGCGCCATCTCTGACTCAGTAATCTATGCGTATGGACAGTTACAATATTTCATTTTCTTCTTAAAGCTAATATCACTGTGATTTTTCTTTTCTACCATTTAGACAGCAGCACTTGTTTTTCCCATAGACTAGATTCCATTTACTGGAGATTTGTCCGCAGATTGCAGTTAAAAGGTTGAAGGTCTGGAGCAACAAAGCAGACATGGAATTCGCAGTTGAAGTTGAGATTTTGGCACGAGTTCGGCACAAGAATCTTCTCAGTTTACGTGGCTATTGTGCTGAGGGGCAAGAGCGTCTAATAGTATATGACTATATGCCAAATTTGAGCTTACTCTCTCATCTTCACGGGCAGCACTCAGCAGAATGCCACCTTGATTGGAAGCGGCGAATGAATATTGCAATTGGGTCTGCTGAGGGAATTGCGTAAGTATTGAACTCGACTTGCCTCTCCATCTTCCTATTGCTGCTGTAGTAGTAATCTCTTGTTTCTTTGACCCCAGTTATCTTCACCACCATGCAACTCCACATATAATCCACAGAGATATCAAAGCGAGTAATGTACTGCTAGATTCAGAATTCCAGGCTCAGGTTGCCGATTTCGGATTTGCAAAGCTAATCCCTGATGGTGCAACACATGTGACCACAAGAGTTAAGGGTACCCTTGGATACCTTGCTCCTGAATATGCTATGTTCGGCAAAGCATCAGAGAGTTGTGATGTTTTCAGCTTTGGTATTCTCCTGCTAGAGCTTGTTAGTGGGAAGAGACCCCTTGAGAAAATGAATTCAACAATGAAGCGAACGATCACTGATTGGGCTCTGCCATTGGCCTCCGAGAAGAAGTTCGATGAACTGGCAGATCCTAAGCTGAACGGCAAGTTTGTGGAGGAAGAGCTAAAAAGAATCGTCTTGGTTGCACTTGTCTCATCTGACAGTAGGCCCGAGAAAAGACCAACAATTCTAGAAGTCCTTGAGCTACTTAAGGGAAACTCAAAAGAGAAGTTGGCTGATCTAGAAAATAACGATTTGTTCAAGAACCCTCAGACCGACGGAGGTCATACTGATGGTGTTACAGGGCCTGAAGAAAGCTCAGACATCATCTCAGAAGAGAAAGATATAAAAGAAGAATTAAAAGAGGTAAAGCTCGATCCAGGTAACCCTCAACCTCATGCTAGCTGAGGCGGCTAATTGTGAATAGACAGACAGAATAGTATTTCGGGACGTTTACATAGGGCAAGGGAGGGTCTGCTGCTGAGTATATTGGAAGGTGGCATGGTTTTCAGGTGGTTGTGAAATTTCTGTGTGTTATATTGGTGCTGTATTTTGCCTTCATTTTCATTTCTATGGTACAACTCTCTCTTAGTGTTCATTGGCTTGTTCTTGAATATTTCTTTGTTTAGGTTTTACTGAAAAGGAGTAAAATTGGTGAACTAGGAAGGAAACGTATATCATGAAACGGATGGGGTTTTTATTGTGTTCTTGTACCATGTAAACCTTTTAAATTCAGGTTCTACAATTTGCTGGGCATGACAAATTAGAAAGTATTTGCATTTGTAAAGCCGCTTACTGTGGCGCATTCTAAATCTAAAATTGTGTTCGATGATTTGCTTTCTGAGGATATGGCAGATTGGCAGTGTATCATTGCATACAAAGCCAAGTGACAAACTAAGTTTGTGATACCCTATCCTTATGCACACAACTAATTTACCAGACAGATTCTTAATTTTTTCATTTAAACACAAAACAATCTCTTGCAAGTCAAAGTAAAGCGGGTTTTTTTTTGAAAAAAGATAAATTTATTGATTCAGGTTAAAAATACTTGATGTTGTAGCTGAGGGATTGGACCTAATCATTGAAAACTATGAGGACTATGAGGAAAAAAAATGGGCCAGTAAAAATGCTAACCTAGAGAATGGGCCTTTATGCACGTGCTACAGCAAGGTCCAAGTATTTGGATCATAACGTGGAGTAATTAGAGGAAGAGCGGTGGAGGTGGGGGTGGTGTGTGTATTTAGTTATGTTTTCCTTTTTTGTTTATTGCTTTTCTCATAGTTGTTAAAGGCTCGCTTAGGCATAGGCGCACTCGCATGCAATGCGTGGGGCTGGCGCCTCGCTTGAGTTGGGGCGACGCCCCTTTGACAAGGCGGCAATAAGGCGCGAAAGGCGTGTGCTTCATTGAGGCACAGAAGCTCATCCCAGGGGCGCTTATCCCACTTTCGCCATTTCTAGGTAAGTCATCTTTGGTCTTCCTCCTTTTCTTCTTCTTCCTTTCTTCTTGATCTTCTTCTTCTTCCTTTCGTCTTCTTCTTCTTCTTCTTCCTTTCTTCTTCTCTTCTATTGACTGCATCCAAGGTTGCAACTAACTCAACCCTAATTTTTTTTAAAATGGGATTTACTAAAATGACGTCGTTTTAGTTTAAAGGTTCGACCAAAGCTACATCGCTTTGTCAGCGATTTAAGTCAATAATTAAACGACACCGCTTTTGGTCCAAACACAAAAATGACATCGTTTTGATTAAGTATTTGAATTTAAATAAAAGACTTAATGATACTAAAACGTATATCGTTGTCCTGTGAAGACCAAAATGACATTGCTTTGGCCCTAAAGATCTACTTCTCTCACAACCCAAGCCCTACCCCCATTTTTGCTCCGTTTCCAACTGAATAATAAACCCTAGCCCTCCCAACCTCAATATCAACCACATAAAAGAGAAGAAAAATCAGAAAAGCAATAATAGTAACCAATAAATTGCTGTAAAATAAACCTTAGCCCTCCCAACCTCAATATCAACCATATAGAAGAGAAGAAAATCTGTGAAAGCAATAATGCACACATTTTTCTTAAGGTAAAATTATCTAAAAATAGGAAACTTTAACCTTTCAAAATTTATATGCTATAATGATTTGATTGAAATTAGAAGATATTTGATAATAAATATTGTTATATTTATATATATTTGAGAAAAATATATATAAAATATAGGGTACGCCTAAGATAAAAAAGCCCGTTCCTTTCACAACTATGGCTTTTCTTTGTACGAGAGAGTGGCTCTATCGAAATAGCCTAAAGCCTTTGTTTGCCCATCTAAAATTTCTTTTTCCAGCAATCTAATTGAATTTCTATTAGTATTCCATAGTTATCAAAGAACCTCTTTCCTAATTCAATGAGAATAGGCCATTTGCTGTAGCATCTTAATTTTTCCCAGCCTTAGTAGTCAGTGCTTTCATTGAGCTATAGCCATGGCTGACAACACCAGATTGAAAACCATGGATGGCTAGATCAAGAAACTGGGGGATACCACTTTCTCTCTTTCAAATTGCAAAGATTAACTCCAATCCTCTATGGATCTTCAACAAAAAACCTTACGGGGAAATTTTATTGTAGTTGGGGTCATTGAAAGAACGCTTGGATTCGCCTCCATCACCATCACCGCTGGTATCCACATCTTCCAAGCTCGATGGTCTTTGGAACAGCTCAGCTTCCTTCAAGGCCGGATGCTGCCGGTTTCTCCATACCTGCCTTCATAATCTCTTCAAGCCAACCTCATCAGATGGATTTCATTTGATGGTGAAGATGAATGGTTGACTTCCGGCATCCTTAATATTTCCAATTCTTCCCAACTACGGATGATTAGTTGCTTTTGATCGTCGTTGTTCACATGGAAGGTCGCACTTCAATGGTTTCAATGGGCTTCGTATAACTCGCAATTTCATGCATGGTCGGAGTTCGTTCGTGTCGTTGAACGCCGTTTTGGTTCGTCGGAATTTGATGACTCACAAGGTGCTTTGGCCAAGCTTGTGCAACGAGCCACTGTGGAGGCTTATTGAATTTGAAATGCTTTAGAACATAACAAAGGTCTCTCTTCATCATTTTTGACAAGTTGTTTCATTGCGGGGCTCACTCTTAAATGTCGGGCTGAGGTCCTGGCCTTGAGACCCATTTCCTTACCTCAAGCCATCTCCCTAGCTCGTTTACATGAGGCAAAGATTGCTGCTCATGCCTCCACATAAAGGACCTCCACCTTTCGCTCTGCTCCACCATCGGTCTCCCCTTCTCCTTTACGTGCTTTTCTGCCTCTTCTTCTACATCCAATAAGCGAGTCAGTACCTCCTCTACACTAGCCTCTCCATATACAATTCGGAAGATCTCTTTCGTAGAGATGCAAACCGTCAGACAATGGTTTGTGTTATTATTGTGATGCGAAATATTCTTTTGGTCATCGTTGTTTTTCTAAACCTCAAATTTTTGTTTTGGATGTTGACACTAAATCTGATTTTTTTGAGGAGTCGATTGAGGCCGTTGTTGAGCAACCCCAAATTGCGGACCATCTGAATGCTACTGAAATTTCTCTCCATACACTTTCTGGTAAACCGTTCCGTTCTCGGTTTCATTTTTCAGGATGTTTGGTTGAATATTCTGTTCAAGTGTTGGTGGATAGTGGTAGCTCCCTGAATTTTGTTCAGACCAGGGAAGCTCGTCATCTTCGCCTCCCTATTGAATCAGTCCCTTGTTTTTCCATGGCTATTAGGAATGGCTAGAAATTGTTCGCAGATGGTTGTGTTAAGGGTGTTTCCCTGGTTGTTCAAGAGTTTGAAATTATCACATATCTCTTTGTGTTACCTAATGAGGGTGTTGATGCAATTCCAGGAATTTCTTGGCTATCCACCTTTGGTCATATTATTCTTGAGTATAAACACTTAAGGATGCAATTTGAATATGATGGTCACATGGTGGAACTTTGTGGTGAGCAATCTTCCCTAAAGGGTACCATTCAGCTCCACTCTCTTCGTCGTCTCACCGATACAAATGGGTTATTAGGATGTTTTGCCCTAACTTTAACAGAGAATGAGCTACCTGCATCTGTTGCTCTTCCATATGATTTACAGATTTTATTAGCTTGCTTTGCGAATGTTTTTCGCATTCCTGCAGGCTGACCACCGACTTAGCCATTTGACCATGCTATTCCTTTGCAACCTGGTTCTACACCTGTCTTAGTGCGAGTACCCTTATTTTCAGAAAACTGAAATTGAACGTTTGGTGAATGAGATGCTAGATGAGGGCATTATCAGGCCTAACACAAGTCCATTTTCATCTCTTGTCCTCTTGGTAAAAAAAAATGATGGCACATGGCGCTTGTGCACAGATTATAGAGCTCTGAATGCTATCATAGTTCAAGATCGCTTTCCTATTCCAACTATGGATGAGTTATTGGACAAGCTTTTTGGTGCTCAATTCTTTTCTAAGTTGGATCTTCATGCCGGTTATCATCAAATTCGATGTCTAGAGGACACTCACAAAATAGCCTTTCGGACACACAACGGCCATTACGAATACTTGGTTATGTCGTTTGGGCTCACCAACGCTCTGTCCACCTTCCAAAATGTGATGAATGAGATCTTTCGGCCCTACCTTTGTCGTTATGTCTTGGTTTTCTTTGAACACATTTTAGTATATAGTAAGACATGGGTGGATCATTTAGAGGATTTGACAAGGGTATTGTCACTTCTTTGTTAGAACCAGTTCTACACCAAATTGCCAAAGTGTGTTTTTGGCCTCCAACAAACTGATTATCTTGGCCATGTCATATCCGTTCAAGGGGTCTTCATGGATAGGGATTAGGTTCAAGCTATCTTGGATTGGCCATTGCCAACTACAGTCACTCAACTTAGGGGATTCCTTAGCCTCACAAGATACTATAAACGGTTTGTTCGCAATTTTGCTATTATTGCTTCACCCTTCACTGATTTACTTAAGAAAAATACCTTCACATGGACCACAAAAAATATCATAGCATTCCGTCACTTGCAATAAGCTCTACTACAGGCCCCCAGCCCTTCAACTACCTGATTTTGCAAAAATTTTCAATGTGAAAACTAATGCCTTCAGTATAGGTATAGGAGTTGTGTTGGCTTTGGAGGGCCACTTTATTACATACTTCAGTAAAAAACTTTCGCCTCGCATGCAGTAGTCATCAGCATACAGCCGTGAGATGTTTGCTATTACCCAAGCATTGAAAAGGTGGCGTCTATACCTCTTAGGTTGACATTTTATCATTAAAATTGACCATCAAAGCCTCAAATGGCTCACTGAGCAAACCATTCAAACGGTAGAGCAGCAAAAGTGGTTAACCAAATTGCTAGGCTATGACTTCACCATCACTTATCGTCCCGGTCGTGATAATAAGGTGGCAGATGCACTTTCCTGCCACCCAACTGACCCTCAGTTGGCAGTCTCTCAACCACAACTATCTTGGTTACCACTACTTCGTCAAGCACTTATTGATGACACATAAACATGTGCTACACTCGCGGCCTTACATTCTGGTACTCCATCACCACTTGGGTTTTTTGAGCGAGATGGAGTACTCTTCTATCAAGGACATTTGGTTGTGCCAACAGGGCCAATACGCACCCTCCTCTTGGAGGAGTATCATAATTCAGTCCTTAGGGGACATGTAGGTGTGCTTCGCAGTTACCATAGGCTGGCTGCAAATTTTTTCTAGTCTAGCCTTCGAGCTTATGTCAAAAAACATGTAACTCACTGCCTTGTGTGCCAACAGTCCAAGCCCTCCACCACAGCTCCGACGAGGTTATTCCAACCTCTTCCAATTCTGGACCTTGTTTGGGAAGATATTTCCCTTGTTTTGTCATAGGACTCCCTTCAAGCTAAGGAAAAAGAGTCATATTGGTGGTAGTTGACCGACTTAGTAAATATGGTCACTTCATTCCCTTATCTACAGGTTTTACAAGTCAAATAGTAGCTAATATATTCGTGAAAGAAATAGTTCGCCTCCATGGATTTTTCTCGAAGTACTGTTTTAGATCAGGATCGTGTATTTCTTACTTCCTTTTGGGCTTAATTGTTTCAACTCCAAGGCACTAAGCTGGCCATGAGAAGCACCTACCACCCTCAAACGGATGGTCAAACCGAGGCCTTGAACAAATGTTTGGAAATGTATCTTCGTTGCTTCGTCTCAGATGAGCCAAAACGCTAGGTTCAGTTCTTACCATGGGCTGAATTTTAGTACAACACAACCTATCACACATCCGCTGGAATGACACCTTTTCTGGTTGTATATGGGCGTCATCCACCTACAGTCAATCGCTTTATTCTGACCCCAGCAGCAGATACAGAACTAGCAGCAAACTTAATGACTCATGACCAAGTTTTATAACTACTGAAACTCAACTTGAGCCATGCCTGAAACCGCATGAAGATTCAAGCAGATCGTCACCATTCTGATTGCTCTTTTGAAGTGGGTGATTTGGTATTTGTTAAGTTGCGGCCGTTTCGGTAACTCTCTTTTCGCGACGCTCCTTGCAACAAGCTGAATCGTTGTATCTTTGGGCCCTATCGTATCATGAGTCGCATTGGGTTTATTGCTTACAAATTAGACCTCCCACCTACTGCTAGAGTGCATCCAGTTTTTCATTTCTTGCCTGAAATCTTGTATGGGGGACCATGAGGTTAACATTGCCCCTCTTCTACCACTTGTTGATCTCAGGGGCGTCCAAGTCAAACCATATCGCTTTCTTCAAGCGCATGCCATCTCTAGGCAAGGCTAACGAGTTCTACAGGTCTTGGTTCAATGGGAACACCTCATCTCTATTGAGGCAACTTGGGAGGATCTTCTTGTTGTGGCCCTACATTATTCTGCTTTTAACCTTGAGGATAAGGTTCGTTTTGTTGGGAAGGGCAATGTTGTAGCAGAGGGATTGGACCTAATCACTAGAAACTATGAGGACCATGAGGAAAAAAAATGGGCCAACAACAAGTGGTAACCTAGGGAATAGGGCCTTTATGGGTTGTGGCCTACGTGCTGAAGCAACAGGAGAGTGGTGGGGGTGGTGGTGGTGTATGTATTTAGTTATGTTTTCTTTTTCTGTTCATTGCTTTTCTTTGAACGAGAGAGTGGCTCTCTCGAAATAGCCTGAAACCCTTGTTTGCCCAACTAAAATTTCTTTTTCCAACAATCTATCTATCAGTATTCCATAGTTATTAGGAGAATTGGCCGTTTTCTGTAGCATCTTAATTTTTCCTAGCCCTAGCAGTCATTACACAATATCATTGCATACAAAGCCAAATGGCAAACTAAGTTTGTGATACCCCTATCCTAATGCACACAACTAGTTTACCGGACATATATATTTTTTTTTCTTTTCATTTAAACATAAACAATCTTTAAGTCAGCAGAGGCTTTTTTTTTTTTTTTTCAGTAAAAGAGATAAATTTACTTCATTCCTAAGTAAGAATACAATTAATAAAAAACACGTAACTGCAAGATTCAAAAATTTGGGGAGATTCACCAACATCCAGTTAATAAGAAAAGCGATCGGGGCCTGCCGCATAATACGTATCCTGTAAAACGCATGACATCTAAGATTCAGATTAATAATAATGAATTGGATTAGATATGATGATTTTATTGGATTGAGGCTTTTGTAGAAAACCAGAATTGCCAAACTGAAAACCTGTGAAGAAGTTAAGCGGGTGATGGCCACTTATTCTGTTTGACAAGTAGATGGCCAATGGCGTCGACCAGTCGACCAGTAAAAGCAACGAAAAAAAAAAAAAAAAAGGAAAAATAAAGGTAAATACAAATCGATGTGGAAAAAACCGTTTTATTGGAAAAGAAAGTCTACATATGAGAAAAAAAAAATCATCCCTTATTTTTAACGAACAAAGGCCTTATAGAAAGAAATAGAGGAAGAGCGGCTAGGATTTCCTAAAAATATTATTATTTATCAAAGTATTACATGCATGTTGTAATGTAGAGGCTTTTTAATTTTCTCTGCATTTCAGTTCATTTAAACTTGAAAGGTCTTGTTTTTTAAGGAACTTAAAAGGTCATATTTGGTAAGGAACTTATATAATAGAAAGAAACAAATAAAATAAAATAATTAAATTTAAATTTATTTTTTATTTTCCTTGAAATTTTCTTCTTTTCAGCTTTTCCTTTATATTTTCCTCTTTATTTTCTTTTCATGAAATGCTTTTTGGATTAAAAAATCTGAAGAAAATGATTTTCTTTATGTTTGGTTGCCTTACGTAAAAAAGAAAAATCGATATAATCCAAAGTTCTCAGAAATAACAATTTATTGATAAATTAATTTTATATGTTTATTGAACTTATTTTATTTGTTTATCTATTACATAATAACTAAGAAATTTAAAAATATGTAAAAAGTTATTATTATTATTATTTTTTTTTACAGTAAAACCAAAATCAAATATTAGAAAATCATTTTCTTTTAAATTATTTTTTTTCCAATTACTTTTCAGGTAGCTGACGGAGCCTTTATGTTTCCACGGAAATTTAGTCCCAGCCATCAACACTACCTCGACCACCTTCCAATCTTTTGATAAGTTGTAAACTTATCATTTTCTGGCACAACTCCATGGATGTAACGGTGCTTTCTTCAAATCTTGTTTGATGGTGCTTTTCTAAACCTGGTTAAACCATGTTGCTGTAATGGTGATTTTCTCCAAAGCCAAACGGTGGTTTGACGAATTTTGTGATTTGTTGTCATTGGATTGGTCTAGACTTTCTCATAGAGATATCTTTGCTTGGTTGTTAAAACATTTGTGGGCGAGGGAAAATTTTGGAAATTTGAGTTCTGTATGTATTTGCATTTGTTGAGTTGATAACTAGCACAATACCAATTCTATCCAAGGTGGTGCCCACCAACGGCAAGCTCATTGCTTCTGATAAAAAGAGAACGCCTCATGTAAATAAGTAATAACAACACTCTCCCCCCCTACTTCCAGGGAAAGAACCATCAACAACCTCAAAAGACCAGCAAAATATGAACCTCCTCTTATATTCTTCTTGCTTGTATTTACAACTTACAGCAAACACAAATCGTACAATGTCCCTTCTCTTTTCCGGTACCTGAGTTACAAAATCATTATCAATAGCTAGATACTAGCTATATGAACTGAACTATTACAACAGATGATAGATCTACTACCCCCACTACTACTACTAATTTGTCAAAAGTGCGAACTCAAATACAAGTAGCATTTTAAAGCAGTGAGAGAGAGAGAGAGAGAGAGAGAGAGAGAGAGATGGGTTGTTAAACGTAGGGGCGGGGGCCACAGAGAGATTTATCTGGGTGGATATATTATATTTTTAACATGAGTGACACTGACACCTAGGTGAAGGTATCCTCACGATCTCCCTCAGCAGTAGTCTCACCCTCCTCTAAGTTGCTGAACTCCAGGAAATGAGTTGGCCTGTGGTCCTCATGATAGTATTCCCTAGGTGTCCCCAGCTTTATTCCATACTTCATACTCACTGTATGTTTCACTCCCATGAAGTTGTAATTCCATGGACCATTATCTGGAATCTACACAACAAAATAACGACACTCAGGTCAGTCAGAACTTTAGTCCCTTACACAACATAAAATAAATAAAAGCCCAAAAGTCATCTACTGACTAATCACTTACCATGTAGAAACCAAGGAATCGGTCACTCAAAAGCATTTGGACCTTCTCATAGTGCGTCGGCAGATAACCATGAGGATTGCTTCCAGTGTCCTTGTTCACCCGACCCCATTCATATCCTGTCGGGGTAAGCTTATATGCAGTTAATGAGCAAGAACCTGGTGTAAAACTGCAGGTCAGGATGATACACTTCTCTCCATCCCACTGCTTGTTGTTCTCAAGAACCCGTGCATGAGAAGTCAGATCCTGAAACAAGTTCACAGTTTTAGGTAATAAGGTAAAGGAGCATAATCATCAAAGTTAATGTTTAACATAAAACTTTACCCAGCTGCCCCTTGTAACAACTACTGACTACCATCAGTAATAACCATGAGGTTTTTAAGGCCATAATTCTAGGAACAGAAAAGACGAGAACAAAAAAAAAAAAAAACCAATTCATGAGACCTGTGGCGATAATTGAGGCAGCTCATTTGGTTGTGTATGCATCCATCCCAAAGGCTCCAAATCATTCAGGAAATCATGCTCAGGAAGAGCAGATGGGAGATGCACTTGCTGATGAGTACCCCACTGTGGCGGCATGGCAATACATCGAATCTCCTTGACCTGAGGATTGTCTGGTGGGCTTATACCATACAAGTAACCTGCAATTTGTGTCCGCAAATCTGCTATGCAGATAAACTTCTTCAAAATATTTTTAGGCATAATGTAAGTATACCCGGTTTCCTGTCATTATTTTGGTTATACACTGAGTCAGTGAACTTTGTATATTCCAAAATTTGTTGTAGAAAGGTGAATAAAAAGTTAATTAGTACCTTTATGTCCTCTGAATTCACATAAATATGATTGACCCGGAGATACAGATTTGTAGCTGAGATTGCTCGTACTCGCCAATCTGTCTTTGATCCAAATGCAGCTTGCTCATATGGACTTGTGGTAGTGACAATAAGTTCATCACCGTGCACATTTGTTGTCCTTGTCGTGACAGCTGTCAGCTGACTTGCTTCTTTCGCCTGAAAACAAAATTTTCAATAAAATTGAACTCAGCACCCAGTAAATAATTAAAACATTAAGAGAGCAGCAAGCATGCTTCAGCCCAAGAATCAAAGAACAATACATCACCTGTTTCTCAATCTCAGCTATCTGTTGTCTCTGTTGAGAAGGTGGAGTGATCTCAGCTCCAAGTATAATATCACGAATCTCAGATTGTGTCAGGGCTGATGTGTTCACATTGTTCTTCTTGGCATAATCAGAGAGTATAAGATCTCTCAAAGCAACCTCAACCTGCAGCATACAAGTTCTTAGAATCCTTCATAATAATGATATAAACAGGTTAAATGTGTAACGTAAGTTAAAAAAAATAATAATAATTACTGCATCATATGAAATGGGGAAGATTTTTTCTTTTGATAAGTGGGGAATAGATCAAAATTTGCTCAGATTTATCATTTGAAATGGAAAATCGTGTCATCAATTATATAGTTTCATGCAACGCAATTCAGTTGCTAAGTCAACAAGGTTACCTTCATCCATTGGTCATCAGTGAGGGAAGGCCAGATGTGGTGTGGCTCCGTGACAATTGTTTTGTCTGGCTTTAGTAACATTTTTGCCTTCTCATTGTTGACATGAAGGGCACGCAGAATCAGAATGAGTCGGGAGAATGCAGTGTAGGAGGATATACTCTTCAACCAATCATCATAGATATTGAACAAAACCATTTGTGGCTCCGTAGCCTTCAAGATTAGATCACCAAATTTCTCGATCTTCAAGCAAGCCTGGAACGGAAGTTGCAGTTCACTTCCCTTAATAACTATATTGGGGAAATCCAGCAAGTGGACCTCCAAGGGATCAAGCATTCCTTTACGAGTCACAATGATTTGCTTTGGCTGTTCTTCAACAGGCAGCGACCGAACAAGAGCAGCCACTTCTTCTGCTGTTTTCCACTTCGCCAGCTGGCCAAGACGCTTCTGACCTGCCCACACACTTGTGTGAATGACCTGCAAGGAGTTATGGTATCACCATTATAAGCATTATTAGAAGAACAGAGATCTTCAAGAATACCAACTCAAAAGAAAACAAACCTTTAAAAACAGCTGCCCAGTCCTTGGGTTAAATATGAAGATGGCACCATTGATAGGTTTTGTAGTGAGATTTCCTTCAAATGTCTTATGGATTGTGACACGGTACACATTGGTATCATCTACGAACCATATTATTTGATTGCTAAAGATTTCCCCATAATTTTGAGATGATAAATATGGTTCTGTAGGTTCTGAAGAGTACAACTGCAACCCCTTTCTTATACGCTCTCTCAAAACATATAAAGCTGGATTTGACTGCACATAAGGTGGACAAGTTAGATTGGAATTTGGAATATAAATTAATAAATTAGATACGTGAAATCCAAAATTCAATTTAAATATTATGGTACCTTCATAATCTTGTTCATTGCCTGTGCAAGCAGTGGTTTTGACCCAGGAAACCAGTTACCAAATGCAGAATGCAAGTTATAAGCAAGATCAAGACCAATCATCACGCCTGCAAGGGAACCAATTATTTACTTAAGCAGGATATCTAAATAATTAACATGGACAATAAATATATAAGTTAAAAAAAATACCAGTGGGAGATGGGTAAATAGACATGTTGTCAGTCGTATAATCCATAAATTTGGCACGAGTATAACGCTCAATATCATGAGAGTCATAATCTCCCCATCGGAGCTGCACATCTATCCAGTACTTATTGCTTGCTTTCTGATCAAACACATCCTTTGACTCAGCCACTAAACTAGGCTTTGACATGGGCCATCTATGTGCAGCAAAAAGTAGAATATCAGCACAAGAACTATTCATTTTATAACTCTTCCTGGGATGAATAGTTTCCTTTTGCACAGTCTCGATTTCCAAGGCATCCAACTCCTGATCCAAAACTTGACAGAGATCCATGACAACACTTTCATGAACCTTTTGCCACAAATGAGCACGGAATATCTGAATCAATGATATTTTCAATGTTGGAATCTTCCCATGCATGAAAATCCCAGTTAGATCGCTGCGCGGAAACCCACGCAAACGGCCCTGTTTGTGGCAGCCAGGTGACCACCAAAGGGTGAACCTACGGTTTGGGATTTGGTTGA
Source organism: Tetrastigma voinierianum (assembly GCA_016808115.1). NCBI lineage: Eukaryota > Viridiplantae > Streptophyta > Magnoliopsida > Vitales > Vitaceae > Tetrastigma > Tetrastigma voinierianum. The sequence goes on along the minus strand of JAEQBH010003190.1, from coordinate 308,074 downwards.
GACCAGATCTTTGTGCATTAGTCAGCTTCTTATACTTCATGGATTCCTCAAAACCTGAAGCCTTCTCCCAGAACAGACCTTCCCAAGTTGGAAAGCTGAAATACCAAAATAAGTAAGAAAAATAAATGATGAGAAGATTTATCAATCAAGATCCTAAGCTTTACTGCTAGGAGTACAAACAAGTGCAGTTTAAATGGTCATAAGAGCTATGTGAATAATGAGAATGTAACAGACATCTCCCAAAGATTAACCCAAAAAACTGAAAGCATTTGCCACTGCTTGAATATATAGGGGAAAATATAAAAGAACCAAACATCATTTCTTTATATGAAGAGCCAAGTTTTACTAATGCAAGCGAATAAATAACATGATATGTGAAAGAGCCAGCTTATTCTCTAGCATCTTTGTCCAAACAAGCATACATATTGAATCAAATGACTGATAATCTGAAATCCTAATTATCAAAATAAAATGTAGGTTACGACAATGCTAAAAGTAAACAACCAAAAGTAAAGAAAACAAACACTTACTATGTTCCTTTGAATAACGTATGCTCAAGAATTCCCTCAACTCCTCCGAGAGCTTGGATGACATCAGTTCGATAGTTATTTAAGTTCCACAGTTTACCATCATGACGCTGGTGTGTCCACCAGAAAGGATTCTGTTTCAAAACTTGATACTGTTTAAAATCAGTACGCACTCTCCATCCTTTGTCATATGCCAGGGTATGACGATCCTTTTGGAACAAAGTATTAATACGAGGTATTCCCCTATCCCATGAATCCTGTAACAGAAATCAAAGTTAACATTAGAATTAACAAATTCTGCTTAGAAGTACTAACATAAAAAATCTTCAAATCTATATTTACTCAGCTCCAACCAATTACACTCACAAAAACTCCCCACTTCACATAGAATGCTGACAAATACCATTCCCCAGATATCTAACATCCCTAACAGAACCAATCAAATGGACAACAATACTCGAATAAAGGTACCATTAGAATTAACAAATTCTGCTTAGAAGTACTAACATAAAAAATCTTCAAATCTATATTACTCAGCTCCAACCAACCACACAAACAAAAACTCCCCACTTCACATAGAATGCACCACAAATACCATTCCCCGGATATGTAACATCCCTAATAAAACCAATCAAATGGACAATAATTCAACACATTGAGAAGATCTAGGATCATTATCCTGTAACAGGAATCAAAGTTACCATTAGAATTAACAAATCCTGCTTAGAAGTACTAACATCAAAAATCTTCAAATCTATATTAATCAGCTCCAACCAACTACACACACAAAAACTCCCCACTTCACATAGAATGCACCACAAATACCATTCCCCGGATATGTAACATCCCTCACATAACCAATCAAATGGACAACAATACTCAAATAATTCAACACATTGAGAAGACCTAGGACCATTAATTCATGTAAATTACAAGTATTGCCAGACAATACTCCTTCAGATCTTCAGGGTCAGTCTCCTGTTTGAGACTGTGCTTCACACCTCTTAAGTGCATGCTCGGCCCAAACAGCTGTGAATCTATGAACTCCACTCCATGGCTGTTCAAAAAAGCCAAAAATGAGATTAAAGCGATGAAGATGATTAAACCAGTGAAGCAATATATGCAAGAAAAATTGTATGTAAACATAAAAAAGTACTTGTATGTATCTATAAAGATTTGGAATCAGCTGATCTTCTTCATGACTCATTCCACTCCTAAAATGAGTTACACCAACATCAGTCTGCTGACTGTATCTAAGATCACTTTGAGGAATCAATATGTGACCCATTGATAACATGCCAAGTCCTCCAATTTCTTTTGGGGTGTAAAAAATCACAGGAGGAAACCTGAAAGCAGAAGGTAAATTCAGAATAACAATGCAATAAAAAAATATAAATAAATAAAACCCTGAACTGCAACATGAGGACCTATATGATGCAGCAATTTACCTGCTAGGCATTTTTGAATTCAATCCGATCTTGATGCGGGTTTGAATTTTGTTTTCACATTTGACCAGCAAATCTAACAGTTCTTGAGTATGGACTGTTGCTTCACGGAAATATGTCATGAGACCTGTAACAGGGTAATAATAAACATTCAGCAGACGGATATCACTGCCTAAGAGTAAGAATACCATAAGAGGTAAGGAGACATCAAAATAAGAATAAAGACCTACGCCTGCAGTAGGGTAATAATAAATATTCAGCGTGCAGGATATTACTGCTTATTGGTAAGAATAAAATAAGAGTAAAGGAGAGAGAAAAACAAGAACAGACACCTATTAAAGCCGTGTTCCATTTGTTGACAATTTTTGTGAATGTTGATCGGGAAGACGCAGGATCTGCGCCTGATTCTCAAATACTTTCATGTGCTCATCATCAACCCGCAAGAATGCAACAGCAGTCAGTTCTTTGGTCTGTTCATTCTGCAAATTCCAAACTCCATCTCTGGTATTGCTGAATGCCTCTTGGGTCATTCTTACCTTAGGCAGTATCCGAACTTCAAATCCACACCTGAATGAAAACAGAATACGTATTATCAAATGAATGCCTTATTTCACAAAAAAGGAAATCTTGAGAAGCCCTCATCACACTGGCCTCTTGATAATAAGGTGAGCAGCAGTAAAATGGAAGCAGAACATAATAATAAACTAAAAACATGTTGTCCATACATTAATCCGGAAGTAGAAAGCTGAATAAGAAATGCACACAAAGGTCAATGACACTGGTGCATGATTACCTCCACTTAGGGTTGGACTGCAAAAGAAAAAAAAAAAGAGGAATTTTCTTCTTTTTTTCATAGCACAAGACCACTGACCAGTGGTACTAAGGTCTAGTCAACACTATCAACCACCAGAATGGGAATTTTCTTTTTTTCATAGCACAAGACCACCGACCAGTGGTACTAAGGTCCTGGTCAACACTATCAACCACCAGAATTCACAAATATGTTATGTAATGCTCATGCTAGATACCAGTGGTAAAATATCTTAAAGAGATCAACTTGACAGAAAACAAAAGCTAAGCTCAAATCAAAAGAAGAAAAGAGTTCAAATCACTATTACCGATTGAAAAAAAAAGAAGAAAAAAATCAAGGTGTAGATTGACAAGTAAACTATAATCACAGAATGCATAAAAAAAATTATAGACACTGAGGGAAAGAAAACATACATGCTGAAAAGCAAGTTTGGATTGTCCTTGCTGTATACGGATACAAAGCTGTTCTCCCACTCCAATGTTGTGATACTTCGAGGAAGACGATTCTTCATATCCCAGAACACACTTCTGCCAAGATTAACTGAAAAGCAGATTAAAAGGATTAAGTATCATCAATATATATTTATTGCATCAAAATCTAATGAAGATCTTTTAAAGTAGATGGTTTCTTTACAAAGGTATTAGAGCATACCATCATGTTTCATGAGCCTCATTCTGGCATCTCTTGGCCAACACTTCTTGTTGTTATATCCAACCATATTTTCATTGTTTGGATCAGGATGCTCAGTGAGATACCGCTGAATAAGATCCCGAGCCTCTTCATGGGTAAAGCGGAACAATATATGCACCCTGTCAATGTATCTAGAATACAACCGAATTGGATGCCGGGTCTCAACTTTGGTATCCCAATAAGTAATGAACTCATTTGGCATCTGCGGAGGACCAGCAATTTCACTGGCTCTAGTCAATCCAAGAAGCAAGAGATCCAATACAAGTCCATAATACTGTACAACAAATGAAGCAAATTGAAGACCACGTATAAGACCATATGAATTAGTGTGACTCATGTCCTTGTAAGACAGCACAACATTGTTCTTTGCAGTGACATAATCAGCAATATTATGATCAAGAACTAAGCGTAGAAGCCTGCAAAAAAACAAACAGAAGAAGGTTCAGTGCTAAAAATTTTTACCAGCAATTAAGTGCATATGGCAGAAGATTCCAAAAAATTTACCTGTTTAACATCGTTAAATCAATCTTTTCAAAGAACTTCTCAAACTTTGTTTGAAGCATGACTACACATTGTCCATCACTTGTGTCCCATATTCCTTGCAAATTGTTTATACCCTGACACCATTTATACACTAAAAGTGGAGGTGGCTCTGAATCTGCAGGCTTAATCCAGTTTGGGAAGAGATGACGCTTGTCACCTTCATACCATAAATATTGGTCAAGATATGCATCTGTGATCTTCTCAAGAGGTTCAATCTCATAAACTGGAATTAGATAACTATACAAGTCCATGAACTCAATGCCAACCTGTGAAAGATTTCAAGGGAGTTCGGTTCATACAATTCAGCAGTAGGAAATCCAAAGTTAAGGTCAAATTTATTCTTGATGAAACAACTTACTTCTTTGAAGGCACGCTGTGTAAGGAGGTGACGCTTGATACGTGACAAAGCCTCATGTGGATTATCATAAGCTTGTTCAATAAGACCCAACTCTTCTCTCTGCAGTTGGTTTAACCTCACAGCTACACTGTATGATTCCTTCAATCTCTCCAAAGCAAGGATAAGAAGCTTTGTATCATGCTTGTAAGACAATGGAGGGAATGGAATCGGAGAGAACTTTCTTGATTCTAACCAGTGCACAGTAGTAGTGTAAATGGCCACTGCTTCTTCTGGTGTGACATATGGACCATCCTTCAAGTAATTATGTTGGCGTTCCTGCAATGGGATTAAAAGGAAAAAAGAAATGGTAGAAAATGAGAAAAGAGAATAAAAGGTCAGAGGGGATATATGGCTGATAACAATATCTCAATAACTGTCTCAATTATTTGCGGGCAGCAGAAACCAACACAATGTCAGATCAAAAGATAAAAATGAAACAACAGGAGTGATGAAAATAGAATATACACCTGTTCTGCCTTCAGCCAAAGGCGAGTCAATCTTCCAAGGTTCTTTCGACAAACTGTCTTATCAACTGTAGCACCCCTTCTTATACGTTCACGATTGTAGTGGGCAACATTTGTCCACCAATCAGCTTTTGACTTGACATAACGAAGAATCATATTCTCAATGGGAACTGGCAATCCAGGCACCTATGCAGTCTTTCTATCAGAAAAATATTACAAGAAATGGGATGCAAAATGTAAAAAATCATTGAAGATGTTCAAGCTTACCTTCCATGGAATATTTGCTTTCCAACAACGCCATGCTTCACTAAGATGCTGCAGGATGGTTCTTGCTTTATTCTGCTTAATGCCCTCTGCGATTGAATAATCCCGTTAATCGCACAGGCAGACATAAAAAAACTTCAGACGTCAGAAAGGTTAAAATTGAAAGGTAAACAACTAGCAATATCAAAAAGTTTCTAGGTGATTCACCTGGCATGGCATCAAGAACATCATGCATAACAGCAGCTCGAAGCTCCAAGTCGAAATGGCTCTCAACACGTTGCTTTGTAACAGTCTTGGCTACCCCCTTTGAATGACGCCCCTCAAATTGCCGTGCAAGTAAATTGCCCAACCACCTCTCCAATAGAGGCACTATACCACGAAGGAAGAACAGCCAAACCCTCCACATTGGTGCCCAGAATCCACATCCTGGTCCTTTCCCCACAGGTCCAGTATTGACAGTAATAGATTAAGTGCTTCAAGTCCTTGCACATTCTGATCTGCCGCATAAGCCTGTACTTGTAGCGATACATTCCAGTCAACTGGCCAACATGTGAAAATGTATATTGCAACCCATCAGCCAATTGGAATGCATCAACATTCCCCAGACGGAACTGGATATTGGCATCAACTACAAGCTTTGTCAAGCGAAGAATTTCACGGCAGAGATGAAAAGCATTGCCAAACCGTGACTTTTTACGTTCTTTTGTAGTAAGAGTCTTCACTGGCTTCAGATTAAAATTATAATCAAGATGAAGGTAATTCAAATTTTTCCTGTGTATCAACAGATTCAACATGTTGTACCCTTGCTTACAAACTTGGAGACCAGCTTCAGCCCAATCTAGTTCTGTAGTTTGGAAGAACTTTGTGGCTTGTAAAGACCGGAACAAATGTTTCTTCTTCTGAGCCTTGGGTGGTCTGTGATGCAACTCATTCAACACAAAACATTTCAACAATTTCTGGTAGCTGACCCGAACTTTAACTGGATATGATGGTGGGCTACAAGAAAACAAGACCATGAGAAAATTAGTCATACATCATACTAGAGTAGGAGAATGAGACACCTGGACATCATAAGAAAGAAAATAGGGCCTTACCAGTGTTCCTTATACCACTCTGACACAAGGGGTATATCTTCAGCCCGCCTCATACGACCAGATCTCATATTAAAAGGGCGTGGTGCAAACAACAGTGAAATACCTGAAGCTGTGGTGTCACTATAAAGTGCCGTTTTTGTTAACAAAGGTTCCACCTCTTCTGGCAAAAAGAAATCATCCTCCTCTTCCTCTTCATAAATTTTTCTCTCACGCCGGTCCTTGTTAATGGTGGTGATAGGGTGTATCAAAGGATCATAATAGAAAGCAGGTAAATCAGGATCCTCAGTTTTGATGTACATAATCATTGGAGTATGATACACACAAAGCTTTACTTTCCTGGGCCTATTATTATAAAGATGAGGGAATGCAATTCTATATTCTGTCCTGAGAGGTGAACGAATGATAAGCTTGTTAATGTCATTGAATTCGTTCCAGTCCTCATCTCCCTTTTCCATGTCACGATATAATGGCTCAAATTTAGGTCCTCCTGCAAGAATGTAAATAATTGAGGAAATATTTAAACACAGAATTTCAGATATAAAAAGAATTGAAGCATTTTGGGTTCACATAATATGATTATATATCTCAAACACCAAGAACAAAGGAAGTGAGATTTCCAATTTATATAACAATCAAAATTATTTTAACCACATAGCAACTAACTTGTTAAGCTATATTTTACTTGTATAACATTAAAAGGGAAGTCTCCCTGACAGCTAATCTGAGTTGTACAACCTGTTTTACTTCCTTAAGATGGATATAAAAATTATTAATCACTAAACTAGTTGTATTATATATTTATATGCTTACCAATGTGTACCATGTCTTAAAAACCTATGCCTACAAAGGCTGGCAGTGCCATTCAAACTGCTTGTCAACATAAATGCATATGAGATTTGCACCAACAAAGAAATGGTTTGTTTATAAAAAAGACATAGAAGAAGATAGATTTATTTGAATTATGTGAAAAAGTTATAACCAAATAAGAATACCCACCAGGTATGCACATGTTCAGCGCCTTGGCTGTAAAGAATGACTCCATATCAAACAAGTAGAAATAATTGCGGTCAATTAGATCAGAAAGTAGCTGCCCAGCAAGTCGATGAAGAGTTGCCATTATTGGGAGGGAAAGATGCCATTTCCGGTAACTAGGGCCATTTATAAGCTTTGTCTTGACAAGAGGCTTATGGTCATAAAACCAAGTATATACAGCAGAATCTTCTTCTTCATCTAACTCTAATTGAATTGGCTCTAGAGGGTCCACATCTAACAGATTATCAGCATAGTCCAATGGAGGTTCCTCATCATCAAAAGGGGGAAACCGCATTCTCTTGAAATGCCGACGATCCCTCTTCTCCCTTCGCATCATAATCCACATTGTACCCCACTGCAAAAATTTTGTTAAATTAATTTCATTAGAAAAATATTTTTAAAAATATAATCCACAAAAAGCAATTTCCCTTCTCCAAACTGTGGCTGTTCATGACATGCCATGCAATTACAAGTTACCCCAGTATTGTACATGTGTTACTGTATTTCTTTTAACAATGAGCTCCCATTATATAAGAACTCACATTATATAGAAGTATAAAAATAATTTGTTAATGTGAATGTAAGTTTGTGTGCGTGCCTGCGCACAGGAGAGACAGGGTGAAAGAGAGAGATCATACCTGAGCTAAATATATAGGTTCAACAACCCATGGTATTTCATTAACAAATGTTATCGCTCCAGTAATATGGTATAAAATCTTCACATCACGGACCTAACATCATGCAAATGATATCAGCTAATTTAACACAAGCAGTTGGAACAGTCCACAATAGCCTCAGAAAAAATTGGCATATCCCATAATCAAAAGATGATACCTGTTCCCAAGGCATTGGCATGTTTTCAAGGAGCTTGTAAACAGCATGGGGAATGAATTTAAGCGCTCCGAGATATACACGTTTATCATGACGATACTTTTTGGAGGACATGTCCCCATGGTCCCTGGGAAGAGAACAAATGAACAAATAATAAATTTGGTGGCCAGAACGTGTTCTAATAACCAATAATTTTCATATCATATGCTTGCCTGCCCATCCCAAAAGAAGAATATCCTAGAATGAGCATACAAAAACAAGAGCCCAACTTTTCTCAAATCTAACTGCAGGGGTCCCAAGGTAGATACTCCTACCAATAGATTATAACTAAACATCATAGAAGATTATTTCTGAAATCCTGATTCTGGAATATCCAGTAATGTGTTGTAAACAACCATACAAATGCAGAACAAGTGGAAGCATTATTGTAGAGCAGCAGAAGGATGCACAAAGATAGAATGGATTGCTAAAACACAGAACTATTAATACACAAATAACATACAAGCACCTTTCCTCTTGTGAGTTTCACCGTCCTTGTCCCCAGTTGAGAAAATTATTGGCCACGAGCATATATTAATATTTGCAAAAATAATTTCACTTCCATTTATTAAAATGAATTTGATATCCAAAGAATTTCAACAACTAAACAGTTGAGTGTGGTTACATTCGACAGATTTTTGTAATATCAAAACAACGAGCACAATGGTAAAGTTAATAATCTGCACGTCAGCCCTGCTAGGTTTCCTTGCATATTTTGCCTATCTAGAGAGTTTAAAATACAATAGGTCCGCCTAGCAAGTACAACTTTCCATATTCCCTACCCAAAAATATGTCCAAATTAAAATTTGTAGGTTTCACTACAACTTCTTCTACCATACAGACCCTACCTCATAGGTCTGTGCAATCCTTTGTTTATACACTGAAAACTTAGAATTAAAAGAAAATAGCATTTTGAATCTTAATTTCCATATCGTTCTCCTAGAATATGAAACAGAATTCGAGTTCCACTTCTTAGGATCTCATGAGTTAAGTTAACCGTATATCCATACTTCAATACAACACTGCAAATACTGTATTCAACAAAAAATGCACAAATGCCCAAAAAAATCAAAATATCGTCTCAAATTTACCGTATAATCTTCCTAACATGCTCGGGAGGCATATCCTCCTTCTGAGTCTCCACGAACCCGAACTTCCTCTTGTCGCCATACCGCTTCGAATTCAACTGCATCCATTTCCGTGCCTTTTCTTCAAGCCTAGCCTCGGCCTCCGCCGGTGAAGGCAAGACGGTGTACGAAGGCTGAGCAGCAGGAGGCGGTGGAATCGAGGATCCGCCGGTGCCGGGCGGCGCAATCTGGCCACTGTTCCACATGGCGTTGCTGCGGTTAAATCACGAAACCCTATCCAGCGTAATGATCTGCACACGAAATTTGTGGAAGGTTCGAGGAAGAGACTTGAGGGTAGAGATTCAATGGAGAAGCCCTAGGGTTTTGGAGGTTTTGCTGTGAAGGAAGACGAACTCTCAGTAAAGAGAGAAATGACACTGCTAGAGGGAAGTGGTTTCGTTTTGGGGATAGAGGAAAAGGCGGTGCCAGGCACGTGACCGCCAATCAAAGTTGTGTTGGTTGGGCCACGCATGTAAGAATGTGGCCCGTTAGGCCCAATCTCTTGAGTCTAAAAACTCTTTATTACTTATTAGATGTCCAAAAAATGCAAGAGTTTGGGCTTTTTTTTTTTAGGAAAAAATTCTCTAATGTTTTTAAAAGGAAAGTTGATTTTAAGTTTTTTTTTGGGTTAAACACTTTAGTTTTAATGTATTAGACTATTTTCATTGAAACTCAAATTCGGGACCTTTTCATTCCCTATTCCCTATCTTTTAAAAATGTTAAGTGCTCTACCATATAAGATAGACACGATGGATAAATATATTTTAAATTTAAAATATTTCTATTTTTGTTTGAATTTTTAGAAACATTATGTATTGAATGGTAAAATGTTAACGTTAAAACAAACAAAAACATAAGGGTGTGACTCCAAAAAACATGTAATGGGACAAGTAAGGAGAATTGTATTTATTTAACATCTTTGGGTCTACATGCCACTTTTTCATTGGAAATTAATATTATTGCATGCATATAAAATGTTTTCACATAACTTGCTAGGTATATCCTTGATTATTGTAATTTTTATGAAAAATTAAAGCGTATTTAGTAGTGAAAGTTTTCTGTTCTGCATTAGGCTTTAACGAAACTAGCGTTTGAATTCACGAGAATAAGATAAAACAAATTTTGAACAAAGAAAATAGATTATTTATTTCAATTTTATATATGAATCGAAGCAGGTAAAAATTTGTTTTCCTTGTTTTTTAAGGTAAATTAATAAATTCAACGAATAGGGTTGAAAATGAAAGCGATATTTTCAGCAAATTCAAAATGCGAAACGTATTTTAAATGGCCAAAGATTATAATACATTGAAAATTTTCATATTCTGAATTTTGGATAAAGTTGAAAATTTTCGTGAACTAAACGGGGCCTAAGGAATTTGTGTTTCGGACAACATTTATTATTCAACTAATATGTTTGCTTTATCCATGCAATAAATTTATTCTCCTCTCATTTGTGGATGATAATATTTTTATAATCAAATACATTATGTGAGATGGTTGGGGTCTCTCATATTTTAACCGAAGATCTTGAATTCGAGCCTTAAGAATGCAACTATATTTTGTGATAGAATTTTATTTCTCTTGTAGTCCTTCTAACTCGTACGAGGATTAGTCTAAATATGATATAACTTAAAAACATTTTTTGTGTGTGCACAAACCCATTCATGACACCTTATAATCTTATAAATAAAAATTATAACACCTTTAGTATCCAAGATCAAACTATATTTTCAAATATAATTCTCTTGAGCTATAATATTGTCAAACTCTGTGACTAGAGAGAAAGTACAATAAAATTGTGAAGTTTTACAAATAGTTGTGATATTTTATTTATAGTGGACATATGTAATATATTAGATCAAATACCAAATCGTATTCCCTCATAAAATTAGTTGAAATGCACGTAAACTAGTTCGAATATCCTCGATTATAAAATAAAACATCAATTAAGTCATATCAACCATGACATCCATAAGTAATACATTTTTTTTATCAAGCGGAAGGGTTACAACACAAGGGAAAAGTTAGTGGGTGTAAGGCACCCTTCTCGGCCAGCAAACGGTCATTGGTCTTGGTGGAGGAGAGGCCCAACTCCCGTCGACGGAATACTCCAGAGCTTCATATCACCAGTGATGGGAGCTAGCGATTTTTTTGCAGGGAAATTGACCACTTTATTGTCTTCCCTATAGAAATGCTTCATATGTACAACCCAGTTGTGGTGGATGAGTTGAAAAAATTCATAGATTAGATTCGCATGCTTATTGCCACTTGCTATTGTCTTTGTGGTAAGGTGTCGTTAACTGGAACAATACTCTGTCTTGTAAAACCAGGAAAAATTTAATTTTAAAAATGATAAAGCGTAATTCTGTTGGCCAAATTTTTAGATATCGGATAATGAAGAAGCGGACTTAAATACGTTGAATTTGTCGCTACGAAATCAGATTCTGTTGTCGGTACAGCCGGTCGAGGCGATGAAATTTTACATTTTGAGCGTCGAGTGTCGAGTGATGCGTGACATATAGTGCGTTTGTGTGAATAGTAGATTCTGTTCATCGAATTTCGTCGGATTCACAGAGACGATTAGATTTCCACGTTTAATGCCAGTGTCGGGTGACACATAGCATGACATATAGTGCATTTGTTTGAATGACTCACATTGAGCCAAGTGTTAAGTGAAGGAAATAATGGGAAAGATAAAACAAGAAAAAAAAAAAGAAAATAAGGAAAAGAAAAAGGAAATGAGAAAAGCCAAAAGGGGGAGAAGGCCATTTGGAAAAAAAAGACGGCAGAGAGTGAGAGCGAGAAGAGAGAGAAAGAGAGGGAAAAAAAATCGCTTATCTTTAAGATTTACGGAAATCGGATCGTAAGGTTTTCGTCGGAGCGAGAAGAAAATTTTATCCACGCTTTAAGAGCTACACGTGGATACCAAAATCTTAGAGTTTCGTCAAACTCCATGAGGTAGAGAATTTTTCTACTTTGGTTATTTCTAACCTAAAGGTCATTTAATGGTTTGGGGTTTTCTTAGAATTAGGTGAGATCTTTATGAATTCGGTTAAAATTTTGGGGCCCGAGTGTAGAAATTTTAAATTTTTGGACTATTTTTGGGCAGTCATTTGAATTTTTTAGGACTATTTTGAGATAGTAAGTGAATTTTGGGCCCATTTTGGACGGTCTAGACATGATTACAGGGTACATTTTTCGAATGATCTGGTACGTGTTGAGATTTGGTTTTAATCTCGGGACTGATGTCTTCGAGTTTTGTTAGTACTAAGACTTAGGTGCAAGACGACATAAGACAGAAATTCTACGGGCTGACGGGTTATCAACGGGGACCCCCGGAAATTGGGGGCATCATAGCTTGGTATCAAAGCTAGGTTAAAGATTACCTAGGAGCTTGGGTGAGGTATCCGCGATGTTTTTTAGGATATTGGCTTGTGCATGGCGAGTATCGAGGTTAGGTATACAAATACCTAGGATTAGTGGGCATGGGTGTAGAACACGACATTGTGTGCATTAATTGCTTTTGTGTTCTAATATGTTCCACGGAAGATGTATTGTGGTTGTGTGAATATATGCATGATAGAATGTGTATAGAACTTGAAGAACACTAGGGTTAGTAAACGTAACCTTAAGGGTTCGGAAAACGAATAAGCATGATTACATAGGAATGGTTATTTATTAGTGTTTGACATTATGCACCACTAATGTGATAAATGAAAAGATAGAATCTCAAATTGCTATCTTAACTTGTGTAGATGGCAAGTCGAGGCTGTTGTGACGTAGAGTCGATCCGCAGGCGTGTAGACCAACGCACGCATTTGTTGACAGGCCTTTGTAGAGGCTATGGCGGCTGCGAGTTGCCATCGTGTCTTGACGAGTGGGCGCTACCCTTTGCACGGACAGTGCCTTGATGGTAGGGAGGACGGAGTAACCTTGACGTTTAGGCACATCATCTTGGAGCATACATGGGAGGAGGGGACTTAATGGTCAGGACAACCTTGGCAATTGAAAGAGAAGTAGAAAATGCACGGAGCATCCGAGATACGGGTGCTAGTGGCAAGAGGAAGAAGGATTAGCCTTAACCCCGGATTCGAGAAAAGCGAAGACTTCCTCTAGGGTTTGAGGGCGGCGGTATCGGGCGAGGACGGACCAGGGGCTTCTAATCAGTCAGGATCGATAACATGTTTCCATTGCCATCAGCCCGGACATGTGAGGCAGGAGTGCATGACGGGGATCCCGAGGATGGGACACCTCGGTCTCGGTCATTAGTGGGCAATTTTATATAGTTTGTTTCTTCTCACCCGATGCGACCCGGAGGACGATTGTCGATCTTAGGGTCTTTGCCACGGCGTATACGCTGAGATAGGCTAGAGAGACCAGGGTATGGGTCGAGGTCGAGGACAGGGTTCACGGGCCGAGACATCAGGGACCCAGGGGCGTGTCTACACCATCACACCACAGACTGAGCCAATTGATTAGTCGGTGATATAGGGTATGTTTATGTTATCTCGCTTATGGGAAAAGATACTATTTGATTATGGTGCATCACATTCTTTTGTTGCTGCATCTAGTGTGGATGTTTTGGGCTTAGAGGTGGAGACCTTGGATGAGCCGTTACATGTGAGTTCTCCCCTAGGGATTAGGGTGAGGATTGATCAGATATGTTAGGATTGTGAGTTAGAGATCTCAGGGATTCTGCTCATGGTGGACCTTTGGGTAATGGACATATTAGATTTTGATGTCGTTCTTGGCATGGATTGGTTAACGACACTGCTTGGGTGGCTCCATTGATTGTGATGATGGGAGGATCTTGCCTACACAAGCATGATCTTCCTGAGGAGCCGTGTGCGGCTCCTAAATGCTTGAGAGCGGTTCGTGGGATTGGCTATGAAGCCTTGCACGGAGGACAAGGTGAGACCGGGATTTGGAGTGCCTCGGGTGGTTTTGCTTGATGCCAGGAAGTTTTTCAGGACGAGCTATCGGGATTACCTCCGCATAGGGATGTGGACTTTGTCATTGAGTTACACCTTGGTACGTCGTCCATTTCTATGACTCCTCATAGGATGGCACCGGTTGAGTTGCATGAACTCAAGGTCCAACTGTAGGAATTGTTGGACAAGCGGTTTGTGGAGCCCGAGAAAGTGGCAGCCCTATCCGAAGTCCCAGTTAATGACCGTCGGCCGCGAGCACATGGATATCGGGTGCCTCGATATCACCTCACATGTCTCCTTATATCGAGACCCATTACGCATATTCAATTCACAATATACAAAATATATGATAGACTATAAATCTTGTCTCTTTACGAGTCCTTTTGATCTGAAAAAAAGAATTACATAGTATTTGGTTTCTTTCGAATATAATACAAGACCAAAAACAAAACAAAACAAGCGGTGTGCGGCTCATCCCATATCGCGGGTGCTTTGCCTTGGACTTTGTACTTGAAAGGGGGTCCCACGACAGGGTGAGCAAAGCCCCGGTAGTGATAATCTCACACCAAGGGAGTTGTTATTCCTCGCCTAAATTGCTCATGCGTGATCAAACATACACATTCGAGTAAAAATATGTGAATTCTCTTTCGAATGCGTCTGTGGATGAGAATGTGACTCATCCTATCCCATGTCTCGAGTCCTCACCGACTCCCTCACACAATGCCTAAACCTATGTGTGAACAACCGTCATTTTCCATGACATCCAATGATAATTTATTTGACTCATTACATTTTATATTCATATTTTCATTTACAGTTCTACACCTGTTAGTGGGTAGTGGATTCTTGGTGTCGCACCACGGGCTCCACAAGCCCATACACTTTTGACGGGCTTTCATCGCCTGTGATTATGTCTAACCTCAATAAATTTAGGTCATTCACCTTAGGGGGAATCTATCCCAACTTGTTGATACCGGTAGCATGTGTCTTTTACCATTTCGCATTCGTACCTTCGTTTTGGGCCATTGTCCGTGTCGAGCCCACCCGATCGACATCAAGCGGTGTTGATTAATAGCGTATTACCCACGACACACCATCGAACACCAAATGCAGTGTCGATGTCTACCAAGCACTCGCACCCATGTCATGCGATGTTCTAGTGCATATGCAATGCAATTATGCCACTACAATTCTCATGTTACATGTATGATGCACACTACATGAACCATTCACATAAGTTATACTTCATGTCAATTTCCATGCAAACATATATTGCAAGCATATAAGTTCCATATATTTCATATGCCCATATATATATACAGATATTGTATCAAACATATTAGCATTCATCAATCCATGACTAAACAATAATGTCATACAACGCTGTAAGAGCTAACTCCTTGGTAATTCCTACCCGTTCAGCAACTCTGACATGTGCATGTAATGGCCATGTTAAAACATTTGTTAAGCCGACACAGCAAACCTTTGCATACTTGGTGCAAAACATAGATTTCATCAAGGTTGTGTTTAACCACTATCCTCCACAGGCATGGCTAGAATCTAGACTCAATGGGCTTTCCATAGAGTCTAAGAACACCCGAAACAGAGTTTGGGCCAGATAAGTTGCCGTAGATCAGTTGGAAGCCACACACAAATAGCCATTCTTGGCCAACCTAACCTTCCAACTGACCCTATAAACATAGATTTCAGTAGGTTATGTTCACCCACTATCCTCCACAGCCATATGGATAGAATCTTGACTCAATGGGCTTTCCATAGAGTCCAAGAACACCTAAAACGGAGTTCGGACGAAGAAGTTATGGTCGTCCGAAGTTGGAGGCCACACATGAATAGCCAGCCCTAGCCGTCCAGAAGCCCTAGAAAAACATATATTTCAGTAGGTTATGTTCACCCACTGTCCTCCAAGGGCATATGGCTAGAATCTTGGCTGATGGGTTTTGTAGAGTGCAAGCGCCAAAACGAGTTGAGCGAAGTTATGGTGGGTCAGAGTTGGGGCCTCACATGAACCCGGCCTAGCAGGCTGGCCCTGGCCGCTGGTCGCGACCACATTTCTTGAATCTTGGGCGGCCCTAGCTAGCTAGTGGGTGGCGGCCGGCCCTTCACTTAGACTATTCAGGGTAAATAGACCATAACTTGGGCTACAGAGGTCTGATTTGGAAAATTCAAAAGCCTAACATTAAATTCACTGATATGGCTACAATTTACTTGAAGGGACTCACTGCCAAATTCACTTTATTTCCCTCCCAAAAACCAATCCTAAAGTCGGGCTAATGCGTATGATCAAATAGAGGCGACTTCCCCACTGGTTAATGCGATAAACATTCCCCTTGAGACCAGACACCACCACCTGACCCTTCCCTTGGCGAGTCAAATAGCCATAGCCGCTGGCCGGTGACCTAACCAGGTAGTTGGTGCCACCAGCCGATGGCCGGTAGCCCGGTGGCGACCGACCCTTCCATAGACTGTCGGGAGTAAGCCAGACCTGGCAGATACAGGTGGTGGAAAGATTCAAAGCAACATCGAGTTCATTGATGTGGCTACAATTACTTGAGGACTCGCAAAAATTCTCTTTATTTCCCTCCCGAACTAGTCTAAAGTGTGTCATTATAATCAAAATAGAGGCTGACTTCCATGGTTTCAAAAATACTTTTGACATTATAAGGGCAAAGACACCCTGCTTTAACCTTAGGGTAGAAAGGTAACCAAAGTAGGAGAAGACCTACCTCTTGGAGTTTGTTGAAACTCCCCGTTTTCGGTCTTTACTTGAAACTCTTTGTGTCGGGAAGCACTTTTCTTCTTTCTCCGCTGAGAACCGTCAGTTTGATCGCTAGGAAACCCTAGAGAGGAGTGAGCTATCACTCAGTTCTTCTTCTCTCACTTTCTTTTCATTTTTTATCCTTTACGTCTTCCTCTAGAAGTTGTTTTGGTCTAAAGTCAAGTTTGAAGAGTCTTTTTGCCACATGTCAACACCCCATTGGCTTCTTGGATTACTTTTATCACCTTATCCATCTACCTTGGATTTTTCTCTAATCATGTGTTGCCACATGTCTCTTATGGAGTCTGCCAGCTCTTGTTGATTTAACGCGGCTTGTAGTGGCACAATGTCGGTGTGACGCCACGAGCTTCGGGGTCAGTTATTTCTGTCGGCCGCGAGCAGCTAGTGAATGTCGGGTGACGGGCGCTATCCTGAAAATTGAGGCGAGAGTCTCCTTTGTATGGGGAGCTCTACCCAAATCTAACCTGTATAAAACTTGTCCCCAAACAGTCGATATAATCATAACATATAGTCGTGACCACTTGGGCCCATAAACAATAACCATAAAACATACAAACTATGAATCCAACTATATCTAATAGTTCTAAGAGTTCAAAGGTTTTACTTTTATACAACACATATATTAAAATTAGAGAATTCTAATACATGTATAAAATCATCAAAGTCACAACCCATCTTTCTTCATAAACTCGGCCTCTAGGACGAACGTCTCCCTCGCACGCTCACATTGCACATCAAAATAGCCCTCCCTCGACAGGGGTGAGCTAATGCTCGATAGTAGAATCACCTAGAGTGGGCTACTCTCCCGCCTCAAGTACGGTGCAATGCTCCAAAATAAACACCGCATTCAAGCGAATGCATGTTCTTACTTGAATGTCTGGCCCGATCATCTCATTGCCGAGTCCTCACGAATCCCTCACACTCTTTAAGCCCTCGTATGAGGATTATTATGTTTATTTGTTTGTGGAATGACCCTCAGATGTATATATATCAATTTAAGGTGATCTTGACGATTGATATTATTTATGGACTACTCTCAGATAATATGCTCAATTGAGTGGATTCAGCGATTGATATTTTTGTTTTAGTAATGGACTACCCTGCAATAATTATCATTTTAGACTACCCTCGAAATCATTCTCTGAAAATTTACCTCATGTCTTCATTTCACTCTGGTCACCAGGGTGTGGAATCGTATAAGAATCGTAGTCACCGGTCAGTCTGATTTCTAACACATAAAATATATAAGCTTGCCATATATTCATAAAAATTAAATCACACAATCATGTTATATAATTTCTCATTCATCACCTGCCAAATTAGCTCGTGGTAATGATCGAAACACAGCAACTTCTACTTGAATTACTTGACCAAACATATAAATTCTAAAATTATTTTGAGAACAATTTCACGGGAATAGTGAAACCCTCGATTTACTATTCAGGAAAATCACAAATCATCGGTTCACTTAGTGAACCCGGGTTTCATGGCCATTTTCGGCCTCATTCCAATCAATACATGCATCAACACACAAATACCTGATTAATCCACCGTCGGTAGTGAATGATCCGCAGTACGCTCCGTATGGTTTCAAAAATTATATCCACGACTCATTCGGCTCAAACGTCGACAAAGTACTTAAGAAGAATAAAACCAAGTAGGGGAGAAAGCCCTACCTCACGGAGTTGAAAACTCCACTAAATCCGTTACCACGAAGCCCTCTTGGCGTGAACAACTTCCTTCTTATCCAGTATCGGCGGTGAGGATCGTAGCGATATTTTAGAGAGAAGTCAAGTAATCTCTCTACAAACACCATTCAACCGCCTTTGCCTCTCCTCTACGGTTTTCACATTTTTTGGTTCTCATTCGATATGCGAGGCGGCCCTTGTTCATTTTGGCATTATTCTCATTTAAACAAATTTTAAAATGATCATTATGTCGCTTCTTTTCCCGATTTTGACATTGACCTTATCTTGGCCGTTGTTCGTCGTTCTCTGCCGTACCACTCATGGCGCATGAGTACGTGTTATATGTGACTTTTGTCGCATCGAAAATAGTTTCTGGCACCCGACGCGATGCCTCGGCGTGTAAATTCATTGTCTCGAATTGACGAGGAATTTTGCGTGCTAGCTAGATTTGGCGGGGCGATTCAGCGGTGAAATCCGTTTGTCATCGGTCCAGAATAAATTTTGGATTTTCCTTGAAATTAAATTTTGTAACAAATTAGTTTCTTGTTTCGAAATTAAATTTCTCGGGTCTTCTGATCAGCCACTCTACGTGCGAGTGCCCAGTACTATTCTGGTGCCTCGAAGCGTGGAAATTCGAATATCGCCGGATGATGAAGTCGATGAGTAGCTAGGAACACGAGGCGATTCCAACGATGAAATGCAACCATCATCAAAGATCTAGAAAAATTTCAGATTTTCCACTGAAATTACCATTTTACCCTTTCTTAGAAAATTGAATATTCTCGGGTTTTACAGAGAACTTCACCATGGGGCGCTCCGGTTTTGTTTGCGAAGAAGAGGAAAAAGACCATGGTAATCACATAGATTGCGGCAGTTGAGAGCGAGGGTTATGATCAAGAATTGGTATCCCTTATCGAGGATTTATGATTTGTTTGATCAGCTGAGAGGGGCGCGAGTCTACACCAAGATAGACCTTCGCACCGGTTACCATCAGTTGAGAGTTGGGGAGGTTGATATCCCTAAGACAGCTTTTAGGATGCAGTATGGGTGTTTCGAATTCACAGTGATGCCCTTTGGGTTGACGAATGCGCCAGCGACATTCATGGATCTCATGCATAAGGTATTCCAACCCTATTTGGATTAGTTTGTTGTGGTCTTTGTTGACGACATCTTGATCTATTCCCAAAATAAGGAGGAGCTTGAGGATCATTTGAGGATTGTTCTCCAGGCACTCAAGGATCATCAGTTGTATGCCAAGTTCATTAAGTGCGAGTTTTAGCTTACTGAGGTGAAATTCTTGGGATACGTCATGTCGACTTCAGGTGTGTCAATAGACCTTGAGAGGGTAGAGGTTGTTATGAGTTGGGAAAGGCCGAAGTCAGTCTTTGAGATACGCAGTTTCTTGGGATTGGTAGGGTATTACAAGAGGTTTATTGAGGATTTCTACCGGCTAACAGCACTTATGACTAGATTGACCCAAAAGGGGGTCAAGTTTGAGTGGGATGACCTGTGTGAGAAGGCATTCCAAGAGTTAAAAAGGGGGCTTACTACAACTCCTATTTTGATAGTCCCAGAACAAGGACGGAGTCACGTAATTGTATTGTGGTACCTCCCAAGGACGGCTGGGATGTGTCTTGATGTAGTCTGAGAGAGTTGTGGCTTATGGTTCAAGACAACTAAAGAATCGTGAGCAGAATTACCCTACATGATGCAGGTTGGCGTATTGTCTTGGCCTTAAGATTTGGGGCCGTGCACGTATGGTGTGAGCAGTTCGAAGTGTTTTCAAACCACAAGAGTTTGAAGTATATTTTCACACAATGGGACCTCAACATGAGGCAACATAGATGGATGAAGTATCTGGAGGATTATGACTTCACTTTGCATTACCATCCTGGTAAGTCAAATGTAGTGGTTGATGCACTCAGTCGGAAGTCACGGGGAGTACTGGCTAGTGTTGCTTCCCGGGAGTGGCAGATGCTCGAGATTGTGGGACAGTTTAGGCTTTAGTATAGTGATCAGGCTCAGGGAGCGTTAGGGAGTTGTTACGCCTATCCCTAATCGAAAGGTGATTGTCCGCGGGGCGTGATGCGTAAATATCGCCCATCAGTGGACCGCACAATCAAGTACAGGTGACGAAGGCTGGGCCATCCACACAGATGGTAGTCTTTGGTATAGGGGACGAGTTGTGGTTCCCCAACTGACCAATTTGAAAAAGGAGATCCTTAGGGAGTTCCACCGTCCCGATTTGTCGTAGATTCAGTAAGACGAAGATGTACCATGATCTTCGCCGCCGCAGATATCGAGCGATGAAGTGAGACGTTGAGATTTTGTTCGACGATGTCCACGTGTCACAGGCTCATACGAGCATTGTAGCTGGGGCAAGACTACTTCAACCATTAGAGGTAGCGGAGTGGAAGTGGGAGCATGTCACGATGGACTTTGTGACCCACTTGCCACGGACATCGCAGAGACAGGATGCGGTGTGGGTGATTGTGGACTAGCTCACTAAGTTGGCACATTTTCTAGAAGTGCGGATGACCTTCACACTGGAGGAATTCTACCAGTTATACATTAGAGAGATTGTCCAGTTACATGGAGTGTCAGTCCCTATCGTATCTGATTGTGATCCTGTGCTTCACGACACACTTTAGAAGAGTTTCCAAAAGGCTACTGTGGACATAGTCACCATGAACACCGTGCTTCATCCACAGTACTGCACGATCAATCGAGGATAATCACACAAAGTTTTAGAGACATGGCCGCAGCATGTATCCTGGATTTTAAGGGTAGCTGGGAGGATCACTTACCCTTAGTGGAATTCGCCTACAACAACAGTTATCAGGCGAGTATGCAGATGGCACCCTATGAGGCTTTATATGGGAGGCCATGTCGATTCCCGATTTGTTGGACAGAGGTGGGAGAGAGTTCTATCATTGGTTCGGACCTGATTAGAGACACCTTTGAGAAGGTGGGTTTGATACGAAAGCCGCCTTCTCTACGACTAGAGCCGGCAGAGCTACTTCGGCCAGACGGCACCACCTCTCGAGTTCGAGCAGGATCACGTCTTCAATGTGATGCCTAAGAGAGAGCGTGGCCGATTCGCAAGCGAGGCCAGCCTCAAGGTATATTGGGCCCTTTTTAAAGAGAGAGAAAGAGGCATCATTTTTCACTTTTCTCTACATCGCCTAAATCGGATCGTAGAAGGTCGCTCTGAGCCAGAAGAAAAGTTGATCCAAGCACATCAGAGCCACGTGGGTACCAAAATTCGAGTTTCGCCAACCTACGAGGTAAAGAATTTTCCTACTGGGTTATTTCTAGCTCAGCGCCATTTAATGGCTTGGGGTTTTCTTAGGAGGCCGTGAGAAGCCGTGAAATTCCTGCACTCCAAATTTTGAACTCGAGTGTAGGAATTTTGGGACTGCTTTGACAGTCCCGGCTGAATTTTCGAGGATCGCTGACAATCGTGCCGGCGGATCGTTTTGACAACTTGATGTGATTTCGGATTATTTTCGCGCCCTGCATCAAGATTTGGTTTTAATCTCGAGACTGATGTCTTCGGGTTTTGTTGAGTTTTTTGGTATCATTGAAATTTGTTAATGAATGAAACCAAAAATGGTTCATGGCCGTGAAAGGACCCAGAGGTGCCCTGTTTATGTGGGTCCGAGATTTGGGCAATTTTGTGTGTTATTATTGGAAAAATAAATTACATGTTGTTGTGTGTAAAAATCATGTTTATATATACTTGCTTGATGTATTAACATGGCAAATTTGATAAATGGAAATTATATGTAGGAAATATAATTATTCGGAATTTATAAATATTGCATGTATCTCTTATTATGCATGTAGCATGAAATCGCATGAAATGACATAACTGCATTTCATATGCACTAAGCATTTGGCAATGAGTCAAAAAGAGTGCATGGTAACGTTTATTCACAATTCTTAGTGAATGTGTGGTAAGCTCTAAATAGGACAACGCCCACCTGACTCACTATACAAAATAATAATAATAAATTTCGTGTGTTTAAGTGAAGCAAGATAGGGCATATCCCCCCTTAGGGTGAAAGACCCAAATTTTATTCCTAAGTGACATATGCGCCCACATGTAAGTTCGCTAAAATGTAGAAGGAGGCGAGCCCGTGATGAGACCCCTAAATTGGCCACCCACTTTAAACATGCTGATTTGGTAAAATTGAATAAACATTGGAGGGTTATCCATCGCGGGTTGGGTTACCTGGGCTAAACACCAATGATCGTTTTCACACTTTGGCAAGCAGGCGCGAGGAGCTTCACGGACTTATCGGGTCGCGGAGCATGGAGGCGTCCCATCTCATGCATGACACAATATTCCATATGTGATTGCATTATTTATATGGAATATAATTTAACGCGATGACGCCATCAGACACAGATTTTAAAGCGAGAAGCCTGAGGAGAATTTATCGCATCGCTTCATCCCGCTTTAGACTTTCGTCCAGGATGTGATAGAGACGATAATTCTACGAGGCCGTGATTGTGAAGGAGGTCGACATGTGGCCTTGAGTAACATTTTTTGTAAAAGTGTTTTGTATAAAATGATTTTTATAAAATTCTTTTGGACTGTTGTATAAATAGTCGTGTATGTAATTATGATAAGAGGGTCGTGATCAGACCCCTACGAACTATAATTATTCATTTTCTTTTCATATTTTAGATTTAAATATGAATGAATGAGTCCCGGTGAAGGGACGTATGAAAATGGTGCCGAGTAACCTCCAAGTATTGTCCATGGGCAGTTAGTACCTCTGCTCGGCATCAAGACTTAGGTGCAAGACTTTAATTTTTATTAAAATTCCGCGGCCGACAGGTGTTGTCAATCTAGACCCTCAAAATTGGGGGCGCCACAACTCATTACACCAAATTTCCATACTCTATGCAAGTCGGAGACCATGTATGAGGGCCTGCTATTCTACCTCAACCACAATACAATTTCCCATATTTGCGGCAAAGCCTGAAACCCATCTAATCGCATTCTCCCTCAAGACTCCTCCTCTTCCAACAATTCTCCGTTCAGTATTATCATTTAGATCCTTGTTGAGGATGTGCCACCTAGCTTGTGCAATATGCTAGCTGGTGCAATACGCTCCACGACCACCCCGAAGAATCCAACAATTATCCATTGTTGTGAGCACCTCATGAGAGTACCTATTAATTTCTCTAAGTTTGTCCCACATGGCTGGTTCCATATTGTTAAATATTAGCAAATTCCGACATCTCCATATTTACCACATAATGATAGCAAAACGGTCTCTCCATGCAGCAGTATGGTCTTCAATACTCTTGTTGATAAGATTCTACGTCATCCATTCCTTGAAGGGGAGAGCTTGTACCTTCTTCTGATCATCCTCATTCATGAGGTATCTCCATAAGGCTGCCATTTTAGTGCAATAGCGAAATACATGATCGAGATCTTCAGGAGACCCTGGGCACGACTTACAATTGATATCTAAGGTGATCCTTTTGTGACAATGCTCCAAATTTGTCAAAATGCTCCCATGGTGTATAGCCCATAGCAGGGTCTTGATTCTTTGTGGGACTCTTAGCTTCCAGATCCTTCCCCAAACATGGCTCCATGGGGAACTTGAGGAGGGGGTTGCTAGATTGTAAGCGGATTTTACAGTAAAGACTCCATCGGAAGTAGGGCCCCAATAGAAACTGTCTTCCCCATTAGCATCATGTCTGATAATTTTATTCATCAATTGAACCCGGGTCTTAGGGGATAACAAACCTTCCAACTCCTCCCATTTCCATCCCCTATCATTATCTTAGTAATCCTTCACCGTTCTAAACGATGATGCTAGTGGCAATGTTGTGGGAGTCCGCTCTATGTGTGGATTGTCTCCTATCCAAACCTCTCTCCAAAAAAGCGTGTTTACCTTGTTGTACACCTTTGCCCGAAGCCCAACTTGAACTATGGTTGCTGCTTCCACAATTCCTTTCCATGCATTAGACGAGCTATGCTTATCTAGACTATTAGGACTTACATATCCTCTGGTATATTTACTAGCCAGAATTTGTGCCCACATGCTATCCTTTTTCGAACATAATCTTCATCCTAGCTTTGCCATCAATGCAATATCCATGCTTCTCATGCTTCTACCTTCTAGACCCCCATGTTCCTTGCCTCTCGTGACAGTTTCCCAATTCAACAAGTGAACCCTTTTTTTTGCTTCCGTGTCTCCTCGAATAAATCCTTTAACCATCTTATCTATTTTGCTGCAAACTCCTTTGGGAATGAGGGTGGATTGCATGGTGTAAATTGGAATAAAGGTAAGAATTGATTTTGCTGATGTCACTCTGCTTGCAAATGAGAGGAAGGAGGTCTTCCAACTAGAAAGTCTAGTTGCAATTATGTTTACTGTTTATTGATAAAGCATCGAGGTGACTCTGCCATGGATTGACGGGGGTGCCCAAATAATTCCCTAAATTATGAGAGATGCTAGTATTCCTACTGCATCGTAGATCCTCTCAGAAAACCTCAAAACTTGAATTCTTCCTGAAAAGAAAGAAATGATACCTCTAATCAAATCCTAATCTTCTGTATCCCTACTTACTTAAAACCTGACTTTACTAATTAAATCATATTCATGAATCTAGCTACCACGCCAATTTCATCGACTCCGAGACAGTAGAATTTGGCGCTTTTCAAGCAAGACCGAGAGTAATACAATATTTAAGATGTGTTGATGGGCTCATGATGCTAATTGCCTGTCAAGTGTATGATTACCAAACAATGAGCTTAAGTGTAATACAGGTGACATGTGGCATCATGTCATTAGAGAGAACCATAAGAGATGGATAAAGTATGATATGGGGAACCACTAAATCCAATGGAAATGCGATGGGGAATGTATAGTCGAGTGATGCTCCTTCTCGACCAATCCGACTCAAACCGATCAACTGGGAAAAGAGGGAAAAATAGAGAGAGAAAAGAAAGATAAAGAGGAGAAATTCTAGAGAGAGAGGTTTTACCCCTCTCTAGATTCCTGATGGGTCCGCTAACCTGACGAGTCAAGAGGCAAAGCTGATCCACTATGCAGCCTACGCGTGGGTACCCCAGATTATGGTTTCGACAACCTAAGATGAGTGTTTTCTACTTTGATATTCTTTTGTCTAAAAAGCCATGAAAATGGTTTTCAGTGTTGTGAGGCCTGAATGGCTGATGGATTTCGGCCCAAAGAAGTGGAACTGATACCGATGGAGGGGTCGCCTACGAATGCACCCCACGAATTGTTTCTGGGACCGTTAAAAATAGTCTCTGATTGCCTATTGACCAAAATTGTCCATGGGAGTTTACTTCAGATGTTATCGGGCTTAATCGATAAAGAGTGGACGGTGTGTGGAAAATGATATGTTAATGCATGCTAAATTGATGTGTTAACATGAGTAGTTGAATTATATGAAATATAATTGTGTATGAACCATTGGAATTGATTACATGAATTGGTATCATTGCATTCATGTGCACAGTTACACCAAGTCTAGCCTGGGTGGGTGCACTATGATGGTTGTTCACCACTCAGAATGTGGGCTGAGTTTGTCTGGGACTACGTCCAATAAAGACTCATAATTCAAATCATAAAACGAAAAGCAATTAATGTGTCATAAACAAGAAGGGGGTCATGAACCCTCAAGTGAAAAGCTTGAACTCAGCGAAGAGACCAGATCATTCGAAAAATTATGACGGTGTAAGAGGACTCATGTTATTCGAATATCTCCGTTTGGGTGCAGAGACCCGAGGCGAAGCCAAAATTTTTGTCATTTCAAAAGAAAACACACGGCCATGTTTATCACTTCAGACTCCAGAGTCAATGACACAGCGATTAACTTAATGGTTACCCATTGGAAAATCACATCGCGTCATGAGAATTTTAGCAAAGGCCTTCTGCGACATGAGAGTCATCGGTATTAACATGATGGATTGCCACCGCATACAGTACAAGTGAGCTGGTGAGCGACTCCTGGTATGTGCGCTGGAAACATTTCATGCATGATGAAATCATTCCATGAAATCATTCCATGTATGAATTGTAAATTGTATGGAACGTGGATGTTGTAGTGTGCCATTGCATGTGCATTTTAGGTAGGGAGTAGCCCTCGTAAGAGAATTCAACTACTGGCATTGCTCATCACGTCATGGGATCCCCCTTTTAGGTACAGGGAGTAGTCAGGAAGACGACGCTCACTAGAGACCGCTTTTGAGAAGAAAGTCGATATGTGACTTTGATTATATATTTTGTAAAACATGTATGAAACATTTTGATTGATACATGTTTGTATAAGAGTGTAGTTAACTCTTGAAACCATTGTAATATAGTTGGTTATATGTTGACAAGTATGGATGTATGGGCCCAACGTAGCCATTTTTACTTATGTTTGAGTCTTGGGTAGAGAGACACTCATTTTGTGGCATTGAGACACTCAATGACTATATGTATTCCACGTGTTGACGGATTGTCAACGGACCCTCGGGTTTCGGGCGTCACATCCTCCTTGCCTTTTCCGGATTGACATCGCAAGAGAAGCATATATTGGACTTCTGTAAGCTTACTTTTTGCCTTGATCTTGTACAGAAGAGTTCCAAGCACTGCATAATTACTCTCATTTGATGTTGAAAGGCTTTCGCAAACAATATCAGGTCATCTACAAAGAAAAGGTGAGAGATGGAAGGACAATTGCGAGATAAGTGAATAGGTTTCACACACTAGAATGGACAACTTCATGAATGATATAACCAAGTCTCTCCATGCAAAGGAAAAAAATGTAGGAGGATATAGCATCCCCTTGACGTATTCCCCTTGTTGGTTTAAAGCTTTCCGATTTCTTCCTATTCCATAAAATTGACATGGTCGGTGTTTCAATGCATTTCATTTTGTTACGTACCCATTTCGATGGCACTCCTAAATTGTCTAGTGTTTCCCTGATGAACCCAGAGGCGGTATCATGATCCTTTTTCTTTTGCATGGAGTAGAGGACTTCCTGGTAGATGATGGCATTATCCGCTATTTACAGGCCTAGGACAAAGCTGCTCTGGTTGGTTGCCACCACCTGAGCCATAAGATCCTTGAATTAGTTTGCTATCATCTTTGTGATGATTTTGTACCCCATATTACATAAACTGATTGATCGAAGTTAGGAGATTAGTTCCAGATTTAGAGCCTTGGGGATGAGAGTTAAGAGGGTATCATTTACCCCTACTGGAAGAGTTCCCAAAGCAAAGAAATCCAAGGCAAACTGGCATACTATGTCACCCACTACATCCCACATATGTTGATAAAAACCTACGTTCATTCCATCCAGACCGAGAGACTTGAAGGGAGCCATGTCAAATATTGCTACTTTAATTTCTTCCATTAAGATTGGTTGGTGGAGTCTATGAAGTTGGGAAGCCAAGAGAGAGGGGCCACTAAGGCATTGTGGAGTGGTGACATTCCTATTTTCATCCTCCTCTTGGAACACTATTTTATAATTCTCCTGCACCATATTTTCTAGCATGACTTGGTCTGTGATCCATACGCCATCTGGTGATTTGGGTGCCCTGATATTATTTTTACCTTTACGAACAACAATGGAAGCTTGGTAACATTTTGTGTTCCTATCTCTTGAGGTTTTCCAATCTTCACATGATCTCTGAAACCAGAACAATTGCTCCTGCCTTAAAATTAGATCAAAGTCTTTTTGTAACTTCTTCTGCAACTTTAATAAGTTATTTGTTCTATACTCTGTTAAATGCTTCTAAACCCCAACAATTCTTGCCCAAAATCTTCTTTTATTTTTAAAAATGTTGTCAAAGCAGTCCTTGTTCCATTCTAATAAACCTACAACTACAACTTTTATGCTTTCATCGAGGGGATCCTGTCTTTTCCAATGAGTGCTAACAGCCTCTTTAACAACCGGGTGGGTCAACCAAGTTGCTTGGAATTTAAAATATTGTCTCTGGGTGGGGTGTTTGTCGTCTTCTAACTGGATGAGAAGTGTTGTAAACAATGAGTTTTTCAATAAAAACAAAAACAAAAAGTTGTGTCCCACATGGAACAAAGAAAAGGTTTTTTTGAGTTTATATATTAAAACCCATTTATGGGCTTATACATGGATTGAGAAAAGGGGAGGCCTCGCGTGCATAAGAAATGGGACTAGTCATAAAATCACAGTAAATTCACAATGAGTTTATTTTGAATTCAAATTCCTAAGATTGTTGCATTCAGAGCCCGGTGAAGGTCAACAAGACGGCGACAACAACAAAGAAATGGGAGCAAGAATGTAGGCGGAAGATCATCGATGGTGCTCAGACCGATGGTGTCCCTATAAAATGAGCAGCAGTTTGGAGAAAACAAACTCAACTGAGGCGTGTGTAAACAGTGTTCTTAGGAATTTGAACATGGACACCAATGCAACAACAACAGTAGTCGAAGCTTTGGCATCATGATATGTTTGTGATCAGGGCGGCGCCTATCCAAATAAGAAACCCAGAGGGGACTTCCTCCATTGAAACGGGACTAAACCCTATATATCTAACTGGATTATGCATGCCTGAATGAGGATCAAGGTAATTGAAATATCCGCTTGATTTATTTATTTTTCGGTTGATAGCTTCTTTCAAGATTTAGTTAATTTCATATTATCTGAAATCTTTAATATTTGATTAATCATTCTCTAAAACAATCAGTAGTTTTTACTGTGTTTGGATCCATTATACTGGTTTGGTACCCAGCTATTCATGCATCCATAGAAGATAAAACCATTATTCATGAGAAGGATCTAGGTGATGATTTTGAGGGAAAATGGTTTCAAGATTTTACCACTGTGGAATTTGGGGTTCTCTATGGTTTTTTAAGTTGTAGAGGATAATTTTCTAGTATGCTTGTTTCCTATTAACTCTCGGATGTGGGTAGTGGTGCAGCTCCTTGTTTTTATAGTTCTGAAATTGGATATATGGTTGCTTGTACTAGATTGTCTAGTGAATCACCAATTAAATGAAAGAAAGAAAGAAATTTATTGTCAATTGCCATAATGATCAACATGATCGCTCGATTGTTTATTATCTCACAAAGGAATTTCATTCCATAAGATGCTCCTTCATTTAGAATTTGGGGGAATTTTGAATAGATCTCTCTTGATTAGTTGGATTGTAATGAAATTGTCGTCATTTGCACTTATAAAAAAAAAAAAAAAATTGTTGTCATTTTACATTATGTCGTTGCACGAGAAAGGCCTAAATGGCTTGGAGCAGTAAGATCTATACCCGTAGTCGTTAAAAATGTACTTGTTAGTCCTGATTTGCACACTTTTTTTTTAATGGTACTTGTTTGTTTGGGATTGAATGAAGGACTTGCTGAAGGTAAGTATATATACATCATGATTTGTTTGATTTTTTACTATGGATTTGAAAATAGTCCACACTTAATATGCATGGAGTGGCATGGTTGCTGTTAACTGGAAACCATGCCATCATGCACCCCAATGCGTAAAGAGTAAAACTGAAACAAAGGGAAATCCTCTTGTGCCAACTTCTTGGTCTGAAGGAGACACATAATAGTTGTTGTTGTATCACGTTAATATGATGACCAATTCCAAGAATCGGGTGGTAGACTTTGGTAAAATCAACGCATATTTCAGTAAACAGATATGCTTTCACCTCCTACACTCCAATAGGGTCGACGAAGAGGTCTACTCAGACTCTCAATGCTCGTGTTTTGGGAAAAGGCAAGTCATGTTGAATCTCACTTCAAGAAAGACTCTAGCCTTGAGTGATGTGTTGCATGTTCCCAATATTAGAGCAAATTTAGTTTCAGATACTCTATTGGGAAAGGTAGGGATCAAAGTGTCATTTGAATATGATAGGATTGTGATGGAAAAAAATAAATAAATAATGTCAAATATGTGCCACTTCTAAGCTAACTAGAAAGACATGTGGCTTAGTAACTAGAGAAACAAAACTATTAGAACTTATTCATTCAAATCTAGGAGATTTGAAACAAACTATGACTAGAGGAGGTAAGAAATTTTATATGACCTTCATTGATGATTATTCTAGGTTCACTAGAGTTTACTTGCTTAGAAATAAAGATGAAGTATTTGACATGTTCTTAAGCTATAAAGTTGAAGTAGAAAATCAACTTGATAGGAAAATCAAAAGGATTAGATCTGATAGAGGGACTTAATACCATCCATTTAAATGATTATTGAAAAGAAGGAAAATTCATGAAGTGATTCCTCCTTATTCAATTCCAGCCGAATGGAGTCACGAGCAAAGAATAGGATTCTTAAAGAGATGATGAATTCTCTACTTGTTAGTGCTTCAACCATATTGTCTGCATGTCATCTGCAAAATAGAATTTCATACAAGAAAACTGATAAGACACCCTATGAGTCATGGAAAGGTCATGCACCTAAACTTAAATATTTGAAAGTGTGGGGGTGTTTTGCCAAGGTTATGTTACCTGATTCTAAAAAGAGGAAAATAGGATCAAAGACTTCTCTGACAGATGTTTATAGAGTATGCAACAATAGTGCGGTTTATAGATTTAGTTTAAAAGTTATGTTCTAGAAAGCAACACTATTATTGAGACAAAAATGCTAAATTCTGAACACGTTTTCCCACTTCTCTAGAAAAATTTCATACACCCACAATTGTGGATGGTATTAAAACTCATATGATGAGCATGTGCCCATTAATGTGGATGATATGGAAAAGCTCTCATGATGAGTCGAGAAGAGTAAGAGACAAAGAAAAGAAGTTTTTAGACATTTATGTTTACTTAATTGAAAATGAACCGTGCTCTTATTTTTGAAGCTTATTTCTTCCGATGCCTTACTTGGAAAGAAGTTATTAAAACTGAATTTGACTCTCTATTTCAAAGAATCAAACGCGGAGTTAGTCGACGTACCTTTCAGAGCAAAACCCATTGGTTACAAGTGGATTTTTGAAAGAAAATATTTGCCAGATGGTTCCATTGAAAAATACAAAGCCAGGTTAGTAGCCAAGGGTTTTTCACAAAAACAAAATGTTTACTATTTTGATAAATTTACTCATGTTATTAGGATTTCTTCCATTCATATTTTGATTACTTTGGCTTCTATTCATAGACTTTTTATCCATCAAATTGATGTAAAAACAGTTTTTTTTTTTAAATGGAGACTTACAGGAAGAAATTTACATGTTACAACTTGAAGGTTGTATTATTAATTGAAAAGTTGAATATAAAGTTTGGTAAATTAAATGTTCTATATGGTTTAAAACAAGCACTCTAAACAATGGAATGAGAAATTTAATAATGCTGTTGAAAACGGTTTTATCTCTGGTCAAGGATAAATGCAAGATACGCAGTGCCGCATGCAGAAAAGAATGTGTAATCATTGCATTGTATGTAGACATATTAGATCTTGGTACTAGCCTGAGTATGGTACATAGTACCAAGAGATTTCTAGCTTCACAGTTTGACATGAAAGATATGGGTGAAGCTAAGGTCATTTTGGGTGTGAAAATCATAAGGATGGGTGATAGTATAATGCTATCACAAGAACATTATATTGAGAAATACTCAAGAGGTTCGATTACTAATGCCAAACTCATGAGTACCTCTTTATGATGCAAAACACTTATTTAATGAAAATAGAGGTGATCCTGTACGTGCTTTCGAGTATGCACGCATTATTGGGAGTCTCGATGACGTACGAACTTTTCTAGACTCTGAAGAACTGTTGTATCCTGGGGAATTCAAATTCCTAAGGACAGAGATGATTTTTATACTTACTTAATTGAAAATGAACCGTTTATTTTAGCTATTTCTTTCCCTCGATGTCTACTTTGGAAAGAATATTAAAACTGAGCTGACTCTATTTCAAAGAATCAAACGTAGGAGTTAGTCGATTTACCTTCGTGACAAAACCAAATGTTACAAAGGATTTGAAAGAAAATATTTGGCGATGGTTCCATTGAAAATACAAAGTTAGTTGCAGCTATGGTTTTGCCACAAAAACAAAATTGTTAATGGCTCTGATAAATTTGTTCCATTATGTGATTCTTCCATTCATTTAGATTATACCTGCTTCTGAACGATATCTCTTCTAATCATCACTGAGATAAAAGCGCTTTTTTTTGGTGTTTGATGAATTAGAAGAAATTTTATGTTGCAACCCATAAGGTATTTACATCCAAGTAATATAAAGCTGCAAATTAAACAAGTTTCATAGAATAAAACTACACTAAACAAGGAATGAGAATTTGATAATGCTTTGTTGAAAATCGGGTTTTTATTTGTTGAAGTGATAAATGTGTATATGCAAAGGTGACAGAAAAGAATGTAATCATTGCATTGTATGTAGATGATATGCTGATCTTGGTACTAGCTCGAGTATGGTACATAGTACCAGAGATTTCTAGCTTCTCACGCTTGACATGAAAGATATGGTGAAGCTAAGGTCATTTTGGGTGTGAAAATCATAAGGATGAGTGATAGTATAATGCTATCACAAGAACATTATATTGAGAAAATACTCAAGAGGTTCGGTCATTTCGATGCCAAACCTGTGAGTATCCCTTATGATGCAAACACTTATTTAATGAAAAATAGAGGTGATCCTGTGGGTCAAGCTGAGTATGCACAGATTATTGGGAGTCTGATGCATTTAATGAACTTTTATAGACTTTGAAGAACTGTTGTATCCTGGGGAATTCAAATTCCTAAGGACGGAGATGATTTTTATACTTACTTAATTGAAAATGAACCGTGCTCTTATTTTGAAGAGATTTCTTCCCCTGATGCCTTACTTTGAAAAGAAGTCATTAAAACTGAGCTTGACTCTATTTCAAAGAATCAAACGTGGGTTAGTTTATTTGACTTCGAGCAAAACCCATTAAGTCACAAGTGGATTTTTGAAAGAAAATATTTGCCAAATGGTTCCATTGAAAATACAAAGCTAGGTTAGTAGCTGCTGGTTTTCTACAAACAAAATGTTACTATTTTGATAAATTTGCTCATGTTACTAGGATTTCTTCCATCCATATTTTGATCAAGCTGCTTCTATTCATAGACTTCATCCATCAACTGATGTAAAACAGTTTTTTTTTTTAAATGGAGACTTAGAGGAAGAATATGTTAAGCAACCTCGAAGGTCAGGATACACCCGAAAAGAACATAAAGTTTGGTAAATTAAACAAGTCTCTATGTTTAAAACAAGAATCTAAACAAGTGAATGATAAATTTGATAATGCTTTGTTGAAACTGGTTTTTATCTATCATCAAGTGATAAATGTGTATATACAAAGTGTATTATGAAAAAATGTGTAATCATTGCATTGTATGTAGATGTGATATGCGACTAAGTGTCTAGTCTGAGTATGGTACATAGTACCAAGAGATTTCTAGCTTCACAGCTGACATGAAAGATACGCTTAAGCTAAGGTCATTTCGGTGTGAAAACTATAAGGACGGGTGATAGTATAATGTTATCACAAGAATATTATGTTGAGAAAATATTCGCGAGGTTTGCATTGGCTCTGATGCCAAACCTCGGTGGAGTACCCCTTATGATGCAAAACACTCATTTAATGAAAATAGGTGATCCCGTGGTCAAGATGAGTATGACAGACATTGGGAGTCCGGGCTTACGAATGAACTTTTCTAGATCAAGAACTTTTTTGTATCTCGGGAATTCAAATTCCTATGATGCGTTTTACACACGCCCCGGGCCGAGTTTGTTTTCTCCAACCGCCGCCGCTTTACAGGACACCACTCCGGCCTCGAATCCGCTCCAAAGGATCTTCCACTTCGTTTCGCTCTCATTTGCTGTTGCTATCTTCGTCTTGTTCCGACCTTCTATAGGCTACAGATACACCAAGAAGTACTGGGGTATGATCTTAATTGAGCTTGGGAAGATGAGTGACTGTAGCCTATTCAAACCTGAATTTCCACTCTGCATTGCATAGACTTACGTCCAATCTTGCTCCTTTGAAGGTGGTACCCGAATTACCTCTAGTCCATGCAAGGTTCAAAAAATCGGCCAAGTCCATACTCGGCCGATTCGTAATCGACTTGGGGTTAATCGCTTCGATACCGACATCATATACGAGACTATGAGTGGATCGGTTGAAACTTGGTGGACTCGGCCGAGTTTGCAAGATAACTAGATTGACTCGGTGAAAATACAGAGAATCGAATCTCCTCAATACGAAGAACCAAAAAATCTAAAAAAATTTTCAAACTTTAAGAGATTCCTTTGAAAAGCCAAAACACAGTAAACATTTAGAGATACCTGTGATTGAATTTCAAATCATAACAATAATAAAAAAAAAAATCATAGATTCGACAGAAAAAGCAAACTGCAAAAGAACCCTTGGATATGAGATTTTGAAATGGAAATTTAAAAAAGAAATGAAGAAGAGGAGGAAATTAACAAAAGTAAAACCTAACTTATCTCCTCAGCTCACTGCCACCGCTCCAAAACCTCGGTGTTCGAAGATCTCCAAAAAAAAAAAAAAAAAAAAAAAAAAAAGTCCAACTCCAAAGTACTCGCCTTCGAGTCTCGGAGCGCAAAAATGGCGCTCTTCTTCTCCTCCCTCTTCTTCTTCTTCTTCTTCTTCTTCTTCTTCTTCTTCTTCCCTCATTTCTTCTTCGTTTTTCCCTTTTTTTTGCCTAGCTTCTCGACTACAGGAGCAAGGGTTCCTCTTTTAGAGCCGCCCATTGCTAAAACGACGTCATTTTATCTCTATAGGACAAAAAACGACGTCGTTTCGTTTTTTTTTTTTTAAGTACAACTCAAAACAACATCATTTAGGGTTGCCAAAG
This sequence comes from Tetrastigma voinierianum, assembly GCA_016808115.1. Taxonomy (NCBI): domain Eukaryota; kingdom Viridiplantae; phylum Streptophyta; class Magnoliopsida; order Vitales; family Vitaceae; genus Tetrastigma; species Tetrastigma voinierianum. Next base: position 272,565 of record JAEQBH010003190.1, on the reverse strand, counting down.
TCCAAAACGACGTTGTTTTGCATAAGTTGTCACTTACCCAAACGACATCGTTTTGGATAAGTGACAATTGATTCAAAATGACGCCGTTTTGGGCTCTCGCAGTCCAAAACGACGTCGTTTTGGTATATATGCAAAATTAAAAAAAAAAAATTATGATGGCTTAAACGACATCGTTTTGGCTCTAGAAAGGCCAAAACGACATCATTTTGACCCCATAAACTGTATTTAGCAACTCCAAACCCTCAAACCCCCATTTTTGCCTTGTTTCCAATCGAAAAATATATTTAGCAAACTGTATTTAGCAACTTCTAATTAATTTCAAATTAGAATATTTTTAATAAAATAAGAATAATATATTAACAAAACCATAAATCATATTTTTGTGAACAATATAAAATAAAAATAAAAATATTATTTTATTTATTTTACCAAACATAATAAGATTTATTCCAAAATTAATAATTTATGAAACAAACATAAATAAGAATAATGGAAAATAATATAACATATATTATTATTGATTGATTAATTAATCTAATTGTATTAATATTAAATGAATATGGTAATATATTATAAATACAATAAGAATATTAAATTAACAAAACCATAAATCATATTTTGTCAACAATATAAATACAAATATAAATATTGTTTTATTTATTTTACCAAACATAAATAAGATTAATTCAAAATTAATAATTTATGAAACAAACATAAATAAGAATAATGGAAAATTAATATGGCAACATATATTATTATTGATTGATTAATTAATCTAATTGTATTAATATTAAATGAATATGGTAATATATTATAAATGGTTGATAAATAATTGTAAATATTTATTGACCTTTTCCTCCCATATTTCATTAATTTTGATTTAGCAAGTAAAAAATATCTATCTTTTTAAAAAACAATATAGATACTTATTATAATTCTTCTTAAATGAACTAAAATTACACTTTTAAGTTACTTAATTGAAAATATAAATTATGTAAATTTATTTACCACTGGGTAGAAATATAATTTTTGTTGAAGAACATCTATATTAGAAAAATACTCAATATATGATATTTTTTGTTTACTTTTTATATATATTAGTATAATTATTTTCAGAAAATATTCAAAATATAATATTATTGACTGATATGCATCCATTTTATGGAGTAATAGCTAATTCCCAAACAAGTACCGGTGAAAAAGTTATTCATGGAGGTATAACAAGATTAAAGCAACACATTCCACATATCTCTAAAAAAGTAGAAGGATGTGAAGAGTACCTGCGGAAGTGTCACAAAGAATTAAATTGTATACTTCTAATGCTTCGAAAGAAAAAATTCAAATGAAAAAAAAAAGAAGGAACGACTTAAAAGTTCTTTAAATGAAGAGCATTTTTATGAAATTGATGAGGTTGATTATGATGAAATTGAGGAAATCGAGATGACTGATTTCGAAAGAAGACAAATGAAACATGCAATGAGAGAAAGTTGTCAAGTTAGAAGAAGGTGGACATGAAAAGCATGAGGTGGTACTCACAACCTTAGAAAATCAGACAAGGTGGCCTCGATACGAAGTTTTAGCATTAGAGAAGGAGCTAACATACCCCCAAAGGGGATTGATCCTTACATGTTTTCTTCAAAACAAAAATCAATAAAAGTTTGTTTTCTACTGAAGGTGCAAAGAAAGTGGGTAAATCTATCTTTAAATTTTTTCTCTTCAATGGAATACCTTTCAATGTAGCTGATAGTGGGCCTTACTATCAATCTATGATTGATACCATAGCAGAAGTAGGTCCGGGTATCAAGGGTCCTACAGGATACCAAATTGGCAATGCATATCTGGAGGAGGAGGTGCAAGAGCTTGAGGTATATATAAACACAATGAAGGCCAAATGACCTATATATGGATGCACCATTATGTGTGATGGTTGGAGTTCTAGAACTAGAAAGTTTATCATCAATTTCATGGTTTATTGTGATAGAAGCATGATATGCCTTTCTTTAGTTGACACTACCAACATACGTAAGACGGTAGATTACATCTTTTCCCTTATGGACTGGGGGATTGTTGAGGAGGCTAGAGGAAAACATCAGACAAGTAGTCACCGATAATGATGTAAGTTTTTAAAGCGCCATTATGTCATTACTGAGAAGCTTTCCAAGCATTTGTTCTCGGGTTCCCTCAGGCAACACATTGTATTGATTTAATGCTTGAAGATATTGGAAACATGAAGGTGATAAGGAGACTTTAGATCAAGAAGATGATCACAAGCTTTATTTATAGCCAAATAGCAGTCAATTTGACGGTAAAGTGTTTACTAAGGATAAAGATCTCTCGCGCTCTAGAATAACCCTTCGGGATTTACACGAATTTATTTCACTGAGTGTTCTATAATGCTATGGAGGGTGATTTGAAGATGATGTGTATAACAAATTAGTGGCATGAATTCAACAAAGATCGGAGTAGAAAGAGTTTAAGAGATAAGGTATCCAACCTTATCTTAATTGATCGGTTTTGGAAGAAGGCAAAGGAAGTCCAAATCATTATGGAAACTTTGGTGAAAGCTTTGAAATTGGTTGCTCAAGATAAAAAGCCCATACTATCAATCATTTATGAAGCAATTGATAGAGCTAAACTGGCTATAAAGGCATCGGTGAAACATTGAGGAAGGTATTGGGAAATCATTGACATTTGCACGCTGCAGAGGTAATACAAAAAATTCTTTATATAGTTATTATTATCTTATTAAAGGAAAAGTATTATAAACTAATTTTTTTTTTTTACTTATGTCAGCTTATTTTTTAAATCCAATGTTTCAATATTCAAAGCAAATTCTCCCACCATTCGGAAATTAAAATTGGATTAAAGGAGGTTATTAAGATATTGGAGCCAGATTTGGATAGGCAAACAAAAGCTTTGAATGAGGTATAACAATAACTTGTGTTATTTTTATAATATATTTTGTATTTGTAATGTGCATTAATAAAGTAAAGAACATTATAACGTAGGTGAAATTATTTATTGAAGGCCAAGGAGAATTTGAAAGTGCACTAACCAAAAAAGCAATAAATCAATCTCTTCAAGGTACTCACTATATTTATTTATTTTTTAAATAAAAATTGTCATCATTTTCTCGTTAAATATATATCGTGCCTATTATGCTTTTTTTAATAATAGCCGAATGGTGGAACAATTATGGTGATGAAGTGTCCACATCTTCAAAATGTATTTCTTGTTGTCAAAGTTTTAAGCCAAACATGTTCTTCTATTTCCACAGGAAAGAAATTGAGCACATGGTCATCGACACACAAAGTTGCAACTGCTTTGACAATGAAAAGTTGCATAAGAATATGTCCATTAAGCATGCTAATTTAAGTTAAGAATTTGATGCAAGAACGAAGCGATGAAGATTTGTACAATCCAATTGACCTAAATCATATTTTTAATGATGATGATATATTAGATGAGTAGATATGAGAAGGAGAAGAACCTATTTTATCATCTAATAATTTGGATTGGTTGGATTAAGATCTTCCCTCTAGAGAAGGTAGAGAAGCAGCTCGTGATGATGATGGTGGCACAAGTTACAGGGTAAGTAGGCGTGCAAGTAGTATTGCGCAAGGAAGAGACATTGGTTCTTCTCGTAAAGGTAAGGCTCCTTGAATAATTTTTTCAAATTTTAGTAGTGATGATGGTGACAATAGTGTCAATAGAGGGGGTAGCAACATTGGTGGTGACAATGAAGATAGTGAAGACATTAGTAGGAACAATGGAGCAGGTGGTGGCATTGGAGCAAGTGGATGTCAGCTGGAGGTGGTTATGGTTAATCAAGTCGATCGCTGGCATGTCGGGGCACAAGGAAATGAAAATTATTATGCCACACAAGATACTGATCATGGATACAGGCCAGACATATGGGAACAACGAAAGCACTCGAAAGACCGATCACATTTCCTGCTGATGATGATTATTTCAAGTATGATTAAGCAGATCCAATTGGCAATTAGATTATTATATCAATCATTGGCTCTAGGATCAATACCATATCGTGGAGCGAGATGAATCCTATCATAACTTTGGAAGTAGTGATAATTCTTCCAATGCTTTTAGTGGATATGACCAATCTTCTGATAGTAGTAGCATTGCTTATCGAGGTTTTGGATACTATTAGCATAGTGTTGAGCTCGAACAGCTTCCAAGGTCATATTTTCCTATCATTAAGCCAATCATCTCATCCAACACATTCAAGTAATGAACAATTCTTTCAACCACATTCTCATTATGCAAATTATCGTCCCGATTTGTATACTCGTCGTAGGACTAATGATGATGATTTTGAGCCCCTCATCATTAACATGGTATTAATTGATGTATTTGATGACATTTTGTTAAAGAGATGTTATGTTTGATATAAAATAATTTCTTTTGTTAGCATTATCATAAATATATTTCATTGAATGCTTAATTAACTATTTAATGTTAAATACATAAAAAAATTGTTTTATTAAATTTTTAGCTTACTTAATTATATCTATTTTCTAATAATTTATATAATATTTTAATAATTTTTAAACATTTTAATCATCTTATTTTGTGTATCGGCCGATACCTGACTAATAAACAGTGACTGATACGTCTCGGGACCGTCCGAGTCGGTGACCAATACCTCGACTTTGAATCATGAGTCCACATAAACTTGGGCCTTGTAAAACCCATGTCTATGAGCTGAAGTTTTGTAATACAATCCATGAAATCAGTGCATCTTCTACTGTCTATGTTTTCGGGGAGAGAAGTCTCATCTGTTGCTACTACTAAATTGAAGTCTCCTGCTGCCATCCAAGGTGCCGCAAGGTTGAGCTTGCTAAGATTAAGGGTTTGCCACAAGGACTTTCTTAGGTGCGGGCTAGGACTCCCATAAGCTATTGATAGCATTCATGGCTCCCCTCCCTGGGTTTTGATGTTCATATGAATGAATTGTGGGTGTGTCTTTAACACCTCCACCTGAAGACTCTTCTCCCATAGAACTCAAATGCCTCCACTAAATTTAACTGCTTCAACCCTTATCCATGCTTCAAAATTCAACTTTCTGCAGATTCTATCAACTCTTTCACCACTAATTTTCGTTTCCACCAATCCTAGAAAGTCCGACTTGTGCTTCTTAATCATGTCCTTGATCGTTCGAAGGAACTCTTTTGACGTTGTGCCATTACAATTCCATATAATCATTCGCATACTGATAAACATTTGGTTTCCAATGCCTATCTCAATATCCTTAGAAGAGTAAATCATATTTCCCCACTTGGGTTAGGCAATCCACTCCCTCTGAGATCTTCCTCAATCATGGATATATCTTCATCATCCCGTGACATTCGGTTTATTCCAACATCTTCCTCTCCTTGTTCATTAATGGTTACAATGGGTCGGTCTTGGTGATGCTCAAAAAATAAACTATGCTTCCTTACTAAGCTGCACGCCATTATTGTGTTCTTAGTGTGATTAATTACCTCCCTCGTGATCTCATTCGAGTTTCTTGATTCTCGCACTACCAAATGCTCATTTTCTGTGGCTGCTTGGTTGTGTTTTGGTAGGTGATTTTCTTTCCGTCTAAGGTTGAGCTCTTCTTGGCTAACATCCCTTTCAAAGCTGTGGGGTCCATGCAAGATCCTATTAATTTTTTGGTGGGTTGGTCGTGTTGGTAGATCTAGTTGCACATGAACTTGGACATTCAGCCTTTTGCCTTTGTTGCCGCTCAAAACTATCCTTGTAGGATGTCCCGTATTTTACTCTTGATCCTCTACCCAATTATCTGCATTATCAATCAGGTTATCATCTTCCTCTCCCTCATCCGTGGGTAGGGCATTAAATCTTGTAGAAGTTCCAATGTGGGTAGTTACTTCTTGGGAATTTTGCCTTTGCCCTCTTCTACTCTCTTATCTTCCTTACTTGTCCTCTTTTTCCTATTAGGGGGCCTTCTAATCCTTTTTTGTGCCAGCATCCACGGTCCGTAACTATCCACAATCTTTGGACTGATTGAGGTATCCCCTTTCTTCCCCAACTTGTTTACCTTATCGTTGAGCTATTCATCGTCATCTACATTGTAACACCGGGTAAAAAAAAAATTATATTTTTCTAATAAAGGGCAAATTGGTAATTTCATTTGTGAAGCCCTAATATAAATAGGAAATAATAATAATCAAACCCTTACTTTAGTTTCTCTCTACGTAGGATTGCTAGACCATAGAATCTCCACCTTAGGGTTGAAGAAGGTCATCAAAGGTGAGTCTTTTCTTCTTGAATTTCTTTCGAATAAAATGATATTGTGGTAATAATCAGTTATAGATGATTTTGTTCTTTTTCGAACAGTTTTGAGTTCTTTCGAGTTCATAGAATATTTCAGGAAGACCTAAAATGGTTGAGAAGCGATTCGAAAGGTAAACGTCCCTTCCTAGAAAATTCTAGATTTCTTTTTATTAGATCATGAAATATTTTAGGGTTTGATTAGATTTAGATGATTTTTCTTTTAAAAAAATAGTTAATGGAATTGGGCAGAATTGCCTTGAGAATGGAGATGAGAAAATAAATAAATAAATATGTGTATTGGAAGAGAGTAGGAGACCACGAAAAAAAAAAAACCGTATGGTGTTTTGTGTGAATATAAATGGATTTGAAAAAAAAGGGTAAAAAGTAGTTTTGGTTTTCGTGACAGGTATGTAGTAGAAAAAAGTTTTAGGAAAGTAAAATAATTATTTGAGAGATAAATTCTTAGAAAAATAATTAATAAATAAAATAATCTAAAAAATGTATTTTTGTTTGTTAATAATTTCTTTTATTTTTTGTTTTAGGTGAATAGGTTGTTAATTGATTTTTCGAGGTTAGCATTCAAGATCTCGAATTTGCTTTGAGGTAAGGGAACATTAATGCAGTTGTTTTAAATGTTTATTGTTGTACAATCCGAAAATGTTTGCATTACCGTTTGTAGAAAATATGGATCGAATATGTTTAAAAAAAAAAAGAACATGTTGGATTTTATGTTTTGTGTATGATATACCTTATGGAGACATTTTGTTTTGTGAATAGAACTTTAAGTATATTTTTTAACTCTGGTTAGTTCAATTCTAACAACTGATATAATTGCTGGGACCTTGCTTTCCTAGCGTGGAATGTAATGATTCAACCTCAAATTTAGAGATTTTTAAGTAGAGGTTGGTTAGTAGTGTTTGGTTACGTCCACCTTAAAAGGAACGTTTGAGGCTAACCACCCATTTGAAAGTCCCGCATGACTGGGCGCCATTTGCTATTTGTTGTTAGAGAAAGAAAAACCTTTGATTTGAATGTTTGATTTCAATATGAAATGTTTGGATTTAAAATGAACTTGCTATTTGAAGATTGAATATTCTTAACTATGATATCTCCTATTTTTGTAAGCAAACTGAGATATTTGATCCATAACTGCATTAACTTATCTTATTGAGCTTCAAGCTCACCCCCATTGTCAATCATCTTTTCAAGTACTCCTAGTTCTAGCGAGGAGTGATGGATAGGTTGAAGACCGTATTTTAGGATTTGAACTTGAGTTAGCTTTGGACTTGTTTAATGGATGAATTTAATTTTATTTAGACTATTTAGTTTATGTGTTTATTTTGCAAGAACATGGATTTTATTTTGCACTCTTATGTTAGTTCGCACTTGGATGTTGATTTGGAAAATTTTTGTTAGTATGGATTTGAGATTTGGAGAAAGTAGAATGTTGTGCTTTTACTTTGAACATGTTTTCGATAAGTGTAACCAGCTTAGTCACAATAAAGGGATGAAGCTCAGGTCAAGCTAAGGCTCGAATCTTGCACTTATAAAAGTGAAATGATCATGCCTCGGGATCGGGTCTTGACGCGATAGAGTGGTATCAGCTACATTTTTAATTGAAATAGATGAGTGACGCTTAGTTTAAGTTTCAAGTTGGATTATTATTATTATTTTTTTCTGATAAACCCGTTTCATCGATTTGGCTTGTTAGTTACTAATTTAGTTTTACCTTTTGTTGTATATGACACAATGCCACCAAGGAGGAATTTATCTTCCTAAACTAGTCGGCTAATGATGATGTACCTCCTCAATTTGAGAACGTGGCCCCATGAAAGTGTATGGCTTTATAGATATTCGGGACTACATTAGATGGTTGAGCGTCATGCTCGAGCTATTGAGACTAATGGGCAAGGGTAATCTTCTACTACTAAGGGTAGCTCCTTTGATGATTTTAAGAGGTTGGGACCTCCTTATTTTACTACATCGGACCTAACAAAGGCGAAGGCTTAGATAACGAAAATAAAGAGATTTTTTGATGTCATTGATTGTTTTAATGAGTAAAAGGCCTTTTATGCAACATTCATGTTAGATAAGGAGGTTGACCATTGGTAGCGTATGACCAGGAGACTATTGAAGGCTTAGGAGACCATTACTTGGAGAAGATTTAGGGATGCTTTCTACATGAAGTATTTCCCTAACAGTGTGAGGTGACAAAAGATGGGAGAGTTCATTCATCTGGAACAGGAAATATGACTGCGGGCTCGCATGAGGTCACCCTACTGAGTTATCTCGCTTTGCTTCACATTTGATTGCTACAGAGGTGGATATAAGCAACAGTTTCAAGATGGGTCAAGCCCTACTTGAAGAATAAGATATCCATTCTGGAGTTAGGTGTATATTCAGAGGTGGTGGATAGAGCTCTTATTGCAGAGAGGGATTCTGAAGAGCTTTACCAGTATATAGAGGAGCAAAAGAAGAGGAATATGAGTGATGGTGCCCCATGGTAATCATGTATAGAAAAATAATGTTCCAAATAGAAATCAAAGCAAAGGGAGGTAGCGTAGAACTCAAATATTGTTTGTCCTACTTATGGTAAGAGGCATGGGAATAGGCCGTATTATAGAGAGACAGGAGCTTGCTTTGGTTATGCAGCTAAGTGGCATATGGATCTTGGATTGTCTAGGAAACAAGGTTTATAATGGGGATCTAAAGACATAAATGTGGGATGTACCGTGCTTAGAGCGCAAGGAAGATTGTTTGTTATGACTCATAGAGATACCCAGGCTACTTTTGATGTGGTGACAAGTACCCTTAGAATTCACACTTTATTTGCTAGAGTTTTGATTGATCCTGGTTCGACACACTCGTTTGAAAGCATCTTATGCTTGGCTTGTCGGATATACATGTCACTACTATGATTTTGATTTGACGTTGCTACTCCTGGGCGGAGATTATAATGTGGCTAGTAAAAATGCTGAAAAATCAGTCCCATAATGATTACACGTAGATGATAGTTGACTTAGTTCTTTTAGACCTCCAAGACCTTGATGTGATTTTGGGGATGGATTGGTTAGCTTCTTATCATGCTTATGTTGATTGTTTTGGGAAGCGGGTGACCTTTAGTATTCCAGGTGTTGGGTTTAGTTTTGAGGGGAACCATGTGGATAAGCCATTGTATGTTATTTCGTCTCTATGAGCTAATTCCTTACTCAAGAAGGGTTGTTAAGGCTTTTTAACCTATGTGGTATGTAATGAGAATAAGGTGAGATTGGAAGATATACCCATTGTCAAGGACTTTTTAGATGTCTTTCCAAATGATTTGGCCAGATTACTACTCGTGATAGGAGGTGGTGTTCACCATTGACTTGGTGCCAGGAACAACTCTTATCTCTAAAGCGCCATATAGGGTGGCACCCATAGAACTTAAGAAGTCAAGGTTCAACGCCTGTCTCGAGAAGGTGCACTGCATATGAACTGTAGGGGGCAATACATGAGCACTAAGTGACATTGTAGTAATTTTTGGAGTGTTGTTTAGGATGAAATCGTGAAATGATAAATTTATAAACCCGGAATTGTTGTATTAGAGCAAGGGTAAAATCGTAATTGATCAAATGGGACATAAAGGGCATAATCAAAGAAGGGAGTATGCCAAAGTGAAAATAACAAAAGTGTGGTGCAATTGTTGAAAGATTAAGGACTTAATTGCAATTAGGAGAAATATGGGAGTATAAAAGGCCATGAGACAAACCAAAATTCATTTTGGTCTCATTTTGTTAGGGCTCCATGTTTGAAGAGGAGGAAGAAGAGGAAGAAGAAGTGGGAGAAGACCAAACAAAGGTATGTTTTCATCTTGGGATCAAGTGTATTTTGGATTCCTAGGGTTTTGGTATGGAGATTGTTGCTCCTTATTCTAGGGTTTGGGGAGAGATCATCCTAACCCTAGGATTCTTGAAGTTTTGTGGGGAAAAAACCTTAATTGGTATAGAATAAACATGGAATCCATCATAAGTATATGATTTTGTAAGAATCACAACCTCAAGTTAAATTCAAGGCGACTTTCACTGGGGTTTTATGAGGTTCCAAACCACCAACAAGGCGGTTATGGAGTGGTTTTGGATGAATTTCATGTTGATTCTTGAGGTATTATGGATGGTATAGTTGTATGAAGAAAACCGGTACTAAAAGATGTAAAATTAGCATTTTTGGGCAAAAAATTATGCAAAGGTACCTGAACAAATGTAAGGGTACCTGCACACCATACGGTTGTCGAGACTGTACCGATATTAAGTGGTATTCTTGACTACCATATAGAATGTGTAAGGGCACTGGGTATCTCATCAGAGTGGTACCCTGCATTCACACGCCCAAAAATGCCCAGATTTGTGTGTTTTTGTATAGTTAAGCTTAAATTCACACACCGGGAGCCAGGGCAGGAACCTTACTAAATGATTAAGAGAGGTTCATAAAGAAGATTGGAACTCAATGAAAACAGAAGGCACTCCAGCCACCCAAGCTTCGCCGAGGCGATATTCGTTGAGTATGAATAAGGTTTATACGACACAGAGCGACAATGTGTTCGTATTCGCTTGAGTGTGTAGGCTAAAGCAAATGCGGAAAGTATGGAGTTGCAGTCAGTTTAGTAAGCAGAAAGTGAGTGTTTTAAACCGCCAAATTACTAGTGTATTATATTATAAATTGCTTTACACCGGTATTTGTTTCATGGTAAACCATATTTAAAAGCAAGTAAATGAGTTTAGCAAGCAAGAATGGTTTTGAATTATCAAAACCACAAATGGTTTTGAATTATTAAACCATGTTTCAAGCAAGTAAGCAAGCAAGCAAGCAAAAGAATATTTTCGAAAAACAAAGCCTAACTAAAACTCACGGCTAAGCACCGGCTGGAGGTATTTCGTGACGCACGTGGTGTTAGGATATCATTCATGAATTTTAGAATTTGCCTGGTCGGCAAACTTAGTTCATGCATCATGACATCTAAAGGAGACCGTGGCACGACCGAGTAGGCGTGGTTAACGCTGCTAACTAATTTATGGTGATGGAGACCCAGTCAATTCCCACTATATTTACCGGAAAAGGTGAAGTGAAGTGTGCCTGTGCCCTTTCACTCCAGTGAGCTTACTCCAGGTCCAGCCAATGCACACCTGCCGATGCCCGTGCCCGTGTTCACTAGGTACAAATGCGTGAAAGGCTCAAGTGGTTGATGATTTATAAACATGTTTTATATAGTTTCAGAATCAATCACTGGTGCACTGGGCTGAGCCTAGTTCCCGTATTGTTTTAGAATCTATTGAGCCTGTGTTCCATTTTATTTAAAGCAAATCATGAGCCAAGACTCTGTTTTTATTTTAGCATGTGGTCGAGCTCAGTTCTCGTGTTTATAAAAGTTTTGGAAACTTTTTAAAGCAAGATTTATGAAAATTTTTAAACTTTAAAAGCAAAGCAAAGCAAAGTAAGGTGCGTTTCCTGGAAAAATATCCCTGTGAAAAAGAGTTTATGCTTGAGATGTTTTCAAAAAGCAAAACATTTTATAATAAAGATACACTAATCGAGCTCGCTAGCTCATTATTTTGTGTTTTAAAACTATTTGTGCACAAAGTACACCGACAAGGACAGATCTCCCAATTTAGTATCACACGGTGATAAGAATATTTTGTAAGGAAATACTGAATTTGTATGATGGAGCATATGTATGTATATAGTGGGTTTTGTGAAATGTGTCAGCCTCGGGGAAGCTCTTTTGAAAGAACATTGCCGGGTTGCCATATTTTGAAAAATGTAAATTGTGGTATAGGATTTGGGGAAGGTCCCCATTGCAGCTTGGATATGTTGTTTGTGATTTTACTAAATCATGGGTTGGAAAAAGGAAAATTTTTATACGAGTTTTAGCAAGGCATTTCGCCGTCTCTATAAGAATTTCTAGTCGTTAGAAGTAATCTGGTCAGATTTCTATGGAGGTTACTCAGACACCCGCCGCTAGTACGTGGGGTGTGGTCATTCACTTAAGAATTGTTAGATAAGGGTTTTATTGCACCCAAAGTGGTTTCCACCTTGGGACAATCGTGTTATTTGTGAAAAGAAGGATGGGTCTTAAGTGAGGTCATAAGCCATTGACTATAGAGAGTTGAAGGGTGATAAGTGAAGAACAAGCATCCTCTCCTCATATCGAAGGATTTGTTTGATCAATTACGAGGTATACATACAAGTTCTTCTAAGATCAACCTTGTACTGATATCACCATTGAGGGTGAAGAGGAGACATATCTAAGACTGTGCCTCTGACTAGATATGGGGCATTATGAGTTTTGCCAATCTTGGTTCGACCTAGTGAACCTACCATTTTATGGACTTAATGAATGCGGTATCTAAACAGTATTCGATGTTTGTAGTAGTTTTATAGATGATATTTTGTGTACCATGAGTAGAGAGGAGCATGAACTATTCGGGTATTGTGTTGCAAACCTTAAGAGGTAAACAGCTTGTATGCTGTTGGAGTAAGTGTGGAATTTTGGTCGGACATAGCCCATTTTCGGCTATGTGGTGACTAAGGATGGTATCTCAGTTAACCCTAGGAAAGTAGATGTTGTAGCAAATTGGAGAAGACATACCACAGTGACTGAGATTAGGAGCCTCTTGGGATTTGTTGATTATTACAAACGTTTTATTGAGGGTTTCTCCATGTCGCCCCTACCTTCACTAGGTTGATGGAAAGGGAGTTATTAAATTTGGAGTGGTTTGATGAGGTGGAACAAAGAACTTCAAAGAGTTGAAGGATAGATTTGTGACACTCCTATTTTGACCATTCCTTCAGGTTCAGGCTGATTTGGTGGTGTGTATAGGCATGTATCCTAATGCCTGGGGCTGTGGTCTCCATGCATGATTTTTTTGTAAGGCTGGTTTTGTGTTTAAATAGTTGAAGCCTTATGAGCGAAATTATCCCACTCATGATTTAGAATTAGTTGCGTAATTTTTGCCCTTTAGATTTGGAGACACTTTCTATTTGGTGAAACCTTTGAGATATACACAGATCATAAAAAGTTTAAAGTATTTGTTTTCTCAATAGGAGTTGAACATGAGGCAAAGACGCTGGTTAGAGTTACTGAAGGATTATGATTGAATTATTCGCACCATCCCGGAGGCAAAATGCAAGAGGCCGATGCTTGAGTAGAAGTCAATCGGGATTTTTAGCATCACCAAAAGCTGTCTGCAGTTACTAAGACGACTTGATGAGCTCCACGAGTCCACATTAGTGTCCATGACTCAAGAGCACTCACAGGGCTAATTTTAGAGTACAACTAGGAATTTTCGGGTTGGTAGAATTCATGAGTCTACAAAAAGATGACTCGCGAATCGTGCAACTTGTGGATAAGGTTACATGGGTGGTAAGTCCGACTTTGTTTTTATCCTGATTACGGGATTTTAAGGTTTGGACCTCGACTTTGTGTCCAGCGATGAGGACTTGCTGGAGGGAGCTTTTGAGTGCTCATTGTTCTAGGCTTGTCATCCATCTAGATGACTAAGATATAAAGACTTCAAATGTAACTATTGGTGGTCGCATGGTGAGATATCAAGCCAATTTGTGGCTTAGTGTTTGGTGTGTCAACATGTTAAAGTTGAGCACCAACAACCAGCAGGGTCCTTACAACCACTTTCTTTTTCGGAATGGAAGTGGGAGCACATTGCTAAGGATTTTGTTATTGTAGATCGGTTGACCAAGTCTGCTCATTTCTTGCCTATGAAGGTTAACTTTTCCTTAGAGTGATTATCTTATATGTATGTCAAGGAGATTGTGAGGATGCATAGGGTACTTGATTCCATAATGTCTAATAGAGACCCTCGTTTCACTTCTAGATTTTGGCCGTAATCTCGTAGTGCTTTAAGCTACCAAGCTGACTCTCAAGACGCCTTTCATCCATAGATCGACAACCTCGTAGCAAGTGATTCAGATTTTGGAAGATTTGTTAAGAGCTTGTGTTTTAGACCTAAAAGGTAATCAGGATGATCATTTGCCTCTTGTGGAGTTTGCCTATAATAACAGTTTTCAGGCTAGTATTGAGATGACACCTTTTAAGGGGTTATATTGTAGGAGATGTTGGTCTCCTGTTTGTAGAGATGATGTAGGAGAAAGGAAGGGCCTAAACTCGTGCAGTTGATAGTTGAGAAGATAGCTTTGATTAAGGAAAGATTAAAGGCAACTCAGTCCTCGTTTTATGGGTCCATTTGAGATACTAGAGAGAGTAGGCTCAGTAGCATATATAGTAGCCTTGCCTCCAAGTTTATCGAAAGTTCATAATGTTTTCCATATTTAGATCTTGAGGAAGTTTGTTTTTTACTCCTTCTCATGTGGTGGAATTGGAGCCTATTCAGATCTTTGAGGACTTAACCTATGAAGAGGTACCCATTCAAATTGTAGACATGATGGATAAGATGTTTCGACATACAATAGTCAAGTTGGTAAAGGTCCAATGGAGCAACCATGATATTCGAGAGGCTACATGGGAATTAGAAGAAGAGATGAGGGAAAAACATTCCCATATATTTCGAGACTCAGGTAAATTAAGTTTAGAGGACTAAACTTCTACTAAGGGGGGTAGGATGTAACACCCGGTAAAAAAAAATTATATTTTTCTAATAAAGGGAAAATTAAATTTTTTTTGTGAAGCCCTAATATAAATAGGAAATAATAATAATAAAACCCTTATTTTAGTTTCTCTCTAAGTAGGATTGTCAGACCATAGAATCTCCACACCTTAGGGCTGAAGAAGGTTGTTAAAGGTGAGTATTTTCTTCCCAAATCTCTTTCGAAAATAAAATGATATTGTGGTAGTAATCAGTTATAGATGATTTTGTTCTTTTCTAAACAATTTTGAGTTTTTTTGGGTTCGTAGAATATTTCATGAAGACCTAAAACATTAGATTTAGGGTTGAGAAGCTATTCGAAAGGTAAACGTCCCTTCCTAGAAAATTCTAGATTTATTTTTATTATAGATCATGAAATATTTCAGGGTTTGATTACATCTAGATGATTTTTCTTTACAAAAAATAATAATAGTTAATGGAATTGTGTGAAATTGCCTTGAGAACGAAGATGAGAAAAATAATAATAAATAAATAAATATGTGTATAGGAAGAGAGCAGGGGACCATTTACCTTGAGAAATAATAATAATAAAAAAAAACCGTATGGTGTTTTGTGTGAATATGAATGGATTTGAAAAAAAAAAAAAGGCCAAAAAGTAGTTTGTCTTTTGTGATAGAGATATGTAGTAGAAAAAAAAAAGTTTTAGAAAGTAAAATAATTATTTGAGAGATAAATTCTTAGAAAATAATTAATAAATAAAATAATCTTGAAAAAAAAATGGCTTGTTTGTTAATAAATTCTTTTATTATTTGTTTTAGGTGAATAGGTTGTTAATTGATTTTTCGTGGTTAGCGTTCAGGATCTTGAATTTGCTTTGAGGTAAGTGAACGTTAATGTAATTGTTTTAAATGTTTTTTGTTGTATAATCCGAAAATGTTTGCAATACCATTTGTTGAAAATATGGATCGAATATGCTTAAAAAAAAAGAGAGAATATGTTGGATTTTATGTTTTGTGTATGATATACCTTAAGGAGATATTTTGTTTTGTGAATAGAAATTTAAGTATATTTTTAACTCTGGTTAATTTGGTCATGTCAATGGGATATAATTGTTGACCTTTGCATTCCTTGGTGTGAATGTAAATGATTTGAATCTCAACCTTTAGAGGTTTTGGTTAGAGGTTACTAATTCTAGTAGTATTTAATATTTTATCTTAAAAGGAATAAGCCTGGGAGGCTACCTACCATTTCAAAGTCTCGTGACTACTGGACGTCATTCGCTTATTTGTCACAGAGAAAGAAACTTGGATTTGGAATGTTTGATTTCAATATGAAATGTTTGGATTTAAAATGAACTTTAAGTATTTGAAGATTGGAATATTCTTAACAATGATATCTCCTATTTTTGGTAAGCAACTGGAGATATTTGATCCATAACCGCAAGTAACTTACCTTATCGGGAAGCTTTAAGCTCACCCTCACTGCTGATCATTCTTCTGTAATCCAGTTCTAGCGAGTAGGAGTGACTTGATAAGTTGAGGACCGTATTTTTAGATTTGACCTTAAGTTAGCTCTGGACTTGTTTAATGAATGAATTTAATTTTATTTAGACTATTTAGTTTATATGTTTTTTTTGCAAGAACATGGATTTTATTTTGGACTCTTATGTTAGTTTGTACTTGGATGTTGATTTGGAAAATTTTTGTTAGTATGGATTTGAGATTTGAAAATAGTAGAATGTTGAGCTTTTGCTCTGAACGAGTTTTCGATAAGTGGAACCAGCTTAGTCACAATAAAGGGATGAAGTTTGTGTCTTTTCTCGCTTTGAGTCTTTAGAGTTAAGGTGCGAAATGACGGTCATACCCCAAGACCGGTTTTAGGGCATGACATACATTGTCTTGCTGGATTGTATCAACTATCGGAGCATCACGCTATCTTGCCGGGCAAGCTTTTTTCCTATGGTCGTACATGCCACATTCGAAGCAAACCAAGTGAATGTATTCATACTCAACCTTCCCGACCCTTCGCCATAACTTAAACTTCGAAATCAGTGGTTTGGACAAATCTACCTCCACACACAATTTGGCAATATGTCCTCGGGTGATCAAACTGGTAGCATCATCAATTTTAATTGGTTTACCAAACTTTGTTTCTAGTTGGATCAAGAATTTATGATCATAATATTTAATCTGTAAACAGGGAATACAAATCCATACCAGTAGACTTTCGAGGTTCATCTTGTGTTGTAACAAAGTTTGGTCGCTAGGGTCGCATTGTAAGGTAATGGTTAAATATAAGCCATGGGCCTCCATACTTCGCGAAGTTATAGTTTCCGATGGATGAAAACTTGACTAAAAAAATATGTTATCCATTGCAATTAGGTCAAACGCAGCCTTCGGTCTCCATAGGGTCCTGATCTTATTCAGAATTGTGTTTTACCCTATAGTCCTCGGGGAGACCAAATTGGTAGCATCATCAATTTTAATTGGTTTACCAAACTTTGTTTCTAGCTGGATCAAGAATTTATGATCATAATATTCAATCTGTAAACAGGGAATACGGATCCATACCGGTAGACTTTTGAGGTTCATCTTGTGTTGTATCAAAGTTTGGTCACCAGGGTCGCACTGTAAGGTAATGGTTGAATATCAGTCACGGGCCTCCATACTTCGCGATAGTTTCCGATAGATGAAAACTTGACTAGAAAAAACATGTTATCCATTGCAATTAGGTCAAACACAGCCTTCGGCCTCCATAGGTGTCTTGATCCTATTCAAAATTGTGTTATACCCTATAGTCCTCCCCAAAAGCTTTACTATCAAAGTAGCCAACCCTCCTAGGAGCTTCTCCTTGAATGAAGCAAACTGCCCAACTGCATTACACCTCTCCTCTTGCCTGGACTCATTTGTTACTTCTAAGGAGGAGATCATCCTCCTCGTCAGAACGTGTGTGGGTGCCGTCGGCCAGGGTTCCGCCAGAGCTCTCCATTCGTAAACCCTACAAATCATGCCTAATAAATAAAAGTCATTCTCTAGCTAGACTTGCAACTACACTCAAATAAATTAATAATAGAAACTCTTTGTTGATCAATAATAATATCAATTGGACAATACATGTGACGTAAGTAGTCATATTTAATCAATATAAGTCATTGTTGAGTTACATTTACAATCGTGTCCATTTAAATGAATTCACAATACAAATTATTAAGGGAAACTTTTGTTAGTCTTCTAGTTTTGGAATAATTACAAAGAAAGTATAAAGAATGCAAAATTTATGATTTAACATGATTTCATAGAAAATATTATTTGGATGACTAAATAAAATATGTGACATAGTAAGTGAAGAATTACTGCTTACAAGAAAAAACAACTTTTAATCCTAGTTAGTTATATTAATATAATGATTTATGGACTTTTGATCAAAAGGAATCCCTTTATAATGTTGTAAAATGAATGGGAGTTATAATGAGTGGATGAAGATGATAAACTTGTTGAGGACCTATGTACTACCCTATGTACCCTAATCTTGGTCCACCATTCATAAATAGTGCCTCGACCAAACCTTGTTTAATAATGGATAATACTAGCGGAATTTTGATAAATATACCGTTTCTAAAACAAATTATTCTCAAAATATCGTAATTTTAAAAAAATAATTCAATTTCTATGACAATTCTTATTGTCAAAAAAAGTATTTATATTGAAGTTGAGTCTTTAATACACGACTTCACTATTTTACATTGGAATCATGTCTTAAAGATGCAATTTTATCATTTTGCACTAAAATCGTGTTGTAAACACACGACTTCATCATTTTATATTGAAATCGTGTTTAGAACATACGACTTCATTATTTTATATTATCTTATTTTTATATTAAAGTGGTGTCCCCGAAAACATGATTTTACTATTTTACTTTGAAATCGTATTTTGAAGACATGACATTCACGTGACACTAAGGCCTTGTTTGATAAACTATATATTGAAAATGTTCAAACCATGGAAAATGAAAATTTTCACTTGGCTTTGGTTTTTCACATTGCTCATAACAAAATTCTGTGTTTTTAATTGGTACGGAATGAAAACTGTTAAAAATTATAAATAGGTGCACTACTCTAACGTGAAATGTAGAATACGGTCAACAAAAAAAAATTTTAAATGAAAATAAATTGGACCAAAAACCATTATTATAAATAATATAATATTTTGCAAATATCTTTTGCTATAGTTTGGATAAGTTTTAAAAGTTTAGATTCTATTGGTTATTTTTTAAAACATATTTATGTCTTTTTTTGATAACATTATAAGAATAAATATTTTTACATATTTTAAACATGTTATTTATACATTTATTAATTGTAGTGAAAAATAAAATATTATTAGAAACTCTATTTATTTTGGATAATATGTAATTTAATAATAATAAGTATAAATACAGAAATACATAATTTTCAAGATTCAACATTTACGCTTATCAAACAATATATTTATTTTCAAAGATTCAATTGTTAATAACTTATCAAACAGCTTTTATAAGATGTGACTAATGCTTTAGCGGTAAATTCAACACTTAATTTTTCAGCACTTATTTTTCAACACTTAATTTTTTCATTTTATCAAACAGGGCCTAAGTGTCATAAATTTTGAGATAGTAGAATATATATTTTTAAATAGTTTTTAATTCCATATTTTAAAAAATATATATTTTATAATAATGGAGCTTTTTAAAAAGCCCTAATAATTGCTAGTTCACTGAATGCAATAAATGAATAATTGAATGCTTCCCGCTACTTTATACATTGTATTATGCTGTTAGGGAAAGTGTAAAGGAGTTGTCCTTGATTAAAGGTTAATAGTTTAAATGCAAATCTTTTATTTTCCCTTTGATTATTAAATGTCAAATAGATAAAAATTAGATAAGTCGTAAAATGGGTTTAAATTTAAGCTTAATAATTGTTAATAATCCAATTATAAACACTAGATGTATACTAAAAAAAAAAAAAAAAAAAAAAACAAAAAAAACTAGATATATACTACAAAATAAAAAAATCAAAAGGAATATCAACCATCCAAATAAGTCCTCGACGTGTGCGAGGATAAAAAGGGCTAGTATGGAATTTGTCATAAAGATCATTGGGATTGGCTGAAAAAAACTCGAGCTTATATAAGCTCGAGCTTTTTAGCTATTGGATTAGAATATTTTGGCATTTTTTTTGTGGACCCCATTCCAAAAAAGGCGCGATAGCATCTGATGAATCTGCAAAAACTCGGAAGCCATTGCCTTCCAAGATTATTACATCTTTTTTTTATTTTAAACAAATTCATTGAATTGATGACCTTTTTTTTAAAGCTAATAACTTTTTAATATGATGTAGTAAACTGCATCCACTGAGGCTCGAACCCTTTCCCTCCCCATGTTCAGCCTTTTTAAACATTGACGCTCTAACCAACTGAGTTAGGCTTGTAGACAGATTGATAACTTTAATTTCATCAATATAACACATATAATAAAATTAAGGGTCTAACCTAACTTACTAAAAAAATGAACCTAGGCATCCTAATTACGAGTGAGCAAAAAAAAAAAAAAAAAAAATCTATGAATCGAGCGAGAAACATAACTGAAACAGAATCGAAAAATAGGTTAAATGAACCGGTTTGTTCGATTTGTTTTTTTTTTGTTTTTATATATTTCTCGGTTTCGATTTAGGTTTAGGTTTACAAAATATAGAAACCGTGGCTTTAGTTAATCGATCGAAAAATAAAAAAAAACTAATATTATACTAAAATTATAAAACACAAAATATAATATATATATATATATATACTTGGTATCAATAAATGTAAAGGAAAAAAGAGAATTGGTGAAGAAACATGGATTGGAAGTTGGGGATGTGATTTTGTTATATAATGATGATGATAACTCTCTTCATGATTACTAGTACATTCAATATGTAAAGAAGTTGCAAGACATACAATAAGAGAAGGCGTTTGTGTGCATGAATGCATTCAAATCAATTGACAGATGAAGAAGCGACTCTTGTTCTTTCAAGTGAAACACTTCTATTGAGTTGTTTTGTTTGATATGACATTGCTCTATTGTGATTTAATTTTCTCATCATCATACTTTTGGAATTAAGAAATATTTTTAGATAAGGACATATAATTTTATTCTTAAATATTTTGTGATACCTCGTTTCAGAAGATATTATTTATGAGATATGCATATATTTTAAGGAATGTTGAATTCTTGAAAATAATTAAAAATAAATTAAAATATATTGAAAGAAAATTATTAAATTATTTTTCACATTATAAAAAATAAAGAATTAAATATTTTGCATATTCTTTTTGCTAGTTGGTTTTTTGTGGCTTCATATATAAAAAATTCTAAAAACAAGATGTTGGTTGGTAAATATTTAAATATATTACATAATTTAACCATGTTGATTCTGGTTAACCAAAATCTGATATATGGTTAATTGAAAATGGTTAACCATGTTGATTGTAGGTTTTTTGTTTATATAAATAACAAATTGAAAATCGACGATCGATTTATTTTTAATGACATGATTAGGTCAACCAAACCATGCTCACCCCTAATCCTAATTACCATCATCCTTAATTTTAAATTTTTTGTTTAACATCAATTAGATTATATAAATCATTTTAAGTGAAATAACATTTTATTGGTTCTTTAAAAAAAAAACATTTTATGGGTAGGGATATTCGTTTAAAAGGGATGAATCCATAAAATATTTGTAAATCTAATACTTTCCTTTAAAAATCCGAAAAGAGGTACAAAAAGACACTATTTGACAAAAATGCTCCTAGAAATTTTGTTATAATATGGGGATGAAACAAAATATTCATGTGAGATTTAGTTATCACACGGGGGATTTATCTTTAAACTTTTAGGGATTTTTTTGTTCGAAATGTGACATTTTCAAGGTTAGTTTTGCAAATAACTTTTGAACTTGTCATTTCTAAACCGATTTCTCTTATTACATCATTCATAATTGGGAAAGCTATGTTATAGGGTCCCATGGTATTTTATTTGAAAAATTAGGCTAAAAAAAGCTGAATCTTTAGAACCTTCCTTTCAAAAAAAAAAAAAAAAAAAAAAAAAAAGGGTTGAAACTTAGGCCTAGTCCCCTTATGTAAAAAATAATTGATAAATAGTCCAAGTTGACCTTAGTAAACCTTGAGTACTAATTCGATATAGGGTACAACCTTCGCACCTAAGGCTTACCGATACGATCCCACACTCCGCTTCACACAAGAGCGTGATGGTACCTTAAGCTCGAGAGGTTCTCCTGCACCCACTTTACCCGCCTTTGGTCATTTCGAGGCTCCTATCATCGGCATTTCATCAGAAACGGTATCGTAGCAGAGAGCCCACCCCGAGAAGGCCACCCAAAGGCCCAAAGGTGGGCTCCGAGTAATTCTATCCAGAGTGTGAGCCACTCCAGTGAATGGCCCAGGACGCCCGTTTCTCAAGGGGTATGGAATGATACAATTCCACATCGGTTCCACACAAGAGTGTGGAGTTAATGATAGGGCCTTAAGCCTAATTGGGGAGCCTAACCCAATAGACCGACTTGATAGGTGGGAGAACCTCTCAAGCTTAAGTACCACTCCACACTATTTTGTGGAACCACATAGGGCCTCAAGCCCAATCGGAGAGCCCAACCCAAAAGACCGGCCTGATAGGTGGGAGAACCTCTCGAGCTTAAGTACCACTCCACACTCTTGTATGGAACCGATGTGGGATCGTATCATTCCATACCCCTTGAGAAACCGGACGTCCGGCACGACATTCACTCTAGGTGGTTCACACACTGGCTAACATTCACTTTGGACCCACCTTTAGGTAGCCCCCTTCCAGGTAGCCCTTTCCTAGGTAGCCCTCTCCTGAGCATGTTATGCTTGCTCAGAAGATCAATGACATACTTTTGCTGAGATAATAGATATTCGAGCTAGACTAACCCATAGAAGCAAGATAGTGGCCCGAGGATTCCCTCAGAGAATGTATAGTCAAGTTGCCGAATAATAGTGTCAATAAGTGAGGCTTCACTACCTAAAATAATTAGATCATCAACATAGACTAGGAAGTACATAAGTGCAGTGCCGTGGGAATAGACAAAGGGGGATGAGTCAGCTCGGGATGTAACAAAGCCGATAGAAAGCAAGAAAGTGAGGAAATTTCCCGTGATCGCTTCCTGGGAGCTACTTGAGCCCATAAATAGCCTTTGTGTAAACTATAAACATGAAGTGGATAACGGCGCCACATACCCTACGGCCACGCCTATATAGACCTCCCCTGAGATGCCCATCGGTGAAAGGCACATAGCATCAAGGTGGGCGAAGTCCCCACTGCCGAGCAAAGAGTGCAATGTCAGCATAGTATGGACAGTTTCTGGGATTGATAACTGGATTCAAAAGTCCCGCGAAAACCCACACTGAATTGCCAGAAAGTTTCTTAGCAACAAGCCGAGCCAGATCGAGCAATGAGCCATCGATTTTGTCTACGCGAAACTCATTTTTTGCCCACGATGTTCTGCCCCGGGCTCAGGGGAAGAGAGACAAAGTGCAGTTCCGGATGAGAGCATCATACTGCATCGCATTTTGGGCATGAACCCTTCTCGGATCTCGGGAGAGCTCCGCAACAAAGGCAAGGCCGAGATAGGAAAGACTCGCTGGTGAGGTCATATATTGGGTCATTTGATGATGGCACTTTTGGGGACGGCTCAGGTTGGATGGTGGTTTAATGGGGAAGGTGGGGATGGGTAAGGGGTCGAGAGTATGGCTAGGTGAGAAGAGGGAGGGTGTTGGACCAACAGGGCCGCAGAGGGAGACTCATGATGGAAAGGTGAGGTATATAGGATGCCGGTTAGCTAAGGCCCAAGCAGACTGAGCATTGGGGAAGCCCTATCGAGCTCTCAAGGTACAAGCCAAGGGATGCTAGCCTGGGAGGCTCCGTAGGTGATCGGGAGTTACTGGGTGGAGGTCTCGCGAGCCTGACAATACAAGTTGTGGGATGTTAGTCAGAGGGTCGGGCTAGGTGTGGATGGGAAGTACTGGAGGTCTATCGAGCTTCAACTGCTGGAAGTTCGCTTACAGAAAGAGGAAGCCGAGAGTAGAGTCCATGTTCATTACCTAATGCCGGAGGGAAGAGAATGGGAAAACATTCTCCACAAACTTGACATGATGGGACATAAAGATTTTTTTGAGAGTGAGGTTAAAATAGAGGAAGGCATTCTGAGTAAGGGAGTAGCTGAGAAAGATACACAGACTAGATTTGGAATCGAGTTTGTGGGAAGAGTAGGGATGCAACTAGGGAAAACATAAACAACCGAAGACACCGAGTTTGGATGGGTCAGGAACTATGTGGAATAACTTTTCAAATGAGGAACCAAGAGAGAGACCAACTTTGGGCATTTGATTGGTTAAATAAACAACCGTAGCAAAAGCATACGACCAGAAGGTTAGAGGAATGGAGGCCTGATGCAAGAGAGTGAGACCCGTTTCGACAAGATGCCGATGTTCAAAATATCCATTGTGTTCAGGAGTGTGGGGAGGTGTAGTAAGATGGGTTATACCATGGGTCACAAAGAATGACTGAAGAGCTAGGAATTCACCCCCATTATTGGTGTAAAGTGTTTTAATAGTGGTGGTGAAATAATTTTCAACAAGTTGCTTGAACGCAACAAAGGTGGAATGAACATATGATTTACGACGTAATGGATAAAACCAAATATACTTTGTGAAATGGTCAACAAAAATTACATAATAATGAAAACGATCAGAAGAAGAAACAGGTGAGGTTCACACATCAGAAAATATGACATCAAGTGGAGAGGAAGAGGTGATGCTTGATTTAGCAAAAGGTAATTATGGCTTTTATTAATAATGCAGAAGCTACAAGAGAAGGAACATAAATGTTTTTCGGGAAAAGAAATACTTAAAACATTAAGAAATTTTTGAATAATTGGCAAGGCCGATGATCGAGACAACTGTGCCACATAGAGATAATGGTAAGGGAGGACTTAGCTGAGGATGACGAGCTAGGTCAAGACCGGGCGAGGGACTCCATTTTAGCCGCATCAGATATTTTGTCTCTATGTTCGTTTGACAACCAAGGTGACTCCTCGTGTGATGATCCTCAAGTATTACGAAAGAAAGAGTCAAAGAATAGACATTAATGGGGTTATCAAAGAAAGAGCTCAGATAGAAATAAGATTCTTAGGCATGACAGTATTAATAAAACATTAAAAAATAGCGTAGGAGGTGCGGAGAAGGAGTGAGTTTCGCAATAGATAAACCCCGGTTTCATCACCAATAATCACACTATCAGAAGCGGTGTACTACGCATGAAGGGCCAGGGTAGCAAGATCCGTGGTCAAATGGTGAGAGGCGCCTGAATCAACAACCTAATCAAGAGAGGTACTAGGAGTGGAGGGATGGAATGTAGTAATGAAGGTTTTTAAAGTTCAAAATAAAGTTCAAGTAGCGGAAGATTTTTGGTCCAAAGAATTTTAAAATTAATAAAACTCTTTTACTAACATCCTACGGTACATGCATACTAATCAACAAACAATAAAAAGAAGAATCACTCTCAATCAAATTAAGGAGACTTTTGGCAAGTAGGGCTGATAACTCAAGATCCTTTTTTTTTCCCCCTCGTTTCCACGATCTTCCGCCGTCTCTCTTCACCATGTATGTGGGCGCATTGATTAACAGTTGGGTTTTGTTTAACTCTTGATATTCTCAACACATGAGGATCAAGAGGGTTTGATGGAGGCAAAAGTGAAACTCTTTCTCTATTTTCTTCTAATTTTTTATCAATTGACGCCTGGGTTTTTCCTCTATTTATAATATGCCTTGAATTGACCTCAACCATTGGATTATGGTATATTTAAATATTGGAATTAAAGTTAATTCAAATTAAGTGACCAAAATAAATAGGATTAATTTCATAAATTAACTATTTCATCCATATAGTAATTACTATTAATTAATTAATTCAATAATTAATTAATGTTATTAATTTATCAAATTAACCTCAAGCCATCCATATAGTAATTACTACTAATTAATTAATTAACATTTAATTATCCACACTACCACATAGTTGCTATGAAACAATTTCTTTTTACAACTATGCCCTCCAAGAGATTTTTTTGTTAATTTAATCCGTACAAGATTTTACAGTATGTCTAGGACTATGGACTTGTAATTCCAAGCTCTAATAAATTTGATAATTAATTAAACTCTTTAATCAATTAATCTAATTTATTAGTTCCAGTATTATTCCACTAAAAATCTGAAACTGAACTCTTGTAATTACATAATAATTTATGTAGTGATACTCAAGCAGTCCATTGATATGATCATTACATGCAATTCAATCCTCCAAAATCGGTCCATCATTGGGAGTTAGTGAAATTACCGTTTTACTCTATAGTGATATCTTTATCCTTAAGTTCCATTAATTCACTAGTGAACAGGTGCTGGCTTTTATAAACCCGTTATAAATTAGAGCGCCAAACTGCTCGCCCAGTAATTAACACTAAGGGGAACCACTCATCCTAGCCTCAAGAAGGGCTCGATTCCATATCTATAGGACATGTTCCTAGCCACCTATCTCAATGGGCCTCAAAGACATAAGTATTTGGGCCTGCTCTAAGACGTAATCAGCCTATGCATCAAAAGCCCCATTGAAATAGACAAAGTCCATGGCTACTACTCGCATTAAGATCAATCGCATATGATCATCTAGTGACACGGCTTAAACTCTAATTGTAACGGTTTATTATTTAAGAGTTTAATCTATGTCCGTCCCGTCCTATGTAATCAAATTACATAGCACTCCCCCTCCATTTTATCGCAGTCACTACATCAAGAATCCGCATCAAGATTATCGTATTCTAATGTTCAAATGGACTGTACTAGTAGCATTATAGATCAAAGATCCCTACTTTGATTTTAGCATTACGACAGCTTAGTTTATTATCTATAATCTTGATCATCTCATATATAACTGCTATATACTAAGATTATAGTTACATTAATAAACTTGGGATTTTCGATATTTAATAAATTATACAACACATTTATAAAGGAATCAAATATAGAAAATTGTTTTCATGAAGCAAAGACAAATTACATGCTTTAGGCACCATGCCCAACAATCTCCCACTCGCTTCTGTGCAGAGACATAGCCCTAAACCTAGTCCCTCTATGACCCGTGAACACCCTTTCAGTAAAGTCTTGGTAAAATGGATCCACAATTGTCTGACGCTATCTTCATAATGGCTACATCCTCTATAATGATCTCTCGGGATTCGATGATACTCTTCTCTATATGCTTCCCCCATTGTGACCCTGGTTTTGGGAGTTTGCCACCGCCTCCACCGTTGTCGCGCATAAAACAAGTGGTTTTTCCGGCGTTCGGAACTACTCGACGGTTTTAGAACTTTGAGCCAAACCGATTCTTACCGCCTGCCGCTACGATTCGCCTATGTTTGAATCCGCAATACTAGATTGTTTGATATCGCACTACGCTCCACCACCAATAGTGAATATTGACCCGCATGTCGACTCTGACTATCTTTATCCCGATTGAAAATCGAATCGTGATATCCAATACGGTTCAGTTCCACCTAAGTACAAAGCATATAATCTGCTCTTCCCAAGATACTGAGAATATGCTTCACCGCTATCCGACCCCATTCTGATTGATTGGTAACGACCGACATCCCTTACCGTATAAATGTATATCGCCTCATACACGTAACATGGCATACATGAGGTTGCCTACAGCTGAGGCATAGGGAACTGCTCTGCGTCCTCTTCCTCGAGGTGTTCAGACACCGCTCCTCGAAAGGATAATTCCAGCATCAAGGTCAAGACGACGCTCGAATCTTGCATCGAAAATCGAGCTAGCACCTGGTATCAATATAAGATTCTCGGTGACAATGCTAAAAGTTTATTCTTATGATCTCTTATGATTTGGATCCCAAGAATGGCACCTCGTTTCTCCCAAATCTATTTGAAATTGCTCAAGCCTAGCCATTTCTTTACATTTGATAAATGTTTCTACATCATTCCCAATGAGTAGAATATCATCTACGTGAAAGAACCAAGAAGACCACCTTCTTTTCTTTTTGATGTACTTGTATACACAAGGTTTATCAACATTTTGCTTCAAAACCATACGCTTGCTAGTTTCATCAAACGCTAGACTCAAGCTTGCTTCACCATAAATGGACCTAAGCAATCATAGACTGCTTAGTCGGGCCTTTAGCCACAAAAACCTCGATTGCATCATGTAGATGCTTCTCAAGATAGCCATTCGTAAAGTCACTCGACATCCATTTTCCATATTCATAATCGGCACGTCTAATTTTCGCGGATAAAGAATGCTACAGACTTAAGCATAGGCTATCGGCGAAAGTTTCTTCAGTCCACTCCCTCTTGGGTATAACTCACACTAGCCTAGCTTTGAAAGTTCCATCTTTCCCATCTCATGCCTATTTTTCTTTGAAGATCCATTTACATCCTATGGGCCTGAGACATTCTCAAGTGTGATCTATAAGTTCCTGCATTGTAGTTAGAGTACATGGACTCCATTTCTCGTTCATAGCATCTGCCATCATTCCAGCTGGGACCATCCATGCATCACCAGATGTCAATGGATCATCCTCGGTTAGTGACTCGACACTAGAAATTCGCATTCTCCTTCATGTCCGTAACCCGGATGCAGAAGTCTCACTACCATTCCACTACGCCGAGGTACTGCCAGATATTCTGAATAAGAATAATGGGCCTCTCACTTTGTCGCTCGTCAAAGGGCTTGGCTGTGATTTTTCCGATCTAATCGTGAACGTAGTTCCTCCAAAGACAACCCATCGCGAGGTTTGAAGTTTGCCTATATAGTCATTCGATAAAGTCGTATTTGTCGATACAAATATTTCTTTATCCGAAGGACTATAGAACAAACCTCCCTCGTGTTTCCTTTAAGTGAAAGCCTACAAACATACACACTTACGTGTGGGGTTCCAACCTCCTTGGCCTTTCCTTTCAAAGATGTGTTTGACACCCCATATGCGAAAGTAACGTAAACTGTGTTTATGTCCATTCCACAACTCTAAGGGTGTCTTTGATTGATTCTAGATGGAACTACATTCAAAATGTAGACCGCAGCTTGTGCGAATATCCCCAAAATGAGATCGTAACGAGGAGTAGCTCATCATCGATCTAACCATAATCTAGTAACGCCTGCTTTCTCCTTTGCAACAATTCATTCTCGTCGTGGTGTTCCGTGTTGTGAGTTGGGATAGATTCATGCTCCAAAGAATGATCCTTGAACTCATAGACTATTTCCCTCCTCGATAAATCAGAAGAGTTTTAGTGATTTACCTAGCGCTTTAACACATGAAGATTCTTTAAACTTAAAGTCTTACTTTGCATTAGGTAAACATGGCGTATCTTGAATAATCATGCTTCCTTATTAATTTATCGAGATTGTGGGCATATAATAAATAAGCAAGAAGCGGCATCTGACTGCCACCATGTCTCTCTCTCATCTGTCCTTCTTTGCCTCTTTCTCTGCCTTTCTCTCTTTCCCTACACCTCACCTCACCTCAGCTGCACTGGTGAGAAGGTGAATGCGACATCTTCTCTTTCAGTTGAAGGTTCTCTTTGTTGTGAATTCGCCCTTTCTTGAGAAAGGTCTTAGTCATTTTACCTTCTAAACGGGTTCACAAATGAGAAGAGTGCCAACATTTAACTTTCATGAGACCATCCTTTACTAACGGTTTATTCTATCTGGTGTCTGGCACCCAACGAGATGCAAAGATATGTTATCACTATAGAGGCTTTTGATGTTTGTTACCACGTTGGATGAACTCACTTTGGAATAAATTCGTTAAACTAATGATAGCTCGATTCGCAAGACGTACAACCCATTTCGAGGTTTTTCATGACCAAGTATCATATTCCCAAATAACAATCTATTCTTCATCAAAAAAATCACTAATAATTGTTCATACAACATAGAAAAGAAATCAAATTTCTCCTAAAATGAATAAAAATATTATTAAAATAAAAAAAAACATTCTAAAATTAAATGGTGACTCTCTGCTTTCTGTTTGAAGACCTCTCCTCCACTGCTCTTATTATTGTGAAAAAGTCTATAGGCTGAAAGTTTTACTCGAAGGAAAAGATGACATGCAAAAAAGCATGGTTAGTGAACATGGTCGCTTCTATCCCAGATTTGACAAATCTCCACCAATATGAAGCTTGAGCAATAATCATATTTGCACTCTTCTCACCTTCAATTAGAAGAATCACGATGTTTATCTGATGACCTTCAGTGACGTGGGACGCTCTTCCGGCTTCTTGTCCTTGGGTTGTTCTTCTTTCCCTTGCTGGCGGTTTCTTTGCCGGTTGCTCCAAGGTTACTGGCCATCTGTTGTTCCTCTTTTTCACTTTCTACAAGAAAGTGGCTTATCTCAGCAACATTTACTTCTTTTCCCTCTTGGGCTTTAAATAACATATGGACTCAAAAGTCTGCAGTTCATTCAGGAGCTAAGTCATGTTGTACAAACACAGTTCATATATATTCTAGTGACCACGTCAGAAAGCGGGTATGAGGGACTCAGGGATATCTTAGCTTACGGTAAACATGGGTATTTATGTATCTAAAACTACGCCATGGCGGTTGTCATGCTAAAACATCTGTTCTCCGGTGACTCCTTTCTTCGTCTTAGCGTTCATGTAGCTACGGTAGTTTCATGATGGCAGCGGTCGGATGGTTGCCCAAACATGGCTGGAGGGAGATTCCCCACCTCTGCGCAGGGTCCCTGCCACCATTACCCGAGCTTTTCGCCTGCTTCTTCCGAAGAACACTTCCGATTCACATTGCCAACCGCATGGCTCAGAGGCTTTTACGGTTGGCCTGGATCGGATCCAGCCTATCGCCTCAGCTCTTCCCCGAAACTACGATGCTGAGAGCATTAGCAAGGGCTTTGGAGGACATTCCTCATTAGTAGAACTTTTGTTCTCTACCCAATTCAACCTAAATAAATTAATGTTTGAAACCATTTTAACGAGTTATCTTATAGTTTTTCATTTCAGAATAAGACCAATGGGTTATTTGATAATAGCAATTACTGTGGAGTCAATATTAACAATTATCGTAAATATCAATCATCCTATTCTGGAAAATAACGTGATACATGGAATGTGTGTCATACTGAACATATATTGATCTGGGGTGAGTGTGATTAAACAATTAATATGGTAGTGGGTCCATCATACCAATTTGAATCAACTTTGAGACTATCTCAGATTTATAGCCGTCAAAAAGTATCTCTTTATAACTGCTACTGCTATAGCCTTCTGTAAGGTACAGTGGTCAGGTAATGATGAGCAGTTTAACCAAACCCTTGTGAGTGTGCGACCCATTATTTTAGATTTAATGACAACTCAAGTATATTTGAGATTAGGACCATCTCTGAAGGCTTCACATCTATTTCAATCATATACTCTGGGAAGTCAACCTTGATATTAATATAGATAGAAACCCTCCGTGGGGTGGATAAATCTAGCGTCTATTTCTGGCTATCTATCTCTGTTAATTTACTGCTAATAATGGGACTATTGATTGCATATTTTCATCTCTTTTATAAGCTACTTTTATTTTATTAAAGTGTTTTCTATTTATAAACATATCTTCTTTGATCTCAATGACTATTATGTCTTACCATAATTTAATTACAAGATGTGAACTCTAATCGAGTGCTGAGTCAAATTTTCTTGGTACTATGATTAATTGAACAATCCCTACAAATCATAGATAAGTGGGCCTAACTATTGGGCTGGCTATTGTATAAGATAAGATTAGACTTTAACTAAATCAGAATCTGCTGTCAACAAAATCTCTTCTTAGTAACGTTGGCATCCAGCTTACCAAGGCTGTCTGTAGACCTAGTCTAGTGTGTGATTTTTGCAGATTTTAGCTGATGTAAAACTATCCACGACTATTTATTAGTGGCATTCCATCAAAAGTGAAACAAGAATCGCACATAGGACAGAATCTATTATATCTGTTCTAGGAAAAATGATATGCATGCTGAAAGCATTAAATGTGGGCATTCATGCATGACATGTTAAATGCATGGACATGTTATCAATCATATCAATAACAATAAAGAATAAAATAAATAAATAAGCGGGCTTCTAGGTGTCATGGGTGTTTAAATTACAACCCTTGTAAATAAAATAAATAAATGAATATTCTACAAGATTAAAACATGATTCTTTTAACTTTCTGACATTTGACTGCGTATGGCGACCGGGATGCGACTCCTGGTGCGACCTGACTAAGGCTTCTTTTGGTGAGATTCGTACTCTTTATTGATGAAGGCTGTTCCCCAGATTTCATGGGACCTAAAACACTTTTAGGCCTTTGGACTTGGATCCATAGATACCCCCTGCTTCTGAGTTAACAGACATAGGGCTGATAAGTAATCTGAGCAAGAATGTGGAAACTGAGAGTTGTTTCCACGTCATCCGTTATCCTTGCGACATGTTCGTCATTTTAGGCATAACTATCTCCGATCTCATATAAAGTGAATTTTATTGGAAAGAGATCTGAAGCGAGGTGCTGTTAATCCCATTGATACTTACAGATCTTGATGCTGATCATATGTACTAAGATTTTACAAAAGCAAGTAAAAAAAAAAAAAAAAAAAAACACTGTTATGAAACTACAGTCTAAAAAAAATCATAAATCTGGCGAGCACCATACGTTCTTACTTTAAAGATTGTATATTCAAACTGTTCATCTAATATATTGAACCACCCATCAAGGCTCTCACTTCTTAAAGACCACACACTTACATCATTCTATAACTATCACACAGGCTGCTTTCATTCCCAACAAGGGTTTAGTTCAAACAAAGTTTAGTGAGTTTGATCGATGGAATTTTTAAAAATTAATAAAAAACTCTTTTACTAAGTCCACAGTTTTGCACTTTATCAGCAATAATAGAAAAATTCTACAGTCAATTAAAGGAAGTTTTATGAACCTCAGTTAAATAAACTCAGAATCATTTTAACGCACGGTGGTTTCGATCTTTCGGCGGGACCTCTTTACTCTGGATATGCGGTATCAGGATTAACGGTTTGTTTTCGAGCTCACGATATTTCTCGCATGAATCAGAAGAGTGAAGGCAAAAAAGTGAAACTCTTTATTTCTTTTCTCACATTTTCATCCCCTTGGCGGCAGATTTTTGTCTATTTGCAACCCACACGAACAGATCTATTATTGGATCGGTGTATTTGATCGCACCTGATTCTAGTTCTACATTTAAATAGACCGGATTCTATTGAGATCTTTAACCATCCGCCATAATGTTACATGTTCATTAGTCAATAGTGTGATAATATTTATTATTTCTCCAAATTAACATTCATCCATATAATAATTAATGATAATTAGTGAATAACGTTCATTATATTAAACACTTCCATGGTTGCTGTGGAACAGTTTCTTTTTGCAACTGCTATCGAGGTTCTGTACGAACCGTTAAATGCTATGGTTGTTTTTCTGAAGCGAAGCAGGACTGGACATAGTTCTGGCTCGATGGTGCCGTGGTGATTGACTCTACTATAGTGTTCTAATTACATTTACCCCAGTTATGTGTTTCCTAGAATCTGGCCCAGACTCACATTACAGTGGTTTAAAGTGATGACTATAGTTGTTCAGTGATCAGGTCAGATGCAGCTGTTAGTTATGTTGAGTTGATTGAGCCTCTGTTGGAGGCTGGACAGTGCTGGTTTTACCTCAGTGATCTGCACCTGCAGACCATCATTCACTCGTGTTTGGATATTCTGGCTGACCTGAGCCAAGCATACAACTGTGGACAGAGTCATACCCAGAGAGATGTTTCTAAACCCTGAAAGAAAGGACTGAGTTCCAACACAGACCCTAGTTCTGCCACCTCGCAAACATCAAGAAACTTAATATTATGGCCATATCTTGCAGACCAGTTAGCTATGAATGAAACTACTATTAAATAGGCGAATCTCTTCTATTCTTACTCCATTGGGTGTCAATGCGCATATGATCATCCTAGTGACACGGTTTAAACTCTTAATTGCTTGTATACTATTTAAGAGTTTAATCCATATCTGATCACATCTATGTAATGCGATTACATAAAGCACCTCCGTTTAATGTCTCACTAACATCGATAATCGGATCCAAATTCTGCATTCTTAATGTTTAAGTGGGCCAAGTACTAATATATCATTCTGAATAAAAGAATCCTAAATGATTTACTCAGACAGTTGTTATATCTATAATCTTAGTCTCTCACTTCTATTAACGTTCTATACCAGTTAATTGCGTTAATGACTTTGGGTTTCAATGTCATCACATTGTACCTGAAAGGATCGGAAATATGAAGGTGTTTTCGTGAGCGATTACAAATTACGTGCTTTTGGGCGCCATGCTAACGATGAATTATTGGGCATGAGGTTAGAAGAGTTCTGGAGTACAGGGTGTGGTGAGCGGAAGGAAGTGGTGGAAGGAATGATGAAGGGTGGGTGGATGATTGCATTTAATCCGCGAGATGCTGGTTCTTATACCATAATAGTGGTGCCGATTACTTGATTATGAACTATGATGGTGGAGGTCGGAGTGTTGTTGGTGTGGGATGACACCTACCCAGAGATCAAATGTACCCGATCTGGGTTAGTGGAAAAAATTAGAAGAAAATATTTGAGGCCTCAGTTATTTCAGATTCACGAAGGTGCGGTTGGGATTACGAACACCACAGTTGTTAAACTATGATCACCAGAGTTGCTCATCTGCCATGGCGGAGTTCTTGCAAATGGAGGGGGTGAGCGGAGAATGAATGTCGGAGTTGAGCCTCGTAATTTAGAAGGTGCTTAAACAATTCCTCGAATGGCGGAGTCTCTTGAACTTTGAAAAGCTTCAAAAGACTGAGAAATAGGCCCGACAAATTCGACAAGTTCTGGACAGATATCATAAAATAACGGGACAGATGCTCTGAAGATAAGAGAGTCTATCTGTGTTTAGCTCACAATATGTTCTTATGGTCAGAGTATTCCTTCAGAAACCATGAATTCAGCATTTATTCCTGTCATCGCCGGGAAGAGAGGAAGCGGATATTGAAGTTTGCTCAACGCACGGCCCAAAGTACGGCAAGTGGAAAACGCGAAGCGTGGAGGCGAAGGTATGATAATTGTGGAACGGTGTTCGATCTTGTGATGAAGAAACCTAATGGCGACGGGAGAGGAAGTGCATCGGCGAGTTATGCGTCGTCGGAGGACGACTTTGAGCCGATGACGAACCCGAGTAAGTCGTCTTTCGAGCGAAGAATCATGATTGTAGCGCCACCAGATGGTGCTGTTTAATGGGTTGGTAATTAGCACTTGGGCGCGTTGAAACTTAACTGGATTACGGTGATCGGCGTTACGATTCGAACGTGAAATCGAGGCGCCTTTATGGCGGTGCCTTTAACGACGAAGAAGCTTGTGGTGAAGAGGAAGAATAAGATTTCAAAGGGGGAAGTGGATCATGAAAGATCAGTGGTTAAGTTTAATTGTTAACCAACCATTCTCGCCACAACATTCATATGAAGAAGAACCAGCTCTAACTCCCCAACAGGCTAAAGGCCGCTGCTGGTAGAAAGATGTCTAATACATCTAATGCTCATTTGCCATCACTCCACTTTTAAGTATCAGCATTCTGGACCTCGAGCAATAGGAGCATAACTTAAGACCGGCCTAATGGGTGGGAGAACCTTTTGAAACTTAAGTGCCATTCCTGACCTTGTGCGATCAGTGTTAGTTAAGTACACTCTCATTGAGTGTACTTGGTTCCTTTATCGGAAATCATTTGAACTTCTGTAATAATTCATTTTATATAGAGAGGACATTCGAATCCGGGATTCAAAACTCTTTTTTTGACAGCAAGTTTCAACTTTAGGCATAATTTTTAAACCAAACAATAATTAGAACCAATAACATAGTTTTCCTTAATTTGGTGGTTGTTCAAGTATCCAACATATTCCTCTGGATTTTGCTACAGTTACTATGGACTGTGTAATCAGTATTTATGAAAGTGAAACTATAGATGATTATGATTTGTGTTGTTAAATGCGAATCGCTGCCGATAAACTGTTCTATTCTTTCAATCTTTGGCGGCGTCGCCAGCTCACTATAGTACGATGGTTCTAGGATAGATCCGTAGGGTGATGGTTTTTCTTCGTTATGTGTTGACTAGTGAGTTCGGAAGTTGGTGATTTCTTTGGTTGCAGGTTTTGTCACCTCTAAAGTGAACCCAATGTGGTAGCTTCTGTGAAATAGATTAAATGCCAAATAGAAATCCTTGAAGTGTTTGGTCAACGGGTTGAGGTTTTGAGAGCGAAGCGGGGGTTTAACCAGTTCCACCACCAAATGGGATGCAACGCTACGTTTCTTTAGAATGGATCTGGATTAGCTACAAACCAACTGTAAACTCATCTTAAATAATTCATTGAGCATTAATGGTCTTAGATAGTAAAAACATGTCTCTGTAGATCCTTTGCCTTCCAGATATTGTGTCATATTTGGATCTGACTTTCACTCCATGCAAACCCCCTAAAAGCTGTAGTCGCCGACCATTCAAGGTGACTCGAAGGGATATGAAAGCATGAGTTTAAGGAAAATATAAATGTTAATTCTGACCTAAGTTGAAAACTATAATCAGTCATTCTAAGTTTTCCTCGGTTCCTTCTTTATTACTTTACTTGGAGGAAAAGGAAGGTTCATGACAAATGCTGAGTTGTCATCACCTAAAGGGTGTTGACTAAACGAAAAAAATAGAAAAGGAAAGAAAATGGAGATTATTTCGTAGATTCCCTCAAAACTTTAATAATGAAAAGTTTGATCATTACAAGAAGATGTGTTTGGGCGGCATTATATACCCGATACAATGCAATTAAGAAATGATGACGGTGCTTATCTTCAGAAATTTGGCAGACTTTAAGAGACAGAGTCGAGAAAAGAAAGGCTGGGAACTCAAATTTAGCGATTAAAAATTTGCAAGCATTGAAATTTAAGTAATGTTTCTACCTTGGTTTCCTCCACATTCTATCAGGTTCAGTGATTCTTCATCTTTCAGGGATTCACCTCCCTATCTTATCATTTGTTTATAAACCTACTTTACTTTAAAATTGATGGAAACATTTCAGATCCATAACTGTGCCAAATTTGGGTTAATTTGGTGATTCAACGTGTTGAAACTTGGAGGGTTAAAGTATGGAATAACCTTTGGTGATAATCACTCACCAAACCGACTGATACTGATCCCTTAAGCGATGAAAGAAGAAAGCGTTCAAAAGCCAAATGAGCTATCTCTCATGCGCGTGTGGTTTCAAAAACGAGGATAATATGACTTTAACTAAAGTCACAAAATCACCCGAACTACTGAGAAAGAAAAAATTGTACTATACCGATCTCAAAGCTATCACCATAATATCGCTCACGAGAATAAATAAACATACGCAAAAACCTAGTGTTAACTTGATTAGTTTTCAAAAATAGCCCGTAAACATTTTTCTCCCTGACCTAGCTCTTTTCTATACCTAAGCAGTTAACTAACCTCGATAGATCGGGACTCGTTTTATTTCACAACTCTTTTGTGTTGTAGAATTGAATTCATAATTGTCCATGTAATCTAGGGTCCACCGATGTATCCCAACCTAATTAAGGCTTAGGAATGTCAAGGATTCTCAACCACTAACTTTTAGGTTTTAATTTTGACTTTTAATAACAAGCCTGCAGAACTACAAACACCTAAAATTGCTAAACTCCACCTATCCACCGTGTAATGATAAACAAAGTTCTGGTGACTCCCAACCGGGCTTGGTTTAGGCACCTGCTTTTAAAGACTTTTTGCCATATACCCCTCTACCGTGCTTCTAAGCCACGCAAGTGTCACAAATTTTTCTTTCTTTTCTTTTTCTTTTTTTTCTGCTTTTTTTTTTCTTTTTTTTGAAAGACTCATCGTCTTTTATCTCAGGGTCTCACTCTATTAAAGGTGGTTGAAGGTACTAGGCCAGACTTTTGCTCGGTTTAGGAGGCAAGACAATTTTTCAGCTTATAATTGAAACCTAATGTCCACAGTGTGTGGTTAGTTCAAAGTGGAAGAAATGAGGTTGAAGACAAGAACAATTTCAACAGTTCATCAACTCAACTAAGCATAACACCATTTTAACATCAACAACATTGGGACAAGACTTCAATTTCTCCTATAGTAAGTTGAGCATTACAAAAAAAATTTATGTAAATGAGAAATTATAAACAAAAACTAAAGAAAGTGTTGAAAACTAAAAAACATATACTTGTATTGTAAAAAAACTAACTAACAAGCCATTCAATTGTCAAAATGCATATACTAAATATAACGATATCTTCAACTTCCCAACTAAATCTGGTTATTGTCCTCAATGGGGTATGGAGAGGAAACTTAATGAAGAAAGTGATACCTCCAAGTATTCAGGAGTGGTGGAACCTCATCCTCATCCTATGATTGTGAGCCGAAGGATGAGCAATTGTGAGCACTGAACTACCGTGGAATGGCCACTGAGCCATAGGCGGGGCTTATGATCCTACGGCGCTACTACCGAGGTGAGAGGGATAGAAGCCCAAGTGTTATTGAACCCGAAAAGATGATGGAATTACAAGGATTGGGGCTAAGGCGAAATATCCACTGGCCATGGCAAATTATGCAAAGAACAAAGGACCTGGATGTAAATCACAAATTATGAACAACCAATTATGATGGCAAGAAAACTTAAGCGCGGATGTGGATAGATGCCACCGGGTGGTGAAGATGAGCCGGGCTGGGGCCGGATCACTGAGCCGGAGGTAAAGAGTGTGCCAGAGTACAGGTGTGGCGGTGCACTAGGTCAGGCAGGGCTACCGACATTGTGATGTGGGGTCCCGGTTGTGGCCGGGAGGAATCCACCGCTGGGATCATATGAGGATCTAATTCCCACCGGAGGATATGCAGAAGAGGAGGGGCCCCTGCACAAACCGCCACTTCTCAATTGCAACGACTACAAACCCGACGACGCCGTGGGGTCACCCAGAAACTGTTTCAATACATGAGAGAGCAACCTCGAAAACAGTAGTGGAATGGTCTATTGAGGTGCTTTCTGTGTATTTTCTCCTCAAAGTGAAAGAGGGATGTCATAATAAGTTTTGGAGGGCTAAACCAAAAGCCCTCATAAATACGATATAGGGCCTTTAGGATGGTGCCTTGCCTCTAGACAACATGGTGAAGAGGAAATGGATCGACCGCAAAGACATGGTCCACAAAGAATCCTCATTGGAAAGCGCCCACTAACAAAATAGGCTCGTTGGATGTATCTCAGTTATAGGATCCCACCATCTCCTGGTGGAAGGATGTGGCCACCGCCTATAAATCCGCTGAATTGGCCGCACCACCGAGTGAAAAGCGGGCAAATTTATATCTACGCTTGAAGGATGCCTCGATGACTATCTATGGCGGCGAATGGGGCGAAGGGGTGGCGCCACCCCGTAGTCATAGTCTGGAAAAAGTCAATCACTACAGTCAGATAGAAAAATCGGCATGGAGTCATAAATGGATCTAGAGAGTAGCGCTGAACGAGCCCCATCAAATCCCCCAAAGCTTCTCGCATTGGCAAAGCCCGATGTCATAAAAATATCTGTGGGAAGTCCTCTTGCAACGTGTTTCCCTTCTATTGGCGCACAGGGGCACTGGGCCTCATCACAAGAGAGGCACGGAGTCACGCTGGAGCAATGGAATGTCAGTGAGGCTCCAGAGGTGGTTGAGATCTTGTGGAGGCACTGCGTGTGGACCGTGAAGATCTCCCGGGGCCAGGTCCCGGGTCTTCGCTAAGGGTGTACTGATGGAGGCGCTTGTGGATAAGGAGAATGTGTTTGTGCAAAAGAATGATGCGCGTTGCCAGTTCCCTTCACATTCTCCCCACACCATTTTTGATCCTCCACCTCTCCAAACCCTTCACATCCCCCATCCTTCATTAAATAAAAAGAGGATAGAAAACGGTGGGGGGAGAATGTGAAGGGAACTGGGGACGCACATCAAATCAAGCAGGGTTGTGAATTTTCACAACCTCATAAAATCCCGCGACCAGTGTGACCCCACCCCACTCATGAAATTTAACTCGTGAGCTAATGACCTCCGCAAAGCAGTAAAAATTAAGCACAACCACAAAACAAACACATGAAAATTCAAATAAAAAGTAGGAAAAACAAATAGAAGCTATAAATAAAGATTAACTTAAAATTAGAGAAAATCTAATAAAGAAAATGTAAAATAAAATAAAATAAAACCGTGTAAAAAGGAGGACTCTGCAGCCTCGTGGAGACTGAGTCCACTAACCAATTTTTCAAGCCTCGTTTTGTGGTGGCCGGTGGAATCAGGTGCCGGAGGAGTGATTGTGCAAATACCTTCATCAAATCTCTCTTACTCTCCATCGCCTCAGCTCGAGTTACGTGTTCTCCTTACTTGTGCCAATCAGGCAAACTTCCTCATGTTCTTGTTCATTCGAGGTTC
The DNA here is from genome assembly GCA_016808115.1 of Tetrastigma voinierianum. NCBI lineage: Eukaryota > Viridiplantae > Streptophyta > Magnoliopsida > Vitales > Vitaceae > Tetrastigma > Tetrastigma voinierianum. Next base: position 232,024 of record JAEQBH010003190.1, on the reverse strand, counting down.
GTGGTCATCGCTTCAAGTGAAAATGTCGAGCGCTCCAATGTCATGTTGCCAAACGTGAAGTCGCATGACTCCATTCCCAAGTAGTTTCTGATGATGGCGCATTTGAGAGCTAAGAATGGCCTACCAAGTACGACGGGCACTATAGTCACTCAGAAACACTTGCCTCTGTGATCGAGAATGTCTTAAGTCTATAGGATAATAGAACTTATCCACCTTCACCAAAACATCTTCGACTATCCCTTTTGGAATTTGATGCGCATATTCCACTACCATGGTGAGGACAAGCATTCAATGCTTCCATATACCTCTCCTAGCATGCATAGAATTTTTCATTTTCAATAGCTAAGAAATTGGAAATCTGCCTCTTCAGACTATTTGTTCTGTGAGTGGAGAAGAATTTCTTTAAAAACTCAAATTTCCAGATTATGTCCGGGCCAGATGTCTTGGCCTCGTGGAGTCGAGCCACCCTGGCTTTATCCTTCAACACGTGGAAAGGAAAAAATCTCGAGCCCCATTAGGATCCATCAGACAATCTCCTCCTCAAGGTGTTGCGCACTCAAATCCCTCATGTGCGAGTAAGGGTTCTCACTCTCCATGCCATGAAAAGTGGGAGAAGTGGCACAAGGTAAGGCCTAACAACCATTTGCTCAGTTGGAGGCACAATGCAAGAGGGTGCACTCATCCGAGAAGGGTGTATGTGGTCCCTCATGGATCTATATGCATTGGGATTCATTTTCACTGCCTGTTGACTTTGTTGTTCTTCAGGTGGAGGTTCCATTGTGTTAAAATTAAGGCTCAATTCAAAATCTGATTCCTGTGGAATTCTAATTTTTACTAATCTGCCTTCTGAATTCCTAAACCATTGGAACATAAACTCCTACATGAAAATAATAGTGGACAACAATTCAAAAAGGAACAAAACAAGTATACCAAAAGTAACAAGAAGCAAGGAAAATAAAAAGGTATAAACAGTATATTGAAATCAAGTAACCTAGCAATAACTGCTAGAAAGAATGAAAAGAGAAAAGAAATCTGAATTTAACTCGTGATGAGGATCATGGGTGTTCACTGTTACTGTCATTTGCACTAAGGCACCATCCCCTACAATGACGCCATTTTGATTCACGTTCAAACCCAACGAGTGTTCTTAAATCAAACAAAATTTATAACCTAACACCTCGTACTGGTGTATCATAGCTGCTATAGTACAGTGGTTCTAGGATCGTCCACAGAGATGGGTTTTCTATGTGTAAATGACTGGAGCAGTGAAGTTTAAGCCGGGTGATTTCATTTTGGATTTCGGGTCATATAAAAGTTATAAATTCAGGTGGTGAAAACTAAAAAGTAAATGAGTTAAAATGTAAAATAGAAATCCTTGAAGTATTTGGTCACTCAGGTTAGGTCTCGTGGCAAACGAGGGTTTCTGTGGTCTTTTCTCGCATCGGGATATAACATATAGTTACTCGAATCGGATCTTCGGTTTAGCTATAAAACGAACCCTCAATTACTATCCTTGAAAATGGCATTCCATCGAAAGCATTAATGGTCTCAGATAAAGAAAATGTTCTCATCGACTCACCTTCCAATAGCTCATAAATGATAACTAACGGTAACATCACTGGATCTAGCAATAAGCATCCAATGAGCCCCGAAGCTACTGGGTACCACCATTCAAGGTGACTCATGATCTAAAATCAGAGTTTAAGGAAAACATAAATGTCGCGAATACCTACGTTGAAAACACGAAACTTTCAATGTTCGTGTTCCTTCGCCTGCGGCCTTTTACTTCAAGGAAGGAGGGGTTGAACCACTCATCCTCCGGAGTCATTATCCCTGTGCGGGTGTTTGGTTAGTTAGAAAATGAGAGAAAAAGGAAAAGAAAACGGGAGATTGTTCGACAAGCTTCCCTCGAAACTTCAATAATGAAAAGTTTGATCGTTACAAAGTGTTGTTTGGGCATTATATACCACCCAATACAATGCAAATTACCAAAATGACAAAAGCAGTAAACTATTACAGGGTAATTTGGGAAGAAAACACAGAAAGGAGGTCAAAAAGTCAAGAAAAGAGGGCAGAATAATTTCATAGGTGCGAAACTTCGTAGGGTGTGAAATTTCGCAACCCTTGCAAAATTGTTTTGTTTTTTGCCTGGTTTGCCTTCTGGTTCTGCAGCTCTGAGTTCCAATTGATTTTTTCATGCTTGAGCTGCATCCGTATCCTCAATATTTATAGCCTGTGAAAACTACAAAAATTGCTATAAAATTTATCAGAAGCATTGCTAGGTCCTTAACATGCCAACTAGGTCAATTTAACTTATTACTACGCAAAAAGTGCTCAAAAATCGGAGTGTTAAGAGTATGGAACAACACTATTTGGGTAGTAATCATTATGCTCCACCCATAAACTCAATCAAAGTAATACTTACATATTTTTTATTGGTTAAATGTCATTTACATAAAATTCTGCTTCATAATCAATCCTATTTATAGTTTTTGACTTTTGTTTCGGATTCTCTCAAGATTGAGGCATTTACAAAGTTGTTGTTCTTGTTTTGAATATACATCCACTTTTAAATATTAGAGTTTCATGCTTATCATGTTTCAAACCATTTTTGTGATCTCTAACCCTTATGTGTTATCATTATGTGTTAGAGAATACAATTATCATCTAACCTTATATTGAGTAAGAACTGATAACATTTAATATTTATCTATTATATTTAAAATAACTTATGGGCTCTAAAGAAGAATTTATAATAAATACCATGACAAAGAGCACATGGAATGGTTAAAATTGAAAATTCATCGTCAATATAAGAGACAAAAATGGCTCATTGATGAACATCAACGGATTTTTACTTTTTGGTTGCAAAAAAAGGTATGTTAACTAGTTTTGTTAGTGATATTGAACCTATACACACTCAAACTGTTATTTTTTACATACAGATTGAAGCGAATATTGGTAACAATGAACTTGTATTTGAAACCCTAAAGTGGATAGCGTATGGTCCTAGTCATTATGTCTGCAAGTATGATGGATATGTCATTAATGGGTGTCGATACCATACTAAGAAGCGTGATGACTTATAAGCTACCCAAAATAGTGGAGTTAGTATTGTAGCTTCAACAATGCAAATTGCAAGTGCCAAAGTTAAAAATCCTGTATTTGGTGAACTTTATTGCTACGGGATTATTATTGATATATGAGACCTTGATTATACCACGTATAGGATACCAATTTTCAAGTGTGATTGGGTTGACAATAAGAATGGTATAAAAGTTGATGATCTTGGCTTTACGTTAGTTGACTTTAGAAAAATTGGTCATAAATCAAATCCTTTCATATTGGCATCTCAAGTTAAGCAAGTTTTTTATGTACAAGACCAACTTGATCTAAGATGGTCAATTTCTTTGTTAACGCCTCAAAAATATTTCTTGGATTTTGAGAATGATGATGACCTTGTAGATTTTTCTGTTGAACACAATCTCGTTATAGGGGCATTGTCACAAGTTGAAGCATTCGATGCGATAGATGACTCTAATGCAATATGTATGCGAGGTGACTATGAAGGGATTTGGATTGAGAACCAATCTGCCTTGTAGGTAAATTATAAACTTTTAATGACTATTGTATGAATGAAGGATATGAAGTGTATTGTATGTCCCCAATAATAAGTAATTTTTTACTTTCTTTTTTTTTTTGATATGATCCTATCATTAGTTGTGTGTTTATTACACAATTATTATTGATTATTTTAGATACAATTTTTTTTTTTTTTTTTTTTTTGGATTGTTTGCCAACTTTGTTATATATAATGTAATTCATTATTGTCTTTGTCTTACTAGGAATGGATCCAAAAGAAGGAGAAAAACCATAAAAAAAAAAAAAGGTATAGCAGAATGACAAAGAAGACCATGATTATTAAAAACAGGAGCAAGGGGATCAAGTTATTAGTTAAGTATAATCTTGATGCAATTTTCATAGTAGATTTAGCAGTTCATCTAACAAACTATTTAGGTGTTTTAGCACGCACTATGGTGCCAATAAGATATGAAACTTGACATGTTGTTCCTAAGCAATTGATGGATAAGTTATGAGACTGCATTGAGGTAACACTTCATTATCTACATTACTTTTATTGAAAATGTCTACCATTTTAACCTAATGTAATTACTAATAAGTATGATATTAATGTGTAGGCTGCTTTTTCAATAAGCCTAAAAAGTAGGAGAAATTGCATGCTAACAATTTCAACAAGCTTTTGAATATTAAAAAATAGACTTACTGTAAAACACATTCTTCCCTTTAAAGACCAGCTTGAGCTCCTCAAAAAACTACCAATTCAATATAATTTTATTGGGATGCAGATTGAACAATATTTTTCAAACATAGATTGTCTGATAGCTTCAAGGTAGAATTACAACTCATTTTCATACATATTATTTGGACTCATAAGTAAAACTTTTTAATTTATAGGAATACTGAAAAGTTAAAAAAGAAAGACGAAAAAAACACATTTATAATCATCATTTGAGTAGGAAAGGACACGCTGGGCTTGAAGAAGAGATGGTAAGTTTATATTAATTTAGACTTTTGTAGTTTATTTCATCTAATTTTAAACTTATTTGATTATATATTGTTACTTTTTAAAAGAGGGCGGCAAATGAGTCATATGAAAGCATCGATCAAAGCATATTGTGGAAGAAAGCAAGAGAAAGAAAAGATGGCACCTTTGATGAAGTGGCCATTCCAGTTATTGAGAATATAGTAAGTAGACATGTTATAACATTTATTTAATAATAGCTTTATATTGATATACATGCTCTTTAATAACTAAATTTTATTATTAACATATTTTTAAAGGATAAGCTATTAAAAGAGCATCAACGAAATGTTATAATTGCTAATGGGGACAACGATATACTTTCAGAAGCATTATGTACTCATGAGTGCAGTGGTAGAGTGAGGGGCAAAGGGAAGCACCACACACCTCACTAATGTTTTAATAATGTTGTAGATCAGCTCTTAGGGATTTTATAGTAGCATCTAAAGAAGAACAAATAAAATTTTAACAGGAAGTGTTAGAGAAACTATTGTGGACCCTACCCGATCCACACGTCGGCACGACTCATTATTAATAGAAAAAAGTGAGTTGATTTTTGAGCTTTGAAAAATCCGTCCCCATTGAGGAACGGTTGTGTTTGGAGTCACCACTTACTTTTTATTTTTATTTATTATGAGGAAAATCAAGTAAGAACAAACCCCATCGACCTGGGCCAGAAAAAGCAAATTCACTTAAAACTAGATTTCTCGGGTTCGGGGATCGTGCCACGATCGGAAGGTACCTCATATGAGGAAGCACTCTCTAGGTCTGAACTGTCCCTACTTAGTGAATCGCAGTTGTGGGAGCATATGGGTCAAAAGATCGATAACCTCCAAGGCTAAACATACAACTTGGATCATACCTGTTCAATTGGTATCTAAAGATGCTTAAGAACACTAAACCAAAATAGCAAATGGCGCGTGACTGCGGGTCCCCGCCAAGCGCATCAAAGGTTAGCTAACAAACATAGCAAGCATGCATGACACTAAACACCAAACATCCATGTGGAAATTCACTACCCAATATTAAAGCACACATACATGTGGTCCTAGCCAAGCAGGGAAGGTTAATGCACATTTCAGTATACAACAATCTCTCAAAATTAAATATCAAAAGCAAAGGAAACCAGAAGAAACCATACATTGCATCTCAGCCACTCATTGATGCTACAACACTTATGCAGCTATACAAACACGTCTATTCATTTCAAAGAATTGGGCTCGACATAACACTAGATTACTAGTGCTTAATTAACCACCCTTTGATCCGCATAGACCCTAATTCTTACGAATCCAAAATGGGATTTACATTAATTTGACTAAAACCCCATTTCACTTAAACATAAATTTTACAATCGATCCGAGGAATGGGATTGACTCACAAAGGTCATAGACTCTAATTAAATTGAAATTAGAATACCCCTATAAAAATCGACAAACTGGTTGATCCAATTCCCCAATTGGTCGAGTTGGTTGAGAAAAATTCTAAAAATTTTTCAAAACATTCTTCATAGAGTAAGGAAGCTAGAAAAAAAAAAGGTGTACAATTATGACACCGAATGAGTGAGAACTAACCCAAACAATGCAAAGTACCCTAACTGCTATTTCTTAAAACAGAACTTAATGAATCGATTGATCCGGTTTCCCAACCGGTTCAACTGGTTGAGAGCAGCTCTCAAAATTTTTCAGAATCCTCCTCAAAGAGTCAAGAATCCAACAAAACAAACAGAGTACAATTCTAACTCCGAATGTAATGAGAACCGATACAAACGATGCCTAATAATTCTAATCGATGTTTCGAAAACAGAATCTGGCTGAACCGCTGGATCCGGTTTCCCAACCGGTTCATCTGGTTGAGAGAAGTTCTCAAAGTTTGTCAAAATCCTCCTCACAGATTCAGGAATTTAACAAAATAAACAGAGTACAATTCCAACTCCAAATGAATGAGAATCGATCCAAACAATGCCTAGTGCCCTAAAACTAGGCTGCAAGCATTAAAGGCAAAGACAAGCGGAAAAGAAACTAGAGAAGCACATAACATTTGTACGTGTAGGATTCACTACAAGCCCCCTTTGTCTCTTCCTTATTTTCGCCCTAAAACCCTGTGATCCACTCCTCAAAACTTTAGGAAATCCCCCTTCTAAACGAGAGAGAGCACTCCAACCTGGATCTGGAGAATCCCTTATCCTTTTTTTCTCCTCCTCCCTCTCCTTTCTCCCTTCTTTTTCACATTTTTTTGCTTCTTTTTTTCCTTCATAAACCTCTGAGCTTACTCCATTTTGCACACCTTCAGTCCCGAGAACTCCCCTAATCAGTCTTAGATTTCCTACCCATAAACACCCCTCTATTCACGAGGTCAAAAGTCACACATTTCATCCTTTGCTTAACCACCAAGAATCCAATGGATTGGCTGCGCGGGTTGCAAGGCACCAAAACAACAAAATGGGCCTAAACCGTGCCTAGGACTGATTTGGAGCTTATAGGCCCGAACCATGTAGGATTTGGGCTCAAAATCACCAAAACGTTGTCATACGTTGGGCAAACACGATCCTGATAATCTGCCTCAACCTAGTACGCTGCTGAGAAAAAATTTGAAAACTTGAAAGAATGTTCCTTGAAGAGTAAGGAATCCAAAAAAAATAAACGATGCATGATTTTGAGTTCGGATGAGGGAGATATGACCAAAACAAGATCGGGTGCTTAGAATTTGAACCTGCTCAAATAATGAACTTCAACTAAAATCCATTGAATCGGCTGAGCTGGTTCCTAACCGGTTGATAAAAAATTCTCATATTTTTTCAAAGAATTATTCAAGGAGAGAACTGAACAAAGTGAAACGCATGATTTGTGCCCGGATGAGGGAGATAAGACCTAAACAAGACTAAGTGCTCAATTCAACATACTCTAATAAACCTCATCGGAAGTTAAAACCTCTGGGGCCCCACTTGCTTCTATGGCATGATGCCAATACCTGAAAAAAGGAAATAATGACACACTTGGGAAGTAACTACATATACACCTGAAGGACTGTACTATGTTTCACCAGGCTCTGAGACCACTGCCTTTAAAAAGGCTATAATGGTGCGAGTATAGTTGAGTGTGACACCATAAGATAAATGCAAGTGTTTGAGACAAATTGAGGGTCTAAAATATGCCCCTCTTCAAGAGAGTGAATGAACGAGTGAATCGTGGGTGCGGCGTATGTTTATGCAAGAATGAAAATGAACTCTAGTGAAGAACCAAATGACCAAATAATTTATCCCTTACTACACCATACAACGGAACTGAGCTGCCATCAAGAATTAAGAGAGACCCAAGCACGATGCTTGGGAAGATGAGTGATCCAGACACAATGCCAATGAAGATAGGAGAAATCTGGACACAATGCCGAAAGAATATACAATGCTCGACACATGCCAGGAAGGATGAGGGAAACCACACGATGTCAAAAGATATTGTAACCAACGCAATGCCGAAAAGGATAAGCAATGCTCTGACATGATGCAGAGGAAATGAGGAAAATCCCACATGATGCGTAAAAGATAAGCAATGCTCGGACATGATGTCGAGGGAAGATTGAGGAAAACCGACACCGCTTTTAAAAGATAATGAAAGCCTGCATCGTCACGGAGAACCAAACAAAAGGGCGGATCGAACTGGGGCGCGTCGAACTAACAAAACTAAGGATCGAATCCGGGGCGCGACATGGAGAACCCAAAACAAAAAGGAAGGATTGAATTCGGCGCTACGTCAGATAATCCAAAACAAAACGGCTACTCAACCGCACGGCGCTGAGAATCAACAAACAGTGATCACCGGGGCGATGCAGAGAACCCGGAACAAAACAAAAGGGATCAAATTCAAAGCATGAACCCAAACAAAAACGATGATCAATCTGGCGTGATGTCGGCGTAGAACCCAAACAAAACAACAAAACAAAGGGATTGAATGCGCATGGCGTCGAAATCGCCAAAACAGCGGATCGAATCCGCGCGGCGTCGAGAACCAAACAAACGGCGATTGAACCGGCGCATGCCGCAGGAACCCGTACCAAAATAAAGGATCGAATCCAGCGATGTCGGAACTCAAACAAACGGCGATCACCCAGCACGACGTCAAGAACCCGAAACAAAATCGATGGGATCGACTTGCGCATGCCGAGAACCCGAAACAAAACAAAGGGATCAATCCACGATAAAGAACTCAAATAAAGTCAGTGATCGAATATAGTCCGACATTTATGAACCCGAAACAAACAGATCAATTCGGCGCAATGTTGGAGAACTCAAAACAAAGCGAAGGGATCGAATTCGGGCGCAATGCCAGAGAATCCAAAACAAAACGATGATCAACAAGCATGCTCCGAGAACCCGAAACAAAATCACAGGATTGAATCCGAGCGATGTCGAGAACCCGAAACAAACGGCGGGATCAAATCTAAAGCATACTGAGAACCAGAACAAAGCGGGCGATCAAACCGTTGAGACATCGAGAACTAAACAAAACGAGGATCAAACTTATTATGCCGAGAACCCGAAACAAAACGGCGGATAGAATCGTATGACGTCAAGAACCCAAACAAACGGCGGGATTGAATCGGGCGTGATGCCGAGAACCCAACAGCGAAGGGATTGACCTCAGCTACGTCGAGAACCCGGAACAAAGATGGATTGAATTTTATATGGCGTCGAGAACCCGAAACAAAAAAGAAGTGGATAGAATCGAGGCGTTATACTAGAACCCAAAAACGCTCAAAATGAAGGGATCGAATTTGGGCCGGCCGCAGAGAACCCGAAACAAAACGGCGATCAGGACCGGGCGTGATGCGAGAACCTCGAAACAAACTGGCGATTGAATTCAAAAGTGACGTTAGAGAAACCAAACAAAACGGCGGTTGAATCCAAAGGCTACGTCGAGAACCCAAACAAAACGAGGATCGAATCCGACTGATGCCAGAACCCAAACAAAATGAAGGATCAAAATCCGCAATGCCGAGAACCCGAAATAAAAGAAGGGATCAAATTCGGGTGCGATGCCGGAGAACCCGAAATAAAAGAAGAGATCGAACGTGTCTAAAGGCGCAAAGAAAGGGCTATGCCCCAGTCTAAGGCATCAATACCGGCGTCGAAACCCACTACCGCACATAAAGTAAAGTCACAAAGTCAGCAAAATATTCGCTTCGAGGAAAAACCCTCCTCCTACTAATCCATTGATCTGACGATTCACTAACAAATGATGTGGGTATGCCGCATGTACATTAAGCCCAAATATCTCGATGAAAACCTTAAAATATATAACTGGAATCCCAATCGTTTATGGCAACAGATAATAATGGGGAATGCCCCAAAGATGCATACCACAAGAAATGAATAACGAATCTAATCCCAGCTTCAAAGCGTTTATCATAAAGAAACCAAGCTAATATCGAGCTTATCAACCGTACCAAATGTGTTTAGTGGAAACGAACCGTCAGCGTAAGACAAAGCCGCATGAGCGACAGCGCGCCTGCTGTGAACGGTCAAAGTATTAAGCCAAGGCGCCATCAACTACCCAACTTTCGTAGACGGCCGGTATTTGGATCATGGACTCGAGGTAAGAACCACCGAAAGCGCAATATAAAACTTCGATATTCCCTAAGAACAGAGACCGGCCGGCTATCCGTACTCCAATTAGTAGACGAACCCGTCCATATAAAATGTGTCGAAGGAACATGAGATCTCACGGCCTCGGTGGTGGTCTTATGACTCGAACCGTAATAGCCAGTAAAGTAGCGTAATGAAATGACGTCAGGCCTAACATCCACAGATAATGCCAAACCCTTGTGTGCAATGACAAATGTCAGAATCCAGTGGAGCAAAGTACCTCGACCAACACATAAGTGAACAATGCCACAAAAAGGTGATGTACACTAAAGACACGCTGCTCATGAAGCAAGACGACGATCATGAGATAGAAGAAAATGAAAGGGATGTAGAAGAATGCAGGGAAAAAGGTGGGATAAAGGCAATGTAAGATGACACTGAACCATTCATCCCTTGGGGGATACTAAATCGGTGCAAGTCACTCATGAAGATGGAATGGTGATATTTAATAAATGACCCAAAGGGACCTAGTAAGGAAACCAACCTCACTCAGTACCCCTGATCCATGGAGAAAAGGATCACACATGCCTTCCTTAGAAGAAAATGTCTCAATCCAAAATGACTCTGGATGATCAAGCCATGATACCGCGACAAAACCATGCTAATCCCAAATACCAATGAAGTGGAATATCAAAATGAGCGTAATAAATTTTTTTTCGCACAATTGAAACCAACAAAAGTAGTAAGATGAATGCCGCACTAGCAATAATCTAACCAATGAACCTCAACCAAAACCCAATGGGTCCCAAAAACTATGACTGACTAAAAACCTTATGAACATGGTGGACCAAATTCTAACTAATAGCTCCAGGACATGAGGGTGTTATCATTACACAAGGGAAAATAAAAGTGAAAAGAAACAAGTTGATAGAAACAAAACTCAAAGGCTATCAAAGGGAAGTTGCAAAAAGGAGAAGAAAAGAAACATGTAATGATGCAAGAAAGAAAACGTACAACACAATGCTCAAAACTGAATAAATACAAAGCGCATAAAGCGTAACCTTAACCAAAGCAGAAAAGGCATGCAAGGCAATGAAAAAGGCCATAATTTAAACCGCGCGAGCCTCAAAGGCTGTGCAATAGTTATATCAATATACGGGTGTGCAATAGTGGAATATTGGCTACTGGGCGATGGCCACCCATCCTCCGACCATTATCTCACTTATAAAACTCTTCGCTTGATCCACATTGACTACCCAGAACCCATCACTAGGTCTGCACCTAGGCCGCTCCCTGGTCAAACTCACCAACATACGACCCACTCCAAGTCGGTCTAAACTTGCTTCTAGGGTCACCAATCAATCCCCTAAGGATTTTCAAGACTAGGTCGCATTTTTTAAACTTCCTGGGCTTGACCCTTTTTCTGAATGCACGAGTCATTTTCCTCTGATAGGCTTAAACATGATCCGTTGCCCTCAATCTCCTCTCATCCAAAAGGATAAGCCGATCTATAACGGATCTCGGTCCACTTCACCTCTGAGATCACTTCTGAAGGCTACCTCAAAGATCCCATCTCAATCTTCAATCAGTAATCGCTCCATACCATACAATGTGAGAATACAGGTAACTCTAGCAGAGTACCAGCACATGTACATAAGCTCATTAATGCGAAAGGGAGCTCCCACTAATCCCGAAGTCTCGACCATTTTTCTCAAAATCCTTCATATTCTTATTCAAGGCCTCAACTGCACGATATCTGGTGGGTCTGACATGATCTATATGCTTCACGCTATACTTCGAATCAACGTGTCCATCTCACCCTTGAAATGCACCCTCATCATAAATCACTGCAGGACCCCATATATCAGTATAATGTGCGACCATGAATTTGCCACCCCGACCGGGCCGTCAATCAAGATAGGAAGCAAATTTTCCACCCACTTGGTAAAATAGTCAATGGCGATTAAATGTACCATGCCCATTGGAAGACTCACGATCTTCCACAATATCAATACTCCCATAATCAAAACGCCAAGTGATGAGTGCATAACCTGGGCGTGACACGGTATCAAGTCTCCAGATTGATACCAGACTTTCAGACAAACTAGCAACAACTGCCTCCATATCAACCAAAAACCATTCTCATGATTTTACGCTAAGAAGATATGACCTCCCATGTAAAGCCACGCACTGCGATGAACTCCTCTCTTCTCATAACTCGATCTGCAGAGGCACGATCTAGACATAATAACAACATGCCATCTGGTGATCTCCTATACAGTGCATCCCCACAAACAACAAATCTGGAGGCCAAATGTCTCAATGCTTTCTTATCCTTGGCTAAGGCTGACTTTGGATAAGCACCGCATGACAGAAACTGATAAATATCGTGGCACCGCATGACATTCTTTGATTTCTCTCTCAGTCCTCGGGGTAGGCATGTCAAGTATGGCTCTGATCTTTTCAGGATCAACCTCTATACCCCGCTCACTAACAATGTCCCAAGAATTTCCCGGTTACCCCAAAGAAAATTTTCGGGGTTCAACCTCACCAAACTTTGATCCTCTCAAAGAACCTCTATAAGGTCGCTAAGGATTCGCTCGCCCCCTGACTCACTATCATGTTCGTCACATATACCACGACATCTTTTTATGTACCATGTCATGGAACAGAGTAGTAGCAGCTCTCTGATAAGTGGCTCTTACATTCTTCAACCCAAATGGCATAACCCGATAGCAGTAAAGTACCCCAGTTAGTAATGAAAGAAGTCTTCTCCATATCCTTTGGAGCCATCATAATCTGATTATACCCAGAAAATCCATCCATGAAAGACAACATCGAATGTCCTTTAGTGCTGTCAACCAGCATATCAATGTGTGAGAGGGGAAAATCATCCTTAGGGTTGGCTTTGTTCAGATCATGAAAGTCTACACAAACTCTAACCTTGCCATCCTTTTTGGGAATAGGGACGACATTAGCCAACCACTTAGGATACTCAACCACAAACAAGAAGCCAACACTAAGTTGCTTATGAATTTCTTCCTTAACCTGCAAACTCCATCGAGGGTGTAGTCTCCTCAATTTTTTCTTAATTGGCCTAGCATGTGGTAGAATAGGCAGTGGGACGCCGCACTATGTAAGAGCCAAGGTCCTGATATCCTCATATGACCCGAGTAGTCAATCAATCTACTCCTCTCATCAGGAGATAGGGAAGAGTCAATCCTAATCTCCTTAGGCTGATCTGTTGTCCCAAAATCTATCAACTCTGTGCAACCAGTAATGGGTGTAACTTTCCTATCCTTTGTATCAGAATCACACTCTAACTAGCCACATAGTGGGTCATCTATGTCTCCCACATCATCAACATCATATATATGTGCTGTGGGTGTTGGTGGTGTAATCAAAGGAAAATGTTGTGACACAGGAAAATACTCGAAAATACTCATGTTATTATTACCATCAGAAATATCATCAAAGCGGGTGACAAACCCAAACATAGTGTCAAAAGAAAGAGGTGGGTCCATAGAGTCGGACGCTTCCTCAACAGAAACAGTATTATGAATAATATCAATAGTAAAAAGTCCATCATCATCATTTATCTCTAACATAGAAATCCCAAACATATTAAAAACAGAGCGGGACCTGCATCTAGAATACGACCAGTGCCGATCATGTCCATCGCATCAATGCAAGCATCATAAAGTGTCAGAGCATCAGAATCAATCATAGAAACTCCAAACATGTTAAAGCAAAATGGGGCCCACGCGGGGTTGTATCCAGAATACGGCCTGTACTGATCATGTCCATCGCGTCCATATAAGTATTAGGCAGAATCACACCATCGGGACCATCTCCCAAATCAATAGGCAGGTCATAGTTAGAGATCTCCTCAGGAAAGCACATGGAAAACACATTGGCTCGATCCAGTGATGGGGGTGCAACTATCATGGCCTCGGGTGGCTCGATGGTCTCAAAACTCAAACACATCTATCCTAGGGCCTGTTGAATGCCCTGAATCTCAACCATCCTTGAAATATGGTCAACTCCCTCTGTGCAGGGTGCATACTCTGATCCTCTGGTAAAATAGTCAGCCAATTGAAAAGTGTATGGGTGAAGGGGATAATCAAATGGAATGCCAAACATGCGAGCTCTCATTCTCTCTCTACGCAGTCGTGCCATGTGTCGCGCATCATCCGTCATTGGGATGTAACCCAACCCATAAGGTATGTGATGATCAACTGTGATAGTAAAATCGCGTGAGCCCTACTGGCGGCAACCTAATCCCAAACCAGGCATATAAGACATGCCTCTCATCATGATAAGCACTAAAATGCTATTGTACTGGTCGAATGACATGGGCACCATATCCTTGCGGTCATCCTCTAGGCTAACAACCTGAACTTCGTAGATAGTAAACCCGGTCAAATGTAGGTCATCCTCACTGTGGCTGATCTGTAGCACTGGCTTGTGAGGAAGTACAACATCTCCGGGCGGGATCAGACATGATAATTCCGCTCCTCATATGAACTTCACCTTTGATGAAGGAAGATGGTATAACACCCGCCCCATGAATCCAAGGGCGACTAAGAAGGTGTTAAGGATGATCGATCCTCAAAACCTAAAAAGCGGTATAGAGTATTCGACCCGACCAATCATGACATGTGTGTCGAAAGATGCCCATAACTATCCCTCCGAAATCCCATCATAAGCTCGATGGTTTGTGTGATGGCTCAAAATCTGATGGTGAAAATCCCAAAGAATGTGGCAGAACTAGTGGACAACGCTAGTGGCGAGCCGCGTCTGTGCCAGAATCTGATGGCACCCTACGACTTGAACAAGCAACATCAACACAAGATAAACACGGTTTGATCCCCAGTGGTAAATCATATAGTCGAAACACTATGCATGTAGCCCTATTCACGCCGTAAAGTGGATCAATCCTCAGGTAGTAAACACTAATCAAATTAGATGCATCGCAACCCGAGGTAGCGATAGGCTACAGTCTAAATGAAATGCGAATTGAGCGGTGCGCAGACCGGGCGCAAAATCTCATCATCTTCCCTTTCGAATCTCATCTCTAGTACTGCCAAGAAAAGGTCTATCGTGTGGGGGTCGAGCTTACCTCCCACTGTGAATAACTGGAACATCTCTATGTACTAAGCCCATACTCCCCCGGAATGGTAATGAAGCGGTACGGCCTAACGAAGGCCGCAAGGGCACGCTGATATCACTGCCTATCTGGGAACACCACCGAATCAATCTAAATGGCCTGAGACTCGCCGACCCGGGGTGTATCCACTAAAGTCCGAGTCATGCCAACCGATTGCTGAGGAGCCTCCACCCCATCCCATCAAGGAATATCTCATCTTCAATGTTCAATCAAATGTACACCCCCCAGGGGTGGAGGTACAACTCTAGTGTCATGAGGGTGTGTTCGTAGTTAAAACAGGCATCCTTAAATCAATCAAACTCGACTTAATCGTTCTGAATAGTGTGCCTTACGTTTCATTGAACCTGTTCTGCATCATGATTAGTTCGATGATGAGGCAAGCACGCAGCAGATCTCCGGGCCGAATTCAAAAGGTAAAGCCAGAAGCTGTGGTCTAGGTGGTAAAGGCAATCACCTAACTCTCTCACCGCTTCTCTGGAATGTTCTTTACTGTAACACCGCACTTCTAGCTTCAGCAGTAAATCATTTAGTATGCCTTGGTGTGAGGCAAGCCTATATCACGATGGTAATCAGACAAAGCGCTCTGAGGTACTGTAATATATAGTGAGCGAAGTTATGGTGGTGATGTGAGATAAGTAAGCCATGTCGCCTAACGGGAGAACTGTCTCAGATTGACCGGTCAGATTACAATGATAATGAAGTGTTCGCACTATCTGGCGAGTCTACGGGCCGATACGGAAAACTCGCGTGGGGCTGATAAAAATTGGTTTAACACCTAACAGTACATATCTAGGGCTTGACCCCGACTTCTTCCCCTTTGAATCTGGAGGGGATGAGTTTGCCCATAATCCTCTAGCTATGCCTTCCTTAATGCCATAGAGGGGTTGAACCAATGATCCAAAGTTTGTCTGTGGAGAGCCCATGAGATGTGCGTCAGCAACCCGCCGGTTGGTCGTGCATAATCAAGCCGACCGAATCACGCTGAGGGTCTATCTACTCAGGCTATCTTCTCCACCGGGAGATAAATGAAGGACTAATTTGATCCCGGTCACTCAGGCCTCAAACCTGATACGCCTTTCACAAGATAAAAGAAGAATATTATCCCATAAACCGTCCCAACCGCCTACGCCCCACGCCCTAAGGGTCCAATGAGGCAAAACCAACGCTGCTTGACCACTCGATAAAGGGAATAACATAACCTTATCCAATCTATGCCCGCGCATAACGACGTTGTATAACTGCAAGTGAATACGAGGGCACCCTATACCCATGTATCTTTCAATGTTTTCGGCATGTGGAACTCAACTGGCAAGGCTGCCATTGGAAGGTCATCATATCCGTCCCAACCTATAACTCCATCATAAACATGCAGAGACCTAACTCTCCGCTTCAATCCCATCAATACCGCCCAGTGTCAATAATAATTCAGTAAAAACAACATGGCACGTGGCGTAGCTTCCCGGGCCCGACCGCAAAGTACAAATGTTTCAAACGCAAATGATCGGAACAGTGGTGGGTGAGGTGGAACTATACCCGGTACAAGGTCCAAGATGACGGGTGGTGGTGGTGGAGGTGCAAGAGAAACATGTGGGGTGCCCTCTAAATTGCAATGGTCAGCTCGATGCCCATCAACTGTCCTACCATGGCATCTGAGAGACACAACAAGAATCTCAAATAATCCGTCACAAAGAATGCATCGAGGTCCAGCTATCTCATGATCCGTATCTACTCTAATCGACTCCGTGTGAACTGATCCTCTAACAAGTCTACCTTTCGCGATCCCGATCCGCTCTGGAACCTGTGTCGTCTCAATCAACAATCCTTCAAAAGGAAAGGGTATGTCGGCCCTCAGATCATCAATCCCAGAATCAAACCAAGAATGTGGGCGACTAAAATCCTTCGAGAGAAACAGAACCGGCTATGATGTCAATTGCTTAAACCGATATATGGCTTCATGGGCAAGAGCTGATTCGATGATGGTGATACCAAGGTAATGTGCTCGCAGCCATAACGGAAAAGGTAAGTCCTAAAAGCTAGATGACTATACCTAGACAAGATACGTAACCTAAGATCCTAACCAACAATTAAAATGACACACCAGCCACGATGTATCCACGAATCCAAACAGTGGCTATACAAGTCTTCATCACTTGATATCCGTCACCTCCCTGCTTCCAAACATCGATATAGCCTCTATGTTGTGACCACGCAAACTCCTAATTCGTCACAAACAATTGGGAATGACTCCCAAGTAGCTCAAGCAATCTATGAGGAATAGTCGACTAAGACTAGTGATTTGGAAACAAGGGGATACAAGTGTGCCCCATAAACACAAACAAATCAAGCAAATATAAAAGAGAGAGGGTAGGTCATGCAAAGAACAAATATGCGTGAGCAAGCCTACCATAGAAGACACACAACCCTAATCAGATCATGCTGAACCAAACATATATTAGGGTACAATAAACCATGAGTAAGCATGCTAGAATCCAATAGGTGAAATTAACGCAAGCATAAACAACCACAAGGGTGGCCAAATATCAACCAGTGGCGGATCACCAAACATTTGTAGCCTATGTTCATCGGTCAATGAACCATGTGTCTAAATGATACCCAACTCAAGTTCAAGCTTCAACTTTTATAAAGTCATAGAGATTCGTTCTGGTCCCCAATGGAGTCGCCAATTTCAGATCTCACCCATCCATTTCTTCCACGCAATCACAATATTAATAGAAAGTGAGTTGATTTTCTGCTTTGAAAAATCATTCCCGTTGAGGAACCGCAGGTTCGAGTCACCAATTTCATTTTATTATTTATTACTGGAAAAATCGCGAAGAACAAAACTCATCACCCGCCAGAAAAGCTGGTCCACTGTAACTAGATTTGGTTCTGGGATCAAAGTTACTCATTGGGAAGGTACCCCATGTTGAGAGCACTCCTCTAGGCCCTAACTTGGTCCCTACTAGTGA
The DNA here is from genome assembly GCA_016808115.1 of Tetrastigma voinierianum. Taxonomy (NCBI): domain Eukaryota; kingdom Viridiplantae; phylum Streptophyta; class Magnoliopsida; order Vitales; family Vitaceae; genus Tetrastigma; species Tetrastigma voinierianum. The sequence goes on along the minus strand of JAEQBH010003190.1, from coordinate 213,701 downwards.
ATCACATGTACATACAACAAAGACCATAACCCCACAACATACAACTCGGATCACACCCACTAATTGGTATCTAAAAGATAAGAACACTCAACTGGGGTAATAGAAAATATAGACTGCATCTTCTTTTTGGCCACAAGTACATTAAAGGTTAGCCAACAAACATAGCAAGCATGAAGACACCAAACATCAAGATCTGTGAATTACCATCAATAAAGTTATTACACCTGGTCCCAGCCAAGCAGAGGCGTTAGTCGCTCATTTCCGTAAGGCCACATTCCCAAAAATTAAATATCAAAGCAAGAAACAGAGAACCACACATTTGCATCTCAGCCACTCATTGATGCTATAACACTTAGTATCTATACAAACGCTGTTTATTCATTTCAGCAATCGCCCCCACATAAATTAATTGTGATTATTGAAGTGCCAATCAACCACCTTTGACCTGACAGACCCTAATTCTTACAAATCCAAATGAACCAAGATTAATCGACCAAATCCTCATTTCAGATCCAAAACATGAATACTTCCTACACTTCATCCTGAGTGAATGGACGGACCACAAAAGGTCATGGGTTCAAATTTCCAAATTTGAAATCAAACTACCCCTACAAAATCGACAAACGCTTGATCGAATCTCGTAACCGGTCGAGCTTAAGGAGAAAATTCTAAAATTTGTCAAAACGATTTCACGTAGTAAGGAAGCCAAAAAACAAAAAAACAAAATGAAGGTACACCCTAACACCTAAATGAGTGATGAACTGGAATCTCAAACAATGCAAAATTTTAATCGCTATTTCAAAAACAAAACTTAAATCTAATTGGTTGATCCTGCTTCCTAATCACCAAATTGCTGATATAATTTCAAAATTTGTCAGACCCCAAAGATCGTGAATCCAACAAAACAAAATGGAGTAATAATTCAACTCCTAATGGTCAGAACCCATACAAACGATGTTTAATAATTCCTCAATCCATGTTCCGAAACAACTTAATTAATCACGATCCGTTTCCACTCCAATCATCCGCCAGAAGTTCTAAAATTTTTCAGAATCCTTTTTTCGTAATCCTCTCACAAAGTCAGGAACTTAACAAAACAAACAGAGTACAATTTCGACTTCGAATGACTGAGAACCAATCCAAACAATGCCTAGTGCCCTAAAACTAGACTACAAACATCAAAGGCAAAGATGCTTTAAAAGAAACAGGAGAAGCAATACTAACGTTTTCATACTAGAGATTCACAAATTGCCTCCCTTTGTCTTCCTTCTTTTATGCCTCCAAAACCTAGTATCCACTCCCTCAAAACTTTAGGAAATCCCCCTTCGAAATGAGAGAGAGCACTCCCACCTGAATATGGAGAATCCCTCATTCTTTTTTTTCCCTTTTTTTTTTTCTCCTCATCCCTCTCCTTTCTCCCCTTCTTTTTCACATTTTTTTGCTTCTTTTTTTCCTTCATAAACCTCCGGAAGCATCTATTTTGCACACCTTTCGCCTCCTCTCAGAACTCCCCAATCAATCTCAAACTTCCCACCATAAACACTCTATTCATGAGCTAAGCCGCCAGATATCCCTTTGCTTAACCACCAAGAATCCAAATGCACTCAAGGTGGGTTTCAAGCAACCCAAAAAAATGGCCCACAAATGGGCCTAAACCGTGCCTAGGATTGATTGAGCTTATGGGCCCGAACCAAGTAGGATTTGGGCTCCAAAATCACCAAAATTAGTGCTCCATACAACCTGGCACAATGATCTGGATGAACCGGTTCCCAACCGGTCGATACGGTTGAGAAAAAATTTGAAAATTTGAAAGAATGTTCCTTGAAGAGTAAGGAATCCAAAAAATAAACAGGGCATGATTTGCCTGACGAGGGAGACATGACCAAAACAAGCATCGGCTGCCGTAAAATTAACCTCGTCGACACTAAATTTCAACTAAAACCACTGAATCCCTACCGAAGTTGGTTCTAGAGGATGGACCTACGATCGCTTCTCAAGAGTTATCCGTAAATTCAGTTAACGGAGGTCAGTCTAACAGAAATTGTTCGGTAATTATATTATGTTTTCAAGAACAAAAACATTTTGTTTGAAAAATGCTGTTTTCACACTCGCTTAAGCATGCATGAGGAGTCATGAGGTCGAGATGCGGGATGGGTGTATCACATTCTCATCCATAAATACGTAGATTCTCAGCAGTGATCAGATGCTTTTTACTGAACGCTTGCGTGCCATTGCATGAGCACTCGGGGAGTAACCTAAATAGGAAAATTCAACCATCGGGTATCGCCACCTGCCAGACCCCTTTCAAGTACATGAGCATTCGTGAAGACACTGTGAGGTCGCAGAAGAAAGCCACATGGCTTGGGTTATATGTTTTGTAAAATATGTATATAATATTATGATTGAAACTATTGTAATATAGTTGGTTATATTTTGATGAGTATGGATATGTGTCCCGGCGAGTTATTTATCATGCGTATGTGGCTCCCACATATGAGACATAAAGCCTGTGAGGGTTTACTTCAAGCGCTGGGTCAACTGGCTCTCAGCTGGGGCACACGCGAACCTAAAGGTCCAAACCAATTTGTTTGTTTAGTTTTCAAGATTTTTTTTTTTTAATTAAAACACATTTTTTCCCTTTTTTATTCCACCCAAAAAAAAATCCTTAGAGTTTTTCCTTTTGATACATATGGAAAACAATTTTTTGTTTGTTTTTTTTTAAAATTTAAAATTTAAAATTTATATTTTTCCCAAGGGGAAACAAGGAACAACTTCCTTTTTCCGAAAAAAAGTATTTTCCTTTGCTTAAACAAACGTTTTGTTCCTTTTATCCAAAATCCTTTTTCAAACAAACGTTTTATCTTTTCCTTAAGAAAATAAAACTTTTTTACCTCCAGAAAAGATTATTTTGATTTCCCAAAAAATAACCAAAGGAAATTTGTTAAACAAAATCTCCAATTAAATAATTATTTAAAAGGAAAAACAATAAATTCTTTTTTAAAACCGTCTGTTTTTTTTAACAAGGAAAGGAAATTTTTCCTGATATATTTTTTTCTTTTTTTTGGTTAAACAAGGAAAGAAAATTTTTCATTTTTTTCTGGCTTCTCTTTCTCGATCACCTTTTTTTTTTTTTTTTTTCAACGACATACTTTTTTTTTTGGACGAACCAACCTTCATAGATCTTTCTTCCTGTTTTTTTCCTTTCCCCTTTTAGTTTGTTTTAAGGCTGTTACAAATGTTGCAAATCGGCAAGGGAAAGACAAAAATTACAAAAAAATAAAATAAAAGAAACATGCAAAGTTAAAAATGCAAGATTGAAGTCTTGTCGGTGATCTACATGATCGAAATGCCTCGAGGAAATAATGATTTCCTTAAAACAGATTTGTCGTCCTTCTAGTGTTTAGAGAAAATCATGTCGATGTCTATCTCCTAAGATAAAAACCACTTGATGAATGGCCAGCAAAGCGCCTACAGCTACTCCAACAAATTGTAAAACATTTGCACTATCATCGACGAAACGAAAAAAGAAGTAGACAATTTATGATCCGCTAAACTTCAATAAGCAAATTTTTGAAGAGACTCACAGACACACATATACACATAAATTTTTTGAAGAGACTCACACAAACACAAACATACCCACACATACACACACATATAAGACATTAAAGCCAACGAAGGATAGGAAGGACAACCCATAAAAGGTTTTAAAATCCTTTAAACATTATACGTTTGTACAACGGTTTCAAAAATTAATCCCTCAAGCGTACGGTTAATTTCATTCATACAAAAAAAAGAAATTCTTTATAAAATTATATTCAATTCACTCAATGTAAGAAAGTATAACAATCTATTTTAATTCACGCGATGCCAGTTTTTTTAAGCGCAGTTGAAAAGGTTTTTACCCTCGATCATTAACTTTAAAACCTTCTTGAGATCGGACAATACAGCACTGAAAATTTGATCGAACACGCACAGTTATCAAAAAATGGATTGAAAAGAATGAAATAACTCTTAAATAAGAATACAACTCTCAAGTTTTAGAAAAATAAGTCTTTCTTATTTGGATATAAAAATACCCTCATCAACTTCTTGCTCGTCTCTCATCATTGCACCTTTTGACATAACTATATATAGAGAGAGATAAGTATTTGGTCAGAAACCAACCTGTATATTGAATCAAACTCTTTTGAATTCTGAAATGCCAATGAATATGCTGGTCGTATCAAGTGGGCATGAAATCAAATGACTTGACAAGGCACGCACACCCAATGGGAATTGATAGCAAAAGTCAGTCCATGTTGCACAAAACCCATGTTATATTCTTATCTAGAACTTGGAATAATTCCATTTACCAGCAGTGCCCATCCAGTCAGCCTGTCAAGCTTTTAGCATGGTGTTTCTTGGTGTAAAGAAAGGGTAATTATTTACATATATAGGCCAGCACTGTATACCATGGAAAGGTGGGCTGAAAGGGGCAGGGGAATATTGGAAAATTAGAGAATGGTAATATCAAAAAGGTTGTCTCCTTTGGGTTTTGGTGGAGAATATTGTTGGTGCATGCGCCACAATTAAGTTTGAATAACCATGACGTGCACACAAAAGTCTTCAATTAATATTGGAATATTGTTGGTGCACACAATTAAGTGTTCAAGGGTTCTTTCCATGTGTCATTGCATTATCCATCATGCATCTTCTTAATTTCTTGGGAGGTTTCATGAGGATGTGATGTGAAATCTGTATTTATATATAAAGAGAGAGGGCTTGGTTTGCAAGAAATATTAATACAGGAATAAAAATATTAAGAAGAATGATTTTTAGTACTTATTAATGCAAGAAATATAAATGCATAATTCAAATGCATTGGTCTTTTGTGACTTGTTTGCATGGTAAATCCAAATGATTTCATGTGCATTCAGATGAAGGCTTTCTCTGAAATGTAATGTTAATGTAATATGATCATAACGTTAATATAACAGATTTTTCGTTAATATAATTACTTCATTCTTCATATTCAATTAACCATAAAATAATCACAAACGTTCTTTATTTTACATCATATAAAACATTTTCTTTGAACATTGAATATTTTCTTTCAAAACGATTTCTTAACCGACACAATGACTCATTTGAAAATAAACCATTTTCTTTTGTTCTACCCACACAGAAGATGCCTTTCACTTTCAAAGGATTTAGTTTTTAGGGTTTTAAGAGTGTAAATATTTTAAGTTTTTTAGGATTTGACAAGTTTTTTTTTCCCCGAGAATGACGGCTTAATGTAGAATATATACTGAGGGTTTTTTTCTCCCCTTGTGAATGACGGCTAGCTTAAGGTAAAAGAGAGGTGGGGGTATTTGTGTCTTCTCAAAGGGGTGTACTATTCAAGAGCTTTTTTTTTTTTTAAACTATTTGGGGTGTTTAGTTCTTATTGGTGTTTCACAGCACCTTAATTACATAAATCCCCCCTAACCTAAAATCATCAAAAATAAGTGTATACATCCAAAACATCCATATGAAAAAATCTTGAGCTCTATATGTTATATTATATATACATATAGACTCGAGCAAACATCGGAGTAATGAATGGGAAGCTTTGTGAAAATTGAGGTGTCTGTGGAGATGACCAGTAGGAACCTAAAACCCGAAAACCTGGTAACACTAATCTTATACCCATCTCCGATAACACTAATCTTATACCCGTCTAGATAACGCTAATCTTATACCCATCTCATTATGGGAAAAACCCGAAAAAAAATTCGGGCCATTGCCATCTCATCTCTAGTGGCCGCTTCCAATTATTTGATAATATTACTATTATTCCACGTTCGACAAGTGAGAGTGGCAGGCAAGGCAAGGCGGGAGGGGCTGACGTCAGAGAGACGAAGACCCCATTTTTTTAAGTACACTTGGGATTCTATGTCTTAACGTTCCCTACAACTTTTGCACTACTATTCAAGCCACCACAACATGAAGAAACATCATCATCTCCATCTCCATCTCGACCACCAATCCTTCTTCTTCTAACCAGAGATGATTCAAATGATAAAATCACTGTCTTTTCAAACTTTTTGGCCCCTATATATTGCTTCCATATATGTATATATTCTTTTCTTTTGTCCATAATCCCCCCACTTTTTGCTGTAAAAATGGGGTTAGATGCCCAGAAAATGCTTATTATATATCACATGGCCATGGCTGCAACGTCCCTTTATATATCTCCCTCTTTCTTGATTATTATTAGTAGTAGTAGTACTGGAGTTCTTGGTTGGTTGTTGGGGCGTTGAGGAAAGCGATGTTGGTGAGGTTCAATCTGAAGGGTTGATTTATGCTCTAACGTAAAGAATTGATCTCCGATTGAGCCGCGCCAATATCACTTTACTGCGCCTCCAAGGATTGAAGTAGCCAAATGCTGGAGTGAAGAGGACTGAAACCCCAAACAAGTGTAGCCAGGGAGCATAGCCAAGCGAAGGCACACTATCGAACCACCACGTAAATGTGTCTATACTTCTTTTCTACTTTTTCATTTTTGATTTTATCCTATTTGTTGCACTAATCACAAGCTTAATATCAAAATAATTCATTTTTCTTTAAATACATAAATAGGTATCTTTTCAAAATAACCATCAAATTAGTTTTTTTTGTATTTTGAAACCACATTAATCTCCAATTGCAGTTTTAAAAATTAATCTTAAAATTACATGCATCAACTTCTTAGAATTGTATTTGGTGAATACAATTTTCAAAACTTCAGAAAACTAATTTGTTGATTATTTTAAAAAGAAATCTATTTATATATTTAAAAATAAATTGAGTTTGATAGAAAGCAAACTTCAGCTAATCACAACATATATATATATATATATATATTATATGAGGGCCTATTAATTTGATGGTGTTACATTTATTAGATACTTGGATATGCCTCCATCTTACATTTATAGGGTCGGCCAGATGGCTGCCACACAGAAAATTTAGGGTAAATTGTTGGTTTGTAGATTTGAGAATAATTTAAAAATAAACATAAAAAATAATATAAAAACTTGATTAACTACGATTTCATAAAAAATAGTTATATTTCAAGTAAGGTAGTACCTTAATAAATTGTAGGTACTACCTTAATAAACAATAAACATTATTTTGGTATTGTTGATTATGATAGTACCTTGAATATTAAGATAGTACTTATAATTTATTAACTAAAAAAATGTTATTTTATGAATCTATACTGAACCCTGTATTTTACATTATTTATACCTTAAAACTACTCTTAAATCAATAGGTTGTTTCTCGAAAAATTACATGAGAGCAGACCAAGACAAAAAGCCAACATGAAGGACTTGCTTGGTTCTTGTTTTTAAAAACTATTATTGAGAACAGTTTTTAAAAATATAAAGAATACAATTTTGGTGTTCTCCAAAAAGTGTTCTTATTCTTTAAATTTAATGTTTTCTATATTTTTTGTATTTTTCAGAACAAAATAAATTGGAAACCAAAACCAATTCTCCATGTTTTCCTTGTTATCGTTGTTTTTGAGAAAAAAAAAACAGTTTTGAAAACCATAACCAAGGAGGCCGTAAAGCTTCTTTAAACCAGTTAGTTTAACTGAAGTTTCATATACGATTTTTCCAAATTTTTTTATTTTTTATTTATTGAGGTCACTGCAAATGTATCTCATGACTCATGATGGAAAGTTGGAGAAAATAGCCTTCACCCTTTTGACCACCTTGGAAAACCACGGCCTGTATTTCTCCAAGTTGAAATTCTACGGAGAAGCAATGAACTATGGCTAGTCTTTTCCTAATAACCTAAATATTAATGACACGTTTTAAAAGCGTCAATAATATAAAGCGTCATTATTATTACTCTTTTAGTAGTGCCTCTACAATTTGTAAGAGTAAAAACAAATTTAGTTGTATTGGGTGCAACTAAGAAGATATTGGGTGGCTCTCTTTTCTCTTAATTTTTTCTCTGTTAGTCTCTTTTCTTTAAGCAAGAATGAGTAATTTTTTAGTCATTCTTGATTTAAAATAACCCATTTATATATTTTTTTACATTTTTTTCCTCAATAAAGCCGACATTCTTTCTCACATGATTCAGGTTTTTATACGTTCAAGGATGACCATTGGTTTCTGCCAGATGATTATTGTCGCTTCGCGAGCGGTGTAGCTTGTCGCCATCTTTAGATGACCATGGTTGTGTCGCTCCCGCACGACGAGATTTATTATTGTCAGAATACGACATTTATTTGTATTTGGGTAATTCAAATAACAAAGTATATATATATGATTAGGGACAAGAAATTAAATCAACGATCGGCTACAATACGCCGGGTGAAAACCTGAAAGCTGGGGCATATTAAGGCCACAATAAGAATATCAAATACGTAGACCAAATATCAAACGTAGCTGTTCGCTTCATTACGCTATTAACGCTAATATCGTTTTTTATCATGTTTTACCATTTTGATTATATATTTTTATGGATGTATTGCTAATTGAAATCAATGAAATTATATTTCTCTTCAAATAAAAAAGAAGATATTGGGAGAAAAAACAAAATTTTATTCATTTTAAATTATTATTTTACAAGGAAACGACTAGATAATGGGTAATAGTCAGTCTTTTCTACATAGACGCTTCCCATTATAGTATGAAAAAATTTAGTTGTATTAGGTGGTATTTGTTTTTTTCACTAAATAAAAAAAGTCAAAGATGATCTTTCTTTTTTTATTTCATTCTAATTCTAAATAGAACTTAAAAAAAAAAAATACTAGTGTTTAGTGTTGAATTGTTTGTTTTCGCAATTTTTTATTTTTATTTAGTACTGAAAAATAAAGAAAAATTAATATATATAACTCTTTTTATACAAAAAAAAAAAATCAAAACATTTGACTTCTTCAATTAAATAAACAATTTATATTTTTTATGCAAAATAAACAATTTATATTAAGTCATGAAAAATTGAAAAACAAAAATCTAAAAGAAAATTGTTTTTAATAAAAAAATTTAAAAACAAACACCCTCTAAATATTTGATTTGCTTTTCATTTAAGTAAAAATAGTTTGTTAATATCAACAAACATAATACAAAAAATCTTACCCATACCAATTTCATTCTACTTATATTTGAGCATACCAATATGTTACTTTTAATATCTTATCTTTTCATTCGGTCAGCACTGTATCTTTCTCTATATAATTATCTAAGGTAGCCTAGATTTGTTGTTTGAGCAGAAATTTTGATGTTAGTGCTAACATTTTTTAATTGCTTTGTCAAAATCAAACATATGAATATATGATCAAAGAGAGAGAAAGATTCTGTTAAACATACCAACTCCCTTTAATATCATGATTCACACCCTTTCTCTCGGGTATAGAGTGTCATACCCGTGCAAAAGTCTGCTATGAACTTTTAACACAATAAATAAGAATCAAATGTTTAAATATACGAGGAGATGGCCAACTTTGATATCATGTTAAAAGGATCTAACTCTTCTAAAAATTCAAGTTTATAAAATTTGGATTTAATATGAATATCATACTTCACAATTCATATTGACAATCCAGTTAGCATCCACGGTTTCAAATCAAAAAATTGATAGCTACATCAAAATTCATTACTGCATGAGGAGTACAATTCTATAGAAAACAAATCTGCAAAAAAATGAACTTATTGAGTTCAGGAGTCATGTCATGGGAGATTCATGGAACAATCAGCACCATAAAAAAATAATAATTAATCATAATTGATACCAAACGGGTCCTAAAAGATGAATTGTAAATTAAAAATTCACACTGTATGTTGGATAAATTGGCCAGGATGTATTAGATGATTTGAAACAATGAATTAGATGATATGTAAGGGGAGTAGAATTCTATGATAGTAAATTAAGTTTCCAAGGAGAGATTAAAATCAAGGTTTTCGTTTTATTGTTGAGGTAGCTAGCTAGGCCCTCATACATATGACTCCTCCCTAATTCGAATGAACCCTTAAAAGGCCAACTTGTGTCCTTTCCACTCTTTTTCACTCCAACACTTAACAATTGATTTAAAAACTTGTTTAAATGCAAGTAAATCCAAAATGTCTTAATGTTTGATGCACAAACTTGGAATTTTTAAAGAAATACAAAGTTGAAAACTAAATCTGTAAGGCTTTGAATTTACTGTTTTCATGAATAATAGATTCCGTTTTCGATAAGTTATGTACTTGATTAGAAACGGTCAAATGAATAATAATTCTCAAAAAACGAGCCCTGAGAATCGAAAATGTTCAGAATAATGTATTGAGTCTAAAGAAATTGAAACGGATTAAAACGGAATTCGTTTAAGGGGTTTGAAGCGTCCGACTATTTATGACGAAAATGCCTTTTTTACGAAATAGTTTTAAAAATATTCCTTGTAACCCTAGATTTTTTTCTAAAGCATGTTCATGATAGGAAATAAATTTAATTAGAGTATTCCATAGTCAATTTTATGATTGGATAATCATGGAATATTTTCGGAGATTTTATGGATATAGGAGTATTATTTTCAAGGAGGGCATTTAAGTCATGTAATGAGTAAGCCTAATCTAAGTAAGCAAAGCAAGAACCAATAGAATGGTGCCATGCAAGCTTGGTGATCCATGGATAAAATGGACTCCATGAGAGTTTTCCATAAATTTTGATATTTATCATAAATTAGTTAATCTCTAACTATGGTTAGTGGATGAGTTAAAAGGATAACTAAAGTCGCTTAACTTTTGGTTAGTTAAAGTTAACTAAAGTTAAAGATATTTGTGTTAGCAAACCATGAGAGTTAGTTGCTTTAACTATGGTTCAAGAAGTGATTTATGAGCATAAAAGTGGAATTACCGCTGACTATATGGTTATATATGGACCAATGAGAATGCAAGATGCTAACCAATGGCATGGGGTTAATTTAAGGATAATTGGAGGGCAAATTAGGCATGAAAAAGGATCATTTAAGTGCATTGGACTTGTCTTTGGGTGTGCATACAGGTGAGACAAGTTTGAAAGGAAAAAGTGGAGAAAAAAGGGGAGCATGCAAGGGAGAAAATTCTCCAGCCCCTGTCCAAGCTTTTCAAGTGATTCTCATGCCATTTCAAGTCCATTTCAAGTGTTCATCATGTCCATGAAGGACCCTAGATCAAAGCCTAAGTGAAAAAGCAAGTTTTTAAGGTGAGATCACTTACTAGTCTATGAATTTAGCTGTTAATGGAGTGTTCTGGGTTATATGATGGGTGTAAATGAGTTTCTTGGCATGTCTTTTTTATGTAGATTTGAAATTGTAAGAGATCACGAAACTGTTAAATATCAAGACACCAAAACTCTTGTAAGGTAAGTAATTAGGGTTTTATGGATTATTTATCTAAACCTTCAATTGAGTTATATTAAGGCTTTATCTATTAAATTGATATGATTCTAGGTTGATTTTGCTAAAAAATTGAAAAGAAAGAATGAGATTATAAGGATTGTAAATTTAGGTCAACCTTGGATGTTAATGGAAGTGATGTTATTTGATTGGTTTTAATTGATTTAATTGCATTACTTGAATACTTGAAGGAATTAATGGAATTAAAATTTGAAAAGAAAATGAGATATGAGAGGGTTAGGCCAAGAGAGGGTTTAATTGAAAATGCATTGGTTTGATTTAGTTTAATTGAATCCATGGCATTGGATGAATTGTCGAATATAATTTGTTGAAAGAAAATGGAAGAAATTGAAGAAAGAATGATGAATGTGTGACACAGATTCACTCACCCTAGAAAAGTATGCAAAAGTTGAGTTTCAATTGATTTTGGCCAAATTGAAGTGATTAAATGCCTAATGGAATGTATTAGAATTAAAGTTTTAAGAAGAAGAATTGATTTAGGTGTAAATGAAATTTTTACTAAGGTGAAGGGCATTATGGGTTTTTCACTTTAAGCATGCTAATGACTTGATTTAAGGCTTGTAATGATGCTGTCATGAGCCTTGATTTAATTGGAAGTGAATTGGTTAAGTTGAATAAGAAATGTTATATGTTTTCTAATTCTAATAGAAAGTATATTATAGTTAATGGTTTAATTGAATATGATTAAGGTACGAATGTTAATGGATTTTATGGATAATGTGACTTGTCGGAGGAAAGTGATTAAGGACAAAGGTGGAGGTGGAAAGTTTTTAAAGGAGGAAAAAAAGCTTAAATAACTAAGGTGAGGGAAAATGTAAATGTTTATTGAAGTATATATATATTAATGTTTACAAATATATATGTTTTCATATCTATTATAAATGTTAGTAATGAAAAGAAATGTGGTTTTTCTTTGATTTTAATTATGTTGAGAAAATATGAAATGATTATGAATTCCATAGTTTTATAAAGGATGATTTATGGTTTCCATATTAAATAAAATGTTTATGAATATATATTTTATATACATATGTTTATATGAAAATGTTTATGATTGAATCCATGGTTACCCTATTTTACAAAGATAAAGTTTAAAGGAAAGTCGACTTGCTGCTATAAGCCGGCAAATGGTACATGGAAAGGGATATGGTTTTTTACAAGGTTGATGCATATCGCCGCTGCAATGGAAAAGTACCGAAAAGGTTACCAACGCACGAAGGACGATTCCATAGTGCAATACCCAAAGAAGCACCATTTATCAAAGGTTCCTTTTGGGCCATCATATCGCGCAAATGTTTCATCTGAGGTCCTTTCATGGGCCAATGGTGGTTAACACAAGTGGTTCCATCGGGATACGAAAGATTCAAAAGGAAGAAAAAGAAGAAATATTTATTGAAATGAGATATTTATATAATTGTTTTACACATTGTATTTGAACTATATCTGGAAAATTTATTTTTCTATGAACTGTGCTCACATTAAGCTCTTTTAGCTCACCTTTTTTCCAAAGGTTTTATAAAATGTTTTTAGGGGTAGAGACCACTTAGCAGTTTGCTATCCCCGCACGTTGACATTCTCGCCTCACGCCACAAACTATTCTTTTTAAAACGATGTAATCTTTGTAAATAACTACTATGTGCCCCCTTATTTTGTGGTAAATAAACATAAATGTTTTAAAGAAATGAACTATGAAAGCTCGATCCTCAGGTGGTAGAGGCACGTGAGGCGGTCGGGTGAACCCACTATACTCCCGTGGTAACTGCGACAGGTTATTGTTTATATCACTCTGCGAAACCGAAACGATTTAATGATTTATACCGCTCGCATGGATCTGATACCGCGGTTTAGACGAGCAAAACGGACATTTTTCGACGGCGCGCCCGCCACAACGGAAATGTCCCCGTGAGTGGCACCAACCGATTCAAATATGATCATGCGTGATTTCACTAAAGAAGAAACAACAAATTCACCCATCACGTATCAAAGGTACATCACGAACATTCTCGTCGATCGGCGATTTAACTTGTAAAAGTGGTTTTCAAGAATGTTCTAAATCCAGAGCAACTTAGCTCGAACAGGAGTCGAACATCCCAACAATCAAGATCCATGTTCTCAGAACATCGGCATTTAGAACCATCCCAATGATTTAATATAGTTTTATCGGCATAGAGTTCGACAATTTAAACGCTCATGCTGAACCTTATAAAAATACGATTATGTTTAAACGTTACAGAAAATGAGTCGTCGAGAGGCCATCCCAGCCAAGAGTGAGGGTTCTCAGAAAGTTGTTCTGCTTCAAATGAGGAACATAAGCATGAGTCTCGTTATCGTTCCTATTCCACCTCCCTCGTTCCTTCTCGTAGCCTTTCACAGTAGACCATCGCCCCGCAGCCGCGGGAGTTAATATACCGCTGACCGTGACGACTCAGATTTTGCAAAGATTTGACATTCGTCACTGAGCCATGCTATCTAACAGAAGGCAAGGAAATTAGTGGGCAAGAAATTATGACTCGCGAATAAAAATCCCGTAAAGGCGCGACGTGGCTAGAGGGTAATGAGAGGTTCAGCAGCGCAGATGTTCCTGAAGGAGCGTATGGTGACATATTCTACTTTCCCTTGGCTGGCACGCAGCACTCGGACAAAGGGAAGGCATAACAGAGACGACACATGGTGGGGCAACCCGGCATGACGCTTAAAGAGAAGTTTCTGGTGAGAGTTCCACCACTACCATAAAGATCGTAAAATTGAAGAATTTTTCAAGCTCGAGCTGTGGGACTATGTCATGATGACATAAAGCAGTTCCTCTAATCTAATATACGATGCCCCCTCTGCTGCATCAACAGATACGCAGCAAGAGGCTCTCCAGCAACTGAGAAAAGAGATCAAGAGTATCAGGCGTCGTCAGATCAACTATGGACGTGGTCGAGGTCGCCATCGTGATAGAGAGGAGCTTGGGATTAGCCCCACGCATCACTGTGGCTCGGCAAGGGCCAAGAGAGACTTGATTCATTTCGACTCGTGGTGGATCTAGTAAAAGTCAAAGAAGGGAGGAAAATCACCACAATGCGCGTGTGATAAGATAAGTCGTGGGCAAGCATTCAGCCAGAGTTCAAGAAAAACCATCGACCCGGAACTTCTTTCACCCCGAGATAGCAATGCAAAGAAGTGAGAGGTCACATGGGGAATGCATGGGGCACTCATGTCATATGATAAATGCCATTATTTTGCAAAGGAATGTCCACAGTTAGTGTGACGCCCCAAATCTCGGGGGTCCGTTGACAACCCATCAACCCGTAGAAAACCTGTGTTTCTCATATCACAGACCGGGTTATATGAGTAAAAATGGCACATCGCCTACACATCATATCACCTCAAACATCCAACTATATTGCAATAGTTTCCTTGGCAAGAGTTGTTACATCACTCTAATACAAACATATTAAAATTAAGAATTATAATACATGTTTTACAATATATATCAAAGCCACAACCGGCTTTTCTTCAAAAGTGGCCTCTAGTGAGCGCCGGCCTTCTCCCTAACACCCCGTACCTAAAATAATTTTCTCTCGAAGGCAGCAATGCCCAGTTGAATTCTCCTATGAGGGCTACTCCCACCTAAATCGCATTACGCAATGGCACATCACAACATCCACATTCATACACCACAATGCATACATGGAATGATTTATATCATGCATGAAAATGCTTCCATGCCCATACCCCGAGTCACCTGATCACCCCTCACACATGCCTGCGCCAGTGTGAAAATCGCCACCGGTAATGCCAACGACGTTCAACTACCGGAAACTTGTCGCCACCAACACCTACGCACTTGCCATCGGGTAACCATCCCGGTAGTCAACCCGACTCTAAACACTCAACTCTCTAGGTCTAAGTGATGAACATGACCGTATGTTTTCTCTTAGGCAATAGAACTTTTCATCACATCAAGCCCCTAACACCCAAGGCGTAACTTTTTTCGGATAGTACCACTGCCTCTCACACCGCAAAACCTTTGGATAGTACCGTGCCTTTACACCCATTTAGGCCTTTACACCACTCTGCTCCTTACACCCATTCGGGTCTTTCACACCCATGCAAAACCTTTTCGGATAGTACCGTGGGTCTTTTACACCCATTCGGGTCTTTTACACCCATGCAGGACCTTTCGGATATTACCACGGGTCTCCTACACCCGTTCCAAGAACGCCCAACACACACTAATTATTTCTTATTTTATAATTTGAACTATGAGTCTTTATTGGACGTAGTCCCAAAAACAACTCAACCCACATTCACCATTAATGGTGAATAGCCATACCGTGCACCCACACCTATTTTTTCAGTCGTCTCGCATATGAAATGCATTATGCCATTTTCATACAACACATGCCAATATATCAATCATGCATATATTAACAAAATTCACATACTAACCACATGTTATTTATTCTTAGCAATAACATTAAAATTAGCTCACATGGGCTAATAAACAATTTAATTTCCAATGGATCACACACAATTATATTTCACATAATTCGAACATTCATGTTAACACATCAATTAGCATGCATTAATATCTCATTTTCCAATACACATTTCAAGCCATTCAATTCAACAATTATAGTTTTATCCTTCACACATCATTCATGCTCCTCATGTTTCACAACAACATACAAGCAAATTTCACATTGACCATTTTGGTCCAGCGCAATCCGGACTATTTTAACGATCCCAAACCTGGCAGTGGGCTGTCAGTGGGTGGCCTGCTGGCTTATCGGTTACTTTGAAGCAGAATCTATGGCCATTTAAGCCTCACATTACACCAAACCATTATCCATTGCCTTTTTAAAACAAGGAATATCAAGTAGGAGAAACCCACCTCCCAGAATTTTTTTTCCAAATCCCTCATAGGTGTATGCGTGGCCTTGATGAGCAACTTGCCTCTTGCTCGGCAGCAAAGTGAATCAGAGCAATGAGTATAGAGAAGAAATTGGACTCTCTCTCTCTAAAATCATATGCACCTCCCTCATTTATGTGCAAACCAAATGGAGGGAGATGTCTTCTTCTTTCATTTAATTCCTTGCATCCTTAGTTTGACTTTTAAGGGCTCTTTGACATGTGACAATATAAGCCATTTATCTCTATCCTCTCCTGTGTGTATATCCTATGGATACATCTAATGGTGACAGCGTGCATCGCATCTCTCATGGCTGTCATGCGGCGCTTGGCGGCGGTGCGCCAGCGTGAAAACTCCGTCGCCGAATTGACGAAATTCGATGTGGTAGCTAGATTTCGCGAGACGATTCCAACGGTGAAGTCCATTTTGTCATCCGATATCTAGGCACCAGGTGTCGTAACCGATATCGTTAAAGGGTCCAAATAGTGCTAAAATGACTATTAATTATTGATGTAACATGTACGTGGCAATGTGGTATTCACTTATCTCTTTTCTTAGCTATTCCATCCTCTCTTCTTTCTCTTCTCTCTAACCCTCACCACACGCCCCATTTGGAACCACCATCCCCCTTCCACCCACCCATTGACCTCGACCCCACGTGGGGCTATCGGGCTCGACCAGCTGCTTCAATTTTTGGAGGGTTGGATTTGTAAAATTAAGGCAGAATAAATCGAGCCGTTTGGCTCGGCGTTTGGCAGTGGCAGTATTTAGTTTGGCGATGGTCGATTGACACAGATTTTTATTTAATTTTTAAGTAACTAGCAGATTTTCAAGGATCATCTATAAAATTTAATGTTTATTTATCTTTTGGCAACATAGGGGTTTGAAAATAATAATAATTATAATATATGATTAATATATTAAACTTTTGTTGTTTAACATTTTATTTTCAATTTAATGTATATTTTAATATAATTTATATGATAATTTAATATTCAAAAAATCTTGTGTATTTATTAAATAAATTACAATTTTAATATTAAATATATTTTATTATCATTAATCTATTTTAAATATTTTATTCATTTTTATTTATCCTTTTAAATTTTATCAATCATATCTTTTTCTAAACAAGTTATTTTGTTTAAATTAGTAAAATTTATCTTTAATTCTCAGTGCTCATTTAAATAATTCCTTACTTCAAATGTAGTGTTAATTACAATAATGTTATTTTAAAATAGTTAAAAAATTATATACTATCATAAAGAATGAAAGAAAGGAAGAGAGAAAGCGAGAGAAACAGTGCTCAAAAGTGCGTTTCTCTTATCTTTCATTATCAGGGATCCCATATATATAAGGGTCTTCATTAATATAATACTAAGTACATCAATAATGATTCACCGATAAATGTGTGGTCATTCATATTTCTCAATGAATTATTTATAACACTCTCTCTTAAATGACCATCACTAAATAGTTAGTACTGTCTCATTAAAAACTTTGCCAGTAAAACCCAATAGGATAAAACACAGTTGAAGAGGGAAAAAAGTGCGATCATTAACATCTTTAGCATTCTCCACTGGTAATTACATATGCCATTTTGAATCTTTTACAGCGCATACTAATCTAGTGAGACAAAGTTTTATGAGATAATTTAGCAATTAGGCGGGCTTTTGTAAATAAATCTACTAGATTATCACTAGACTTTGTCTATTGCACATTGATTTTACCATTGTTCTAAAGTTCATGAGTATAAAAGAATTTTGGTGAAATGTGCTTAGTTTGATCACCTTTAATATATCCTCCTTTGACATATCTGTAACATTATCTATATAATCTTTGTGGATTAATTTCTTGATAAAAGTCAATTCACATGATTTCTCATATGTTGTATCAAGGATCTCGACCAAACACATTCTAGACTAACCTTAGTGCATGACGAGTATTTCTAAATGGTTGGAGGTAGCCGTATTGTTTATTTTACACTAACCTCAAGGATATGGTATTTCCATAAATATATCTATCTGTAATGAAACTTTAATGAGGTTCGAAAGAATAGCTTGCACATCTATACTTGAAAATTCATGGTTTCATTGTTTTGGAATAAAATAATCCCATGTCACATGTTCCACAGAGATATCTTAATACATGTTTAATTCCATTCCAGTGCCTTTTAGTTAGAGCTGAATTGTATCTTGCTAGTAAATTAACTGAGAAAGAAATGTTTGGTTGAGTATAATTTGTAAGATACATTACTACTGTGCATTGAGATGTAATTAACAGGACGAGCAATTCTGTTTTCTTCACTGATACGAAAAGGATCTTTGGTCATTTCAAGCGACCTGACAACCATGGGGGAACTAAGGAGGTGTGATTTATCCATATGAAAGCGCTTCAGGACTTTTTTTTTTTTTTTTTTTCTGTATATGTTGATTGATGGATTAGTACACCATTTGAACAATGCTAGATTTGCAAGCATAGACAATATTTTGTTTTCCCAAAATCTTTCATTTCAAATTCCTTTTTTAAGTAGTCAATTGTTTTGATGAGCTCTTCAAGAGTCCCAATCAAATTCAAATCATCCACATATACCGCAATAGTTGCAAATCTAGTTGCTACTTTCTTGATAAAAACACATGGGCAAATTGAATTATTCACATATCCTTCTTTGAGCAAATACTGGCTTAAACGTTTATACTACATTTGACTAGACTATTTTAATCCATATAAAGATTGTTGTAACCAGTTGAATACGCTTTGTGGTTTGAATTCATTAATTCCCAGATAATTTGAATCCATCGAGATTTTCCTTTCTATATTAGTATCAATAGATACATATAAATGAGAACATGACTACATCCATCGACCGCATGTCAGTCATAGAGGCCGTTAAATATATTTAATAGTGAAATATAGTTTGCATCCATGCGGGAGAATCGTTTCCTCATGAAAAATCAGTTCCATGTCTTTGTGAAGCCTTGGGCGCGAGTACTTTATATTGCACGATTTCATTTTGCTCATTTCGCTTTCATACAAAGTTTCATCGATATCCAACAGATTTGATAACTTTAGGTGTTTGAACTACTGGTCCAAATACCTCTTGTTTAGCAAGTGATTTTAACTCTGTTTGAATTGCTTCTTTCCATTTTAACCAATCATTTCAACGTCAACATTCATTCATATTTTGTGGCTCTAATCTTCATCATTGCTTATGATGTCCATAGCCACTTGGAAAGAAAAAGCATCATATATAAGGGTAGTATTTCGATCCCATATTTTTCCCTTATGTATATAATTAATAGATATCACTTCATTGT
The DNA here is from genome assembly GCA_016808115.1 of Tetrastigma voinierianum. Taxonomy (NCBI): domain Eukaryota; kingdom Viridiplantae; phylum Streptophyta; class Magnoliopsida; order Vitales; family Vitaceae; genus Tetrastigma; species Tetrastigma voinierianum. The sequence goes on along the minus strand of JAEQBH010003190.1, from coordinate 194,092 downwards.
TATGTATCAATACAATCTCATGAGGTAATTGTTCAATTGATGCCTCTGTAGGGATTATTAGTTCATCATTTAATCATTTCACATTTTATATGCTCTTGGGAGCATTAAATTCAACACTTATTCATTTTCTAGGAATTTGTATCTTTTGAGCCAATAGGTCGTCCGCGTTTTAATTATGGCTTAGGCTCATTGGCCACTCTATATTTCAATTTTCCCATTGGAATTTCAATCCATGTTGGGATATTTGTAGCTAGTATATGTGATTTTGTAACATTTATTGAATTAATAGATGCATCAGGCAATCGATTTGCAAGATTTTATAAACGAATTATCTTTTGGACCTCTAATTCAGATTGCTTTATTGGGGTGTGTGTGTGTGGTAGAGTGTTAAGATGAGAAAAGATTATTCAGTCTATGTAATTTCTTGCAATTCTTATAGAATTGGCTTTTCTCCCCCCTAATGGCTAAAAAACATCTTCATTAAAATGAGAATTTGCAAATCGAGTAGTAAGAATCTCACATGTGAGAGGCTCAATATAGTTAATAATAGAAGAAGATTGAAAACCAACATGAATACCAAGACGAAGTTAAGGACCTAGTTTAGTTCGATGAGTGGGTGCAAGGGGAACATAAACAACACAACCAAAAACACGTAAATGTGAAATATTAGGTTCATAACCTAGAACAAGTTGTAATGGGGATAAATCTTGATTGGCTATAGGACAAAGGCGAATTAAATTCACAGCATGAATAATAGCATGCACCATGCCGATAAAGGCAATTTGGTGTTCAAAAGTAATGGTCTAGCAATTAATTGTAGACTTTTGATAAAGGATTCAGCCAACCCATTCTAAGTATGAACATGAACAATTGAGTATTGAACATCTATTCCAATGGACATACAATAATCAAGGAAGGCTTGAGATGAGAATTCACCGGCATTATCAAGATGAAGTGTCTTGATAGGATGATCAGGGAATTATGCCCTGAGTCGAATTATCTGGGCTAGTAATATGGAAAATGCAACATTCTGGGTAGAAAGAAGGCATACATGAGACCATCTAGTGGACGCATAAATTAAAACCATAAAATAACGAAAAGGTCCATTAGGTGGGTGAATATGCCCATAAATATCCCCTTGAATACGTTTTAGAAATCACGAGGAGTTCAGGCGCAATCTTTAGTAAAGATGGTCCTAATAGTGTGAATTTTCATGAGAACAAGCGTACAACTAAAATCATGAGATTTTAAAATTTTCATTAGTTAATGGATGCCCATTAGATTTTGAACTATCTGACGCATCATTGAAAGTCGGGTGTCAATGATAAGTACCACACTAAAAGTGCTTTTGGGTCCATTGAACTTTTAGTTGAGATTGCATAAGGATTCGAAAGTCTAGTTGTTTGATATAATCCATATGATGAAGAAATCAATTGTTCAAAAATTTGTTTTTGCCCACTAATGAGTAAATACTCAATTCCATTATGACTCATAGTTTCAATGTGATATCCATTTCGGCGAATATCCTTGAAACTAAGTAAGTTTCAATTAGATTTGTTAGAATAAAGGGCATCATCAATTTGAAACTTGGTGACATTAGGCAGAACAATAGTAGCTCTTCTAAAGCCTTTAATTAGGTCAACGGGACATGAGATATTTTGAACATTAAATGGAACTAAAGTTAAGTTTGAAAAGTATTTCTTATCATATAAAATTGTGTGAGTTGTGGCACAATCAATAAGACATGCATCTCCAGGAGAATGATCTATATATCTTTAAAAGAAAGACAAAATTTAAATAGAAGAACTCAGTTTGTATTAAATATGTAATAAAAAGTAACATAATAAGCATATATGTACTCACCAGCACACACATTGCCATCACCCGATCAAATGATCGATTTTCCACTTGCATCTGAAGAAGCTAGAGATATCAAAATGAGTTAAGGTATTGCACCATCATTATCCATTACAAAAATTGTCATCAATTGATTGTGAAAGCTGGAGGAGACTTGATAAGGATCATTAGAGGATCAATGTCCCTTGACCATTAATAAAGTTGGTCTCAATTTGATTACCTTTTCCTTTGATAGAGGCTTGATAAAGATCGACAGAATGCTTATTATCTGATTTGATGCGTGATCAATGACATTTCATTCCACATCTATAACATTCAATCTCATAAACCCTTTTGTTATGTGGCCTAGTTGCCTTTCCCGGTAATATTTCTAAATGATTAAGCTTCTGGTTATTGGAGATGTTTTTCTTATTGTGAGGTTGATTATAATCACCTTGATTCCAAGAAATATGGCAACCACGAATATGGCCTCGGCTTCATCCATAAAAATATCCACGCCCACTTCCATGCCCACGTCTATTAGTTTGAATTATGGCATTGGCTTTAGGCAATGATATAGATCTGATAAGGCGAGATTGGTGATTTTTTAATAACAATTCATTATTCTTCTCAGCTACAAGAAGACGTGTAATTAAAATCAAATGTTGGTAAAACAATGCTCTCTATATTTAGCGATGTAGGGCATATTAGAAGCGTGAAAAGTGGTATATGTTTTCTCAAGCATGTCCTCATCCAAGACCTTTTCTACACATAATTGCAGGTGAGAGCTAATTTTGAACAAGGCTAAGTTATATCAACGGTAGGCTTAAAATCTTGTAGTAAATGAAATGAATCCATTCGCCTTTGGGTCCTTGGAAGTATTACGGTTTTTTGATGGTCATACCGTTCTTTCAAACTTTTCTAGAGGATAAATGGATCCTTGATCGTAAGATATTCACTTTTGAGGCCTTCATCGCGAAGGAATATTAAAGCTTTAGCACAATCATGTTGGGATGCGGTATTTCCTTCTTTAATAGTATTTCCAATATTCATAGCATCCAATATCCAAGATAAATAATTCTTATAGAAATATCCAAGGCGTAATTCGAGCTTGGCGATATTAGATCATTTTAAAAATAATTAACGATATGGGCCAAAGTGCAAAATAAAAGAATTATAACTTAATAACTTGAGATTTAATAATAGCATATAAAGCTCAAGTGGTAATGTTTTAAAAATTAGAACTTGAGAAATTTATCAGTTAAATTTTCTCATTCTATCACATAAAGAAGAGTGCATATTTTCAGGTTATTAATCAATGATGGAAGAAATCTTCATCAACTTTGATTTTCATAACTTCAGGCTATGAATAACGTCTAGTTTTATAGCTTATGGATATAAAATTTTCTTTAGAAAAGAAAGAAAAGGAAAAATACATACTTATAATACCTTACTGGTTTGTGACTTTGTCTGTCTGAGCTATCGTGCTGATAACGTGTTATAAAGAATGAAGAAAGGAAGAGAGAAACTGAGATAACAAAGAGAGAACTCTAAAGGTAATTTTTCTCCTTATCTTTCATTATCAAGGATCTCATATATATATAGGGGTCTTCATTAATACAGTAATAAGTACATCCATAATTATTCACCAGTAAATGTGTGGTAATCCACATTTCTCAATGAATTATTTATAACATATACTAAATTCTTTCCTAATATGATTATATATTTTAGCAAGATAGATTTTCAAACAAATATGATATTTCATTATTATACGATTGAGATGCATTTTTGGAAAAAATATTTTTTTATTCCAATCATAAATGAAATTTATGTTGTTAACGTTCTATATTAATTAATAGATGATGATAACTCAACCACCATTGAGGATATACATCTTTCTAATGTGGAATCACATGTTATTATCGGATATAATGAGGATGTGGATGAAGATTAGAGGCATATGCAATTTCATTTGATACAATGGAGTTGTTTTTCTTATATATGTTATTAAATTGTTACTTTATTGTTTTGGTTCTATTTAGCTAGTTAGTTTGATACTTTGGTTATAACAGTATTCTAACATTATTTATTTATTTAAGTTTTTTTACTATTATTATATTGTTTAGACTCAATCATTTTATATATTAATTATTATTATATATTTGTTTATTATTTATTTTTATTTGAAGAATGATAAATTTGTAAAATTAATTTTTATTATCATTTTTTAAGGTTTTGGCCCGTTTTGGCCTGCAACCCATATGGGTTAAGTTAGGCTGGTCGAAAACTAGCCCAAATAGAAATGGACTAGATTAGCTCAGCCCGTTTTGACCCGTAGCTCGAATGGGCTAAACCGAAATGGGTTGGACTGGCCCGTTTGCAAGCTCTACACCCAGCCCCTTTTATTAAACTTTTATTTTACATCTTAAAATCTACTAAATAAAACTTCAATATTTATTTTTGGGTTAATTAAATAAATGGTGTTTCAACTTTTCTATTTTTTCTATTTTGGTGTCTCAACTTTATTTTTGTTCAATCAATGTCTAAATTTTTTTATTTTTTCTATTTTGGTGTGTCAACTTTATTTTTGTTCAATCAAGTGTCTAAACATTTCGACTTTTTCTATTTTGTTGTCTCAAACTTTATTTTTATTAAATCAAGTGTTCGAACTTTTAATTTTTTTTCAATCAAGTGTATCATAACCAATCAAATCTTATTATGATATTTGAATAAGCAAAATTTTCCTTTAAATAACATTTTTCTCATATAAAAATAATATTAGGGTTTTTGTTATCTATTCATTACAGTACATCAAATATTGATTAAATTGGTACCTATGGATAAAAATAAATATTAAAATTATTTAAAAAATTATTTTTAATATATAATGTTCTATTTTTAATTATTCAAATATCATTTTTCATATAATAGTTAGAAAACCAGTAAAAATAATAAAGAATAATTAAAAAAAAAATTTTAAATTTTAAATTTATATCCAATTCTATGGTAGTAAATTTTATCAATTTCTTTTTTATGGTAACAAATGGATAATAAAGCTTAAAGGTCATTTAAGTAATTTAATTATTTTATATGACATAGAATATTATTTGAATTCCATTTTTTTTAATTCAAATATCCTAATAAGTTTAAATACTTAATTGAACAAAAATAAAAGTTGAAGTCTACCAATCAAAAAAAATCAAGAAGGTTTACACTATTAAACAAACCAAAGTTGATACACAAAATAAAAAAAATAAAAAAGTTTAGACACTTAATTTAACAAAAATAAATTTAAGACACCAAAATAAATAATAGAACCACCATTATAATTAAACTGCTATTTTTAATATAAATTTTTTATACTAATCGATTAAAAAAGTTTATTTTAATTTTTAAAATTTACTAAATAAAAATTCAAAATTTATTTTTTAAAATATAAATAAATTATTCGCTTATTTTAAATCTACTAAAGATTACTATTTTAATTTTTAAAATCTACTACATAAAAATTCAAATTTTATGTTTTAAATATAAGGAAATTATTCTTTCTATCAGAGAAAAATAAATTATTTAGGATTGAAATAATATTTTAACTCTCATCTATATTTCCATTGATGAATTTTGCAATATTTAATATTAGAATTTAAAACTAATCTGTAAAAAAAAAACTAATTTATTTTAATGTACTAGTTAATACAGATTTTGATAAAAAAAAATAATGGATGAGTTTTAAAAAAAGGAAAAAGAAAATCAAATTTATTTAAAATATTATTTAAAATCTAAACTCTCTATTTTATTTAATTATTAAATTATTATATATATATATATGTATATATACTCTATATATATATATATATATATATACTGCTCTCTATATCTGCCTATATACCACTATATCTCTCCTACTCACCTGTATATAACATCTCTCTCTGCTATATATATTAATGATGACAAATATTAATTCAAATCTAATTTAGTTTAATAAATAACAATATACTAATTCAAAAATAAATTACTTTATTGAATTTAAAAATAATGAATGACTATTTATATTTGAAAACAAATCATTGTTTTTTATTTTGGTAGATGCAAATTAGAATAAATTTTAAATAAAAAATTTGAAAAACGGAAATTGTGACTTGAGTTGGGGTGTGGATAGAGGCTAGAGATGGGATGGATTCAGTGAGATTTCGTGGTTCCAAAATGAGGTGTGTGCGAGGTTTTAGAGTGCAGCGCCCCCAAAACGTCCGTTGACAACCCGTCAGCAGCGTGGAGATATCTGCCCGAGATCTTTAGTAATGTCTCATTATCTTCATGATATAAGAGATCAATTCATTGAAAATGTCTTGGTCTATCAAAACCATTCACAAAAGTTTCAATTTAGAATTCTTCACCTTCTGAAATATACATAACCAGTTTTGCTCTATAGAACCAAAAAAAAAAAACAAAGCCATAGCCGACTTTCTTCAATCGTGCGGTCTTGGACCGAGTCGTAGCACGTACGATCACACTTTGAGGAAATATGGTCCTGACGGTGAGCAATGCTTAGTAGATAATAACTCTTCTACAAGACTCTCCCCACCTAAGTGCACATGCATCTGTCACATCACCTCACTTCCATAGATAATGTCACAAACTCTACCATGGAATACCACATGTCATGAATGGAGATGAGACTCATCATGCCCCATGTCCCAAGTCCTAACCGACTTCCTCACACATGCATATGCCAAGTGTGAAAAAACCCGTCACAGATGTTTAATCCAATGACCCTTTTTCCAAAACAAAATCTTTTTTTTGTTTTTGTTTTATGAATCAAAACCCATTGGATAAACCTCCTATATTCATTTATTTAGTAAAATCCCGTGTGTTTATGCATTTGTGGACCCTGGATTCCGGGTTTTCCTTATGAGACGCAAATGCGCCTTCGACATTTCACGAGGGTTTTCATTGTGGTGATCATGTCTAAATACCCATCTGGGTTTTTCACCCGAGGAGCCATCCTCCCTTCTTTCTATGCCCAACCTGCAATATTTTCCATTTCTTAACCATGAGACTCATTTGGATGTTATACTCCATTCTTAGGCTTGAAATGCTAATAACTGCGGTGTCAAGCGAGAATTAATATTTTAATTACTATTTTATAACTTACAACCTTCAGCTTGTTCAATTGGATAATGTTCAACATTTAACTATCTTATGTGCCATGCTTGATGGATTACAAAATATATGCAAGCTAGTATATGAAGTGTTCCAACATTGACAATATTTACATTGTTTACAAAAATAAAACATATACAAAAAGACCAAAGGTGCTGGTAGACCTAAGCAGTGTGACAGCAGTTTGCTGATCTTAGATGTCAGACTTCTCAGTTACGCTTCTCTATGGCTTACTACGGATGAAACACCGATGCTAGCTGTGAATTAGTGGGAATTAATACATATGGATGACCTAAATACGGGTCATCACACTTCTAACCATGCACATATATCTAACATCTTATATCATTTTAAACATGTATACTACATATTTCATATTTACTTATCCTTACTATAAACTGTTCTTATCATTTACACTTTGCTTCATGTTCTTATCACAATATACTTGTCATCGCATATGAGTGTTAACCTTCTCTTATATATCCTTATCATTTCATATGCTTTCTATATGAAGTCATTTTTATATTTCTTGGCAAAGTGGATAAAAGAAACTATAGGCAGAAGGCTTGTACTCTTGTCTGAAAATAGTGGTCTATACTGGGGGCTGAAGGCGCTATTATCATTGTGTGAGACAATGACCATCTATAAGGGCCCAGGCGTTATTTATCTCATTGCGAGACAATGACGATCTATAAGGGCCGAAGTATTTGTAATGACCAACGAGGCCAAGTGATCAATATCACGCAAACTTGTTTTTCTTTAATAAGAATTTATCTATCTATTAGGTTCTTGAGACAAACCATGTGTATTCTCTTGGTACCCTTATCTCATATTCTGATAATTATTATCATCCATTGATCATATAAAATCATTAATATTCATCGTATCTTTGCATTTTCATATCTCATTATATACATGAATAACCACCGGATTTACCATGTAACCTTGCTCGTAATCAATACACTATCATTATTTCATCAAGCTATGCTATAGATGGATTCAGACTCAAAGGGCTGCTGTGAGTGAAGCATCAGAAGTCAGGATGAAGAATTCTGTAATGCTCAAAGTTGAAGGCTTCCTATGAGCGGTGACTACAGATAGAACCAGCGAGACCTCTATTTTTCTGTTCTAGACCCTATGTGGTTCCAATATTATCAGCTATATATGGATGGATTCTAGACTCAAAGAGCTTTCCTATAGAGTCCAAACATAAACAAATTTCGGACGAAGAAATGACCAAATAAATTGGAGAAATTTTGACAGACATCCTTAAAACTATATTTCCTTAATACAAATATTCTCACTAGAGGAATATAATCAACTAACCCAAATCCAAAGCTTACCACCAATATACCAAGTAGGGTTCTGCCCCAGACTAGGACTATGAATGTAAAAAACCAGGTTTATAGTTTGTTACCATACTATTACACAACAAACATGGAGCAAAACATTTTGGAGTAGTAACTCAAGGCGTCGAGACCATTAAATTCTTCTAACCCATCCCATCCAAATACAACCAAACTTCCGGAAAATATACACTCCCTCTATACACCAAGTACTTTATTTTCTCATTGCTCTCGATTAAATGAGTTGGAAGCATTTAAAATACCATATAAACGCAGAACACATTCCATTTAGCAATGGAATCACCGATTAAAATCTGTGGAATCTGTTTCCAAGTATCTTATATGCTTTATGGAGCGTTATTATTCTCATGAGAACAATTCATAATTTTCATAGATCTTCGTCTTCACTGATCAAGGTCACCTTTTACAGTTATTTGGAAAGTTCAATCTATTCTGTATTGATTGTAGAGTTTAGAATCCATGGAATTCAGGTTCACACTTCAAAACCACTTTGTAGTATATCAAACAAAGCGCATGTTTGGAGAACAGTCTCATTCCATCCAGCAAGCAGATCGCGGTTAACTACCTAATTGGGCTAAAATTAAAACCATAAATTACTCTTTGGTATAGGAACTCAAACCATATTGAAATAACGAAATACCCCATGTCAATAAGGTCTGACTCCATTTCAATTCTTTTCATTCTGTAACAAGCAGTGTGGGTTTCTAGGAATTGGCATGAAAGCGAAAATAATACAATTGGGCCTTCTAACAAGATTTAAAAACAAACCCATCGTTTTTTCTCGCAGAGTATTTTCATACTAACACATTCTGATAGCCTTGATCCTACTCTTAAATTGTAAATGATGATAGTAAATACCAAACATTCCATACTAAATCTCATATTTTCCATGCAAAAACCCTAGACTTCCATGCTTTTCCATACCTTTCTTTGGCTTTGTACCATACCATTCTCCCCCTTTGCTTCTTCGGCTTCTATCTACCCATGCTGACTCTCCAAAATGAGGAGCCAGACCAGTGTTCTCCTTTGATTCAAATTTTCCTTATTTATACTGATTCCTCCATCTTCTTTCTATTTACATTTCCACTTAACTCATTATTACTACAGCATATAAACTTATAGTGTTATGACCATTTATTATGCTGACTTGTTAAATTACTAATTTACTAGTTTCTTTCCTCATTAGGTTCAAATTTCTCCTTGAAAAATGTCATTCAAAATTTCAAAATCATATAATCTACCCTATTATGTTATAAAACCGTATTCCAGGTATAATTTGGTGTTCTAACTCTCCTACAGCAAGAATTTTGTGTCCTCAAATTCATGCCTAGTGAACAGGTTGTGGATATTATGCTCTCATAGTTTATACGGCTCCCAAGTAGCTTCTTTCACATACGCATGGTATTTACTGAGTATACTGCTAACGGTACTTAGCATTCACAATTGTTTCACCTCTGACGAGGAATAGCTTTGGCTCTTCGCTCGCCTGACAATCACTGGCAGCCCGCGCATCACGCGCTGGTAAAAACCACGTCGAGCCATATCTCGAAGCATCGACGCAGAACACATTGTAATTGGCCAATTCTAAAGGGAGTACCAAGCGATAAGCCACATGGCCAATTAGGTTCAAAACCCTCATATTTATGAACCTCGGACTGATTTTCACTTTTCACAGTAAGTAGAATTTTTCCTCTCACGACGATACTTTCAAAACGCGCTCTACACTTCATATGATATCTCATCTGTAAATCGACATGAATTTTATCGATCACTAGCATGCTAACCTTTTGGAATATTTGCCTTTCTCCTTCGTATCTGCTCATTATGTACGGACCAATCATTTTGTGCTCATTAACTCCGTCCAACACGGGGTTCACATTCCGACCTTCGAAGCCTCGTGGTTCTGCCAATGCTTGACTAAAAACTATTTATTTATAGTAATTATCAGTGAATATCTTTATCCGCTTCGAAAATTCCATGACACAACGCAAACATATCTTCAAGGTAACCCTGATCAACTCCCAACATCCATATGTTTGCGGAAACTATCACCATGTTGCGGATGGAATGCTGTACTAAACTTCAACTTAGTGCCCAAACCTGACTGCATTCCAGAACCTTGATGTAAAACGCGGATCTCTATTTGACATAATAGATAACTGACACACCCCCACCCCCTTCCAGCGGCGGGTGTGCTTGCCACTCCACAGAAATCCCCAGTTGTTACCTCTAACGACTAGAAATCCCTGTGAAGCGAAGCCGTATTGCCTTACTTGAACCTCGTATAAAAATTTTTCTTTTATTTATCTAACTTAGGATTTGGAAAAATCTTAGCAGCTGAAAAACTCCGGTAGCATGACGGCTGCACATAGTATAATTCCAAATCCTGTATACATCAATTTTAGATCCAAATATAGCCGACATACCAACACATTCTCTAAACTACTCTATGTACCTTTGCATAACATTATACAAATTCAAGTATATTCTTACAAAATAATTCTTATTTTAGCACTTGTACAATGTCGGGAGAAATCCTATTGTGCTCCGGCGTCTTGCGATACTGTGCACGGAAAATAGTTTTAAACCACGAAAATAATAGGCTAAGCAGGCTCGGTGGTGTATGCTTTTATCAAGGTTTTGCTTTTCCGGAAAACATCTCAAAATGTAAAACTCTCTTTTACAAATATTTTCCAGAAGCTTTACTTTGCTTTGCTTGCTTTTAAAAGTTTCTAAAACTTTCTTTGCTTTACTTGCTTTTAGCCTTACTTGCTTTTAAAAGTTTATAAAACTTTACTACTTGCTTGTGCTGTTTGCTTTTCTTTAAAAGCTTATAAAACTCTTATTGCTTGCTTGCTTAGAAGTTTTATAAAACTTCTCACCAATTTCTCTTGCTTGAAAAAGTTTCTTAAAACCTTTCACAAATCTTTTGCTTTAAAGTTTCTCAAAACTTTTCATAAAAAGCGAACTGGGCTCAGCTAGCATCTTGAAAATAAAAGCGAGGGCTTTGGGCTCAACGTTTGTTCAAAATCCACGGGAGCTTGGCTCAACCGATCGTTTGAAATCTAAGGGCTTGACTCAGCGTTTGCTTTAAAACTCGGGCTGACGTGTGACCATCGTTGATTTTTCATGTATATTATGCTTATAAAACATCCAACTGATGGAGCTTTATTTTTGCTTGTTGTACCCTAGTAGACACGGGAGCCTGGGCATTGACCGTGAGGTGGAAGGACCTTTGTCCGCATCACCTTTTCCGTTAAATATGGTAGAATTGGCGCGGGTCATGTCAGCGTAATAATTTAGTTAGAGGTTCATAACCTTATATACTCTGTGCCTTACGGTCTCGGCTTTAAATGCATGATGTATGACCTAAGTTTGCCATTGAAAGCCAGCCTAATGCATGTATGAGATCCTAACACCACCCAGGTACACGTCACGAATCTATACGACAGGTTTCTTTGCTTGGCAAGAGGCACATTTCATAAATATTCTTTGCTTGCTCTTTGAAAAATGGTTTTACAATTTAAAACCATTTGCTTGCTTTCTTGCTTGAAAAATGGTTTAATTATTCAAAACCATTTGCTTACTTGCTTTGAATATGGTTTGATAATTTCAAAACCATTTGCTTGCTTTTCAATTTTGGTTTAAGTCAAAACCATTTACTTGCTTTCTAAATTCATTGCTTGCTTCTTAAAAATGGTTTACAATCAAAACCATTAAATACCAGTGCAAAAACAGTTTATAATAAAAATACACTAGTATTTGGAAAATGAGTTTTGAACACTCGCTCTTTGGCACACTACAAACTTGAGCCGCAGTTCCACTTTTCCCTTTGCCTTTTAACCTACACACTCGATGAATACGGAAAATATTGGTACTGCGTAATCGCGCAATCGCCTTACTTCTAGACTTATTCACACTCCACGCGAATATGAACTTCGCCTCGGCCCAGTGCCTTCGTTACCGTCGAGTCAATCTTGTCGAACCTATCTTAATCATTTAATAAGGTTCCTAAACTATCGGTGTCTGGTCGGGCTTAAATACGAAAACATAGCGTGGGCATTTGGGCTACACATGTACCGGTACCACGAACATGCACGGTACATGTTGCATTACAGTGGGCGTACGGTACACTCTGTACATGCTCTTAGGTACACCTTAAGCTGCCGATTTGCTTCTTTTGCCACTTTTGCTACCAATTCACTTCTATAATTCCTAACACCTCAAGAATTATCATGAAATTCATCTTACGACAACTCCTGACACACTTGGAATTGGTCTTTATGGAACCACCAGACCTCAAAACCTTAGGTGAAAATCCAAGAACTCTACCTAAGGTCCACCAATTCTTTATAAAACCACATAATTTGATGATTCCATGGTTATTTTCTCCCAATTGGGGTTTTACCCACATAACCCCAACAATTCAAAGGTTTATGTGCTCTTTGCACAAAACCTAGACCAAAGGAGAATCTATTCTCCAAACTAAAACTCTAGGAATCCAAAACACACTTGATTCTAAGGCAAACATACCTTGATCTTCTTCTTCTCCTCCTCCTTCTTCCTTCTCTTCCTCTTCCTTGCTCTTTCTTCTCCTCAAAACCTTGAAGCCCTAACCTTTTGGAGACCAAAATGAAATTTTGGCTTTGTCTCATGGCCTTTAGTCACAACTTTCCTTAATTGCAAATAGATCCTTATCTTTTTAATATTGCAATTTAACTTGTTTTATTTCTATTATGGCCCATCTCTACATGTTTAATGCTTTTCATATTCTTTTTGCTAAATGACAATTGTACCCTTGGTTTAATACCACAAATTCCGGGTTCCATACATTATCATTTCTCGGTTAGTCCTCAATACTCTGATGTGACACTTGGTACTCTTATACGCCTACGGTATCATGTATTGCCTGCTCTCTACGGGACCAGAGGTGTTCTGGTAGGCACACCATGCAATCGTACAATCTCACTCCACATATAACTCAGCTAGTCGATCCATAGAATAGTCCATCCTTACCGGTATAAAATGGGCCAACTTTGTGAGCTTATCATGATCACCGATGAGTCATGCTTTTGTTGTGTGAGGAAGCGGCACAAATCCGTAGTAATGTTATCCCACTTCCATTAGGGGATTGGAAGGGGATTTAACAAACCTATTGGCACTTGGTGTTCAACTTTGACTTGCTGACACATCAAACACTTAAACACATACTCAGTCACATCTCTTTTCATTCATTTCCACCAATAAAACTGTTTCAAGTCTTGGTACATCTTATTACCTCCAGGATGCATGGTAAATATCGTATTATGAGCCTCAAATAGAAACTTTTTCTTTAGCTCTTTATCATCTGGCACACATAATATGTTCTAGAAATACATACTTTCGGCTTCTTTCACTTTGGCTTCGGTCTAAATCTGTCTCCCAACCATAAGCAACTTTTAAGTAGCTCTTCGTCATTTTTTGTGCATATAATCATTTGCTTTAAAGCGGGTTCGCGCTCATCATTTGCTAGTCTCAATCAACTTTGTCTTTGTAGTGACATTACCTGCTTGTCTTTCGACTTAAACGCATCGACTACCACATTAGCCTTTAGGGATTGGTAGTCATGATGTAGTCATAATCTTTGAATAACTCACAACCCTTATCCCATTTGTCTGAATTTAACTCTTTACGTTGAGTACTTGAGACTCTTATGATCGGTGTAAATTCTACACTTTTCCCATTATAAGTAGTGTGTATTTTCAAAGCAAATCCTCACAGTAATAACTCTAGGTCATGAGTGGGATAATTATGTTCATGTGGCTTCAAGCTAATGCGGACGCATAAGCATACTTTCCCATATCTTGCATTAACACTAAATGCAAACCCGATACCTAAAGCATCTATACAAGGTATACTCTTTCCCGAGTAGGCTCTACGTCAATGCGGTGCTTCAACGATCCCTTTCAATTGTTCAAAACTATTCTGACATTTATCTGTCCACTCAAACTTTATTCCATTCCTGAGTAACTTGGTGAGCGGAGAAGCTATGATAGAAAAGCCTCTCACAAATCTTCTATAATAACCTGCTAGGCCCAAGAAACTTCTCACCTCGATTACATTTCGAGGTGGTTTCCAATTCATGACCTCGATCTTTGTAGGGTCGACTCTTATACCCTCAGTAGGTGAAATATGGCTTAAGAGAGGAAACTTCCCTTTGGCAATCACATTTGCTGAGCTTAGCATATAACTTCTTTTCTCTTAGCGTCTGCAGGACTATTTTTCAGATGTTGTTCATGTTCTTGTGCATCCTTAGAATACACCAGGATGTCATCAATAAAGACCACTACAAACTGATCCACATAGGGTTGGAATACCTATTCATTAAATCCATGAATCTTTGGACATTAGTCAGCAAATGGCATTACAAAAAACTCATAATGGCCATATCGGGTTCTAAATGCGGTCTTCGGCACATCTACTTCCTTTACTCTCAATTGATAATATCCAAATCACAAGTCGATCTTCGAAAAGACACCCGCTCATTTCAACTAATCAAAAAGATCTTCGATTCTCAGCATTGGGTATAACTCCCATTGTCACCTTATTGATCTGCACGATAATCGTACATTCGTAGAGTGCCATCTTTCTTTTTCACAAATAATGGTACCCAATCGAAACAGGTGGTACAAACCCTTTATCTAAAAGCTCTTGTAGCTGAACCTTTAACTCCTTCAACTCTGCTGAAGCCATCTTGTAAGGTGCCCTAGACACAGGGGTTGTTCCTGGCATAATTTCTATGGATAAGTCCACCTCCCTCTCAAGGGGAATACCTGGTAACTCTTTAAGGAATACATATGGAAATTCCTTTACTACTGGAATCCTTGGACTTCTCAATGCTAGTTTCCACCAATCATATGCCTCACTCTGCATTAGTGAGACTGCACATGATACTCTCTAATCGGGAGGGCATCTAACTTCCTCCAATATTCTTTGTAACTTTTCAACGAATTAAACTATCGTGAACTTCCATGTTTGACCCATGGAATTCCTCAACTCCATGTCTTCTTACCATATCTATCGGGGCTTTCAGAACTGTCAATCTCTCCAACACCCGAGCCATGTCCTGAGATATCCTTAGCAAGGCTTCATTTGGTTCGGCTGGGGTATGACTCTCACATCTGACAGATTCAGAAGGATCTGAAGTGGGCAACCCTTGATCTTCTGGGTTAACACTCTTAGCTGCTTCTTCAGCTAGATTCGGAGGACGATCGATCTATACAAAACACGAGGACATCCACATCAGGCCAACACATTACTAAACACATGCTTTTCTATCATATACTCCATGCCAAAGCCACCTAAACCTTGGCTTTTCAAGAAACGCCTAAACCTAGGCTTTTCCAGAAACGCCTAAACCTAGGCTCGATACCCTTGTGTGACCTTAACTGTTTTGTGGTGTCAGCGAGGTGTCATTTTTATTTATAAACTTGCTGACCTTTAGCTTGTTCATTCATATAATGTTAAACATTTGCTTGTACTATGATACGTAGCAGCGGATTACAAAATATATACAAGCTCCAAATATGGAAGTGTTCAACATTGACAATATTTACATTGCTTACAAAAAAAACATACTCTGAAAAAAGACCAAAAAGGTCTTTAGTGGGCACCCCATTAGTGTGGTAGCCTTGGTTGCTATCATGGAGTGTCCCGGACTCGTTTATGCTTCTCCTGTACCTACACGGATGAAACACTCGTGCTAAGCTTAGTTTAGTGGGAATTAATAAATATGGATGACCTCTAATACGGGTCATCACACTTCTATACACATGCATACACATCTAACATATCATATCATTTAAACATGCTTATACATATTTCATATTTACTTATCATACCATGTTTCATTTCTTATAATTTTACACTTTACTTCATGTTCTTGTCACAATATACTTGTCATGCGCCATGATTATATCTTCTCTTATCATATCATATCATTTTATATGTCATATTCAAGTCATTTGTTTTATGTTTCATGCCTGCATAAACCTTAGAAGTGGATAAAGGAAACTATAAGGGCCCGAAAGCGTTGTACTCACTGTATGAAACAGTGGTCTATAAGGGCTCGAAGGCGTTGTTATCATTGTGTGAGACAATGACCATCTATAAGGGCCCGAAGGCGCTGTTATCATTGTGCGAGACAATAACCATCTTTAAGGGCGAAGGCCTTTGTAATGTATCCCAAACGAATTTGCTTGATCATTAATATATTGACTTGTTTTTCCCTAATAGGCATGCCATCTATCCCTCTACTAGGTTCTCTACCTTGGACAATCCATGTGTATTTTATGTTTCAGTACATATCTCATATTCGAATAATTATTGTCATCCGTTGATCATATCGATATTACAATCATTTGTCGTATCTTTGCATTTTCATATCTCATTATAATAAGCGAATAATATTCATTACCATGTATGCTTATGAGTTATTTACTATCATTCCAATTTCATCAGGCTATATATGGATGGATTCTAGACTAAAAGGGCTTTCCATAGAGTCCAAGAATATCCAAAACGGAGTTCGGACGAAGAAATTATGACCGTCCAAAGTTGAAGGCTTCTTATGAACAGTGACTACGAATAGAACCAGCAGGGCCTACTATTTTTCATGATTTCTGAACCTAATATGAGTTTCAATATTATCAAGCTATATATGGATGGATTCTAGACTCAAAGGGCTTTCCATAGAGTCCAAGAATATCCGAAACGAAGTTCGGACGAAGAAATTATGATCATCCGAAGTTGGAGAAATTTTGTGACATCTCCCTAAAACTGATATTTCCTTAATACAAATATTTCTAAAGCGAGAGTTACAATCAACCAACCCAAATCCAAAAAACACCACCAATACCAAGTAGGGTTCTTTTAGACCCAAATTCGTCAAAATGGGTTTATAGTTGATTTTCCCGCTTCCTGATAAAACAAACCATGGAAGCCAAAACATTTTGGAGTAGCGGCTTCAGCGCATCCCGGACCATTAAAATTCTTCTATTACTGCATCCCATCCAAAAACAACCAGACATGGAAAATCGGCACTCTCTATCACAAGTTACTTCAGTGCTATATTGCTCTCAGTTAAATAAGTTGAAGCATTTAAATACCATATAAACATAGAAGACGTTCAATTAGCAATGGAATCACTAGTTAAAATCATGGAATATGTTTCCAAGTATCTTATATGCTTTATGGGCAGTTGTTATTCTCACGAAAACAATTAATTTTCATATAGATCTTCAATCTTACTTCACTGATCCAAGCCTTTTGGTTATTTGGAAAGTTCCAATCTATTCCTGTGGCGATTGTGAGTTTAGAATCCATAAATTCAAGTTCACTTCAAAACCACTTTGCAAGTATATCAAACAAACTGCATGTTTGGAACAGATCTCAATTCCATCCAACCAAGCAAGGTCTCCGGTTAACTACCTAATTGGACGAAAATTCAAACCATAGAAGTGCTTCTTTTGGTATAGGAACTCAAATATATTACGAAATCACGAAATACCCCATGTCAATAAGGATACATCTCCATTTAAATTTCTTTTCATTTCTCAGCAACCAAACAGAGGTGTGGGTTACTAGGAATCGACATGGCGAAAATAGCTCACAATTGGGCCTTCTAACAAGATTTAAAACAAACCCACATCATTTCTCTCCCTAGGTATTTTCATACCCCAACATTGATGTATGGATCACCTAACTCTTAAGTGTAAATGATGATAGTAAATCCTCAAACATTCCATCTTTAAAATCCATAATTTTTCCATACAAAGCTTCTAGACTTCCATACTTTCCATACCTTTCTTTGGCTTTTCTTCTCATGCTTCTCCTTACTTCTTCTTCTTCTTCTTCTTCCCTTCTCTCTCTACCCTTGTGACTCTCGAAATGAGAGACCAAATAGTGTTCTCCTTTTTGATTCAAATTTTCCTTTTATTTGCACTTTGGTCCTCCATCTTCTTTCTATTTACATTTCCACTTAACTCATTATTATACTTTGGCATATAAACTTATAGTGTTATGACCATTGTGTCCTGACTTGTTAAATTACTAATTTACCCTTGTTTCTTATACAATTTCCGGGTTTCAAATTTTCTCACTTAGAAAAATATTAATTTCAAAAAATTTCAAAATGCACTTATAATATATACCCCTAAACATCATTTATAAAAGCAGTGAGAGTATAGATTTGAGGTGTTATAATTTACCACCCATTCACGGGAATGATGAATGATCATAGCCATGCACGCACACCCAACACAATGCGGTGTCCACGTGCATATCTCAATCAAAAATACAAATGCATGTACCTCATGTTACATGTATAAGAATCTTGCATGAAACATTTACATTCCATACTTTATACTAAGTATCATGGATAATTATATCAGCTATACATAATTTACATCCATTCATTGCTAATATATTTAAACACCTATATATCAAAATTTCAACACATTCGACATGTTATTCGATTCCATGATAACACACCAAAAGCAGTCCACACAAACTAGTCATTCTTGGCGATAATCACGGACTCGATCCGAAATTTAAACTTTTTGGAAATAACACACAAAATCCGGCATGCATTTTCCATGATCCTGGAACGAAACACACCAAAATGCATTTTCGGCCGTTCAGGAACCCATAACTGCGGGATACCGTTCACAACGATCCACGAATTGTCCAAAAACAATCTCAATGTTAGAAAACTCAGTCCCATGGTTGGGGTTGTACCATCTGACCATTCTGACCCTTAAGTGAAAGACCGGTCTTGAAAACCCACACCTCTTGGAGTTTCGACGAAAAATTCGGATTTCGGTACCCACGCATAGATCTCGTTGTGTGGACCAACTTTATTTATCGGACTATCAAGCTCCGACCATCAAAACACCGGGAGAAATCTTCCCTTTCCCTCTTTCCCTTTTCCTTTTTCTCTCTCCCACAGCCTAATTTTTTTCCACTTTGGTTTTTCCTCATTTTCTTTTCATTTTCTTTCTTTTCTTTTTTCTTTCTTTTCTCTTTTCTTTCTTTTTATTTTCCTTTTTCCTCCTTTTTGGTTTTCATTCCACCGAATTGTTTTTGTTCTCTTATTTTGTTGGTCTTATCCCGTGGCAGGGAGAGCTTCCTCTCCCCTTCCCTTCCTTCTCTCATGGCCATGTGTCTTCCATGGTCCATGTATCATGTGTCACATGGACACATGCTTTAGGTTTAACTTCCGCCCACATGGCTCTTATGCCATGTGTCCTTCCTCCATGGTGCCATGTAAGCGACCCTTGGTCATGCCATGTGCTTCGCCCCATGTCAATCACTGGCGCTTGATGCCTCGAAGCGTGGAAATTCGATCATCTCCTTAATTCAATGGAATTCGATTGTGTAACTAGATTTTGCGAGATGAATTCAATGGTGAAGTCCATTTCGTCATCCGAGATCTAGAAAAATTCTAGGTTTTCCACCTGTACTATTATGACATATTACCGTTTTTCCATTTTTTAGAACAATTGAATTTTTTTTTTCGAGTTTTACATAGAGAGAGATATGAGAGAGAACTAAGACGGGAGAGAAGATAAGAGGGAAGAGAGAGTTGAGTGGGTCCCACGGTGCCACGGTGCCACGTCGACACGTCTATAATTAACTATCATTTTAATGGTATCATTTATGGTATGGACTTAGTGCCATTTTAGTACTGCTTCTTGTCCAAAACACTTTCATGAATAGCACTTCTATCAAAAATATTTTTATATGAATCTGAAAAAGTGATTCTTGTGACGTTCCAATCGGAACACAGTGCACCTTCCACCGATGTGGAGGGCCCACTCTATCAGGTGAGGGTTGTTACAATTCTAAGAACTTCAAACCTGATTAACTTATATACTCCTGACAATAAATTTCTAATTTAGATTATAATTTTCTAAAAATCTCAGACTTATCCAAATGATAAAATTTTAAGCCCATATTCTTACAAAATAGTGCAAGGCCCCACTACAAGGTTTATGTAAAATTATTATTTACATGTCATACAAGATATGATATGTATAATATTTCTCCAAAATTCAAGATCTGCCCTGATAAGTCCTACTAGTGTGCTGGCCCTAGCGGATGTGAGATGTCTTTAGTGATCGCTTTAGCTCCAAAACCTACACAGACAAAACACTCGTGCTAAGCTTATAGCTTTGTGGGGACCATATAACATGGATGAACACTATTAAAGATCGTCATAAACCTTGATCATATATATGGACATATATTTGACAATACATCATTAATTTGTCATAGCATAACAAATAAGTATAGGAGTATAAAGACATAATAATTCAGTATATTAATCATTTTCATGCTCTTGTTGTTCATTACTCATAACACATATCTCAGAAGCACTTGCATGCACTTGTTATTCATTATTATTTATATATATTTTGTTTATAATGAAGTACCTATGTTTGCACTTTTAATGGAAATGGATAACGAAACATAACAATTAAGTACCTGTAGGTACATTCTTGTCTGAGCAGTGATAACATAGCGTACTGACCAAACGAGACCAGGAATGACCAAGCGGAGACCTATGAGAGATGATAAATTGCCAACTGCAAAAAGATCCCTATAGGCATGCCTATCTATCTACTACCCGGACATAAGCAGACATTCAATTATTTATGTTTCCAGATTAGTCATACCAGTATTCTTAACATAAAATGCAGTAATCATACATATAGTGGAATTCAGGTTACATATGTGATCACGAAATATTCATTGACATATAACATTTATACGCCTAAGGTTCTTTCACATATTTATCATGATCATTTTAATGGACTTGCACTAATTCATGAAACATTAAATCATTAATTCGCATAAGGCATCATCTAAGAAGGTTAGGAAAATGCCTACATTATAAACGATTAACCTTAACGATAATGACAAGTCTAGTCCATTTCAACTTTTAACCACAGCCAAAAGTTGTTTTAGACAAGTGATATTCTAATAAAAATTCCCCTATGTTTTTAATTTTCCTATAGCTCTGGAATTAGGTCATTTAGGCATAGAATTGGGAGATATGGTCCTATCTGGCATTAGAGACATGTTAAGGGATAAATTGTTCCTTACTTTGGCCAATTTAAAGTAACAATGGGGAGACTAAATTTGGCTATACTTCCTTCAAGAAAGTTGTTCTCCCATATGTCTAGTTTGTACAGAAATTTGAATTACACTTTTTGAATCAACAAAACTCAAGTTATGATTTGAACAACCGGAATTACTCTAATTCAAGGGACTGTTCAGAGACAGGTTTCAGGGACAAATTTGTTCCCTTACTTTGACGAATTTCTGGTAACAATGGGGACTAAATTTGGTTATACTTCCTTCATGAAAGTTGTTCTCCAAGATGTCTAGCATGTACAAGAATTTGAATCAACAAAACTCAAGTTATGATTCAAACAATCGAAATTACTTCGATTCAGGGGATTGTTCCGAGACAGGTTTCAGGGACAAATTTATTCCCTTACTTAGACGAATTTCTGGTAACAATGGGGACTAAATTTGGCATACTTCCTTCATGAAATTTGTTCTCCCAGATGTCTAGTTTGTACAAAAATTTGAATCACACCATTTGATTCAACAAAAATCAAGTTATGATTCAAGCATTCAGATTACTCTTGTTAGGGTATTAGAAACGACACAAACTCAATTTCAGGTGTCTTAGGGTAGGAATTTGATCTAGGTCTCTTCTAGACAAATGTAGCCATGGGTCTTAAATTTTCTTACAAACACGAAACATTCAATTTGGAGGTCGGTGGGATAAGTTATGCCAAAACAAGAACATAGAGATGCGGGGAAAATTTGTGAGAATCTCGCGCTAAACCTCTTACCTTTTTCACACACATTGTTCCTCATTAGAGGTCACAACCAAAACAACAACACAACCAAATCAAAATATACACACAAACAGGGTTAGGATCCCAAACCTTAGATCTACTTTCCAAAACATCAATCTCTATCTTCTTCATCTTCTTTCTTCTCCTTGAGATCTTCTTAAAAAATCCACCTAGCTTCCTTTTATTCTTACTTGAACAAATAAAACCCAAAGATGGAGGACAAGAAATATCAAAATTTCTTCTTCTCCACCGTAGCCCTAGAACTCCAAAGCCAACAAATGGGAAATTTTTCCCTTTCTTAGAAAGCATTGTTTGGCTTTAAGGGAATTTGGCCCTATTTTAGCCCTTTGC
The DNA here is from genome assembly GCA_016808115.1 of Tetrastigma voinierianum. Taxonomy (NCBI): domain Eukaryota; kingdom Viridiplantae; phylum Streptophyta; class Magnoliopsida; order Vitales; family Vitaceae; genus Tetrastigma; species Tetrastigma voinierianum. The sequence continues at coordinate 171,462 of JAEQBH010003190.1, read as the reverse complement.
ATTTTAGTCCTCCACTTTCATTCTATTTTAACTCCAACTTATCATATTTCTACTTTAACGTATAACATTTTTATCTTATGTCCTTTAGGTCCTTAATTTGCAAATGACTATTTTACCCTTTTCTGCCAGCATAGAATTTTAGAAAAATATTAACTTATTTCTCTATAAACATGTCAGAAAAATACTAGGGTATAATTTTGGGCGTTACAATTCTACTTACACCGCTTTTATATCATTAAAATTACGAGAAATAACGTTCAATATTTAATTAAAAAATACGATATTATAATATATAAAAAATTTATTACAAAAGTATATAAATAAATAAAAAAATTTATATTAATAAAACCTAAATCAAATATTTTTATGATTATAAAAAATTTAAAACATTACAAACAGTGAATTAATAAATTTTTGTATTAATAAAAACCTAAAATAATTATTTTTACAATTATACAAATGTTTTAAAATATTTATAAAAAGATTTGAAGTAATGAATAAACATATATAAACATTTGTATCAATAAAAACTGAAAATAACTATTGTTTGCACCCAAATTGAAATGTGGCTTGATCCACTGATAGGTTAGGCCTAAGCCCAAGCCCAAGCCCATAAATAAAAGTCCAGATCAAAGGGGCCCAAATCCATTTGAACAAGCCCATAGAAAAATTTCAGAGGTATTTTTAAAAATTTTTAAAATTTTGGAAGTCAAATGAAGCTTTTTCTCAAATATCAGAAATGGGGCAAAGAGGTAGGGCGGTTATGTGCTCAAATGGAACAAATCGTTGAAGAACAAAACTCCTTAATGGACACGTGGAAGAAATTTTTGAGGAATAAGACTCCTTGATGGAGATGTAGATAAATTCTTGAAGAACAAACTTCCTTAAGGAAAGACATAAGCAGTATCTTCAAGAAGTGGAGAGAGTGGAGAAAATTGAGACTTAGGCAGCAAGTCAAAACGTCTATAAAAGGAGCAGAGAAGCAACTAGAAAGGGAACCAATCAATCAACCAACAAAATCAACAAATAAATCGACTCGATGTCAATCTACTTTAGCAAATCCTAGCTTTCAATTAGCTTTCATCAATTTTAGCATTCTATTTCCTAGTTTTAGCCTTGCTTCTATCAATTTTCCAGTGCAGTGCTACCTTCATAGTGAAATCCAATATTTTCTTTAACAACTCTAGCATTCTATTTCCAAGATCTATTCAAGTTTCTATCAATTTTCCAGCACAATATTATTTCCATAGTGAAATCCAATGTTTACTTCAGCAATTTCAGTACTTTATTTCCAAGTTTCATTCAAGTCTTTCAATTTTCCCGCACCATGTTATTTCATTCATTCCTAAGGAAATCTAACATTTTTCTTCAGCATTTAATTCCTATAATATTTCCATTCGTACGAAATTTTCTACTTTGATTATGATGAATTGTCAAGGGAACCAAGGAGTCTACATAGTTTGATTAGAAGTTTGATCTTACGAGTCATTCTAGTTTGGAAACACTTTAATTTCCTAGCGGGCTCACGTGCTTGTATTTTGTATACTCGTGTGAAAATAGAAAATTACCACAATATATTTTTGGCTCGCTCGATGGGACACATCTCTCGGTGGGATTCATTCTTTGCTGAAGATACCACAAAAATTGAGAAGTAAAATCATTTTGTAGTCTCAGGACTCAATATCTAATGCTGTAGAAGCAACACAATAAGGACTTGTTCCAGCCATGGTGGAACAATTTGAGAGAAATACAACATATTTTCTCCAAGAAGAATATGCATAAGGCAAATCCATTGGCGGGTTAGGACGAGCTGAGTAATGTAGATAGAGTGATACTCATGTCCATACTGTTGTTGAGTTTCAAGCAATCATCGACGGTCTACAGAGACTGAATGAATTGGTTGGACAACGTTTTGATGAAAGAATGACCGCTCAAGCTGAGGCTGAGTTTAAACAACTCAAATTTATAGTTGAGAAAACTAAAGACATGTTTGAGTATGCATAGACCGTGATAGATGTGATTGACGAACATACCAAAACAACATCTGAGCGAGCTAAAATCGTTGCGGTAGAGCGAGAAGAATAATCTCAGTCACAAGGGACTATCCTAAAGGCAACCCAAAGGGGTAGAGAATTAGTATAGTCATTCATTACTCGTTTCAAAAGAATGAAGAATGAATGCAAAATCCATCTCCCAAAAACAGAGTATGTGAAGATGGCCCAAAGGGGACCTCTATAGAAATTTTAAGGTATGGAGTTAAGAGACTATTATGAGCTTACTACTAAGGTAACAGAGTATGAAGAATTACTCAAGGAAGAATGTCAAGAGAGAAAGACCTCTATAGGAACTTATTTCCAGTAGGTGAATTATGAAGAAATTGCAGTAGCAGATCTCCTAGGTATAAGTTCCCTCATCGACCCTCTACTAGTGAAGAAAGCACCTGACTTATGGAAGAAGTCACAGACCTCCAATACATAAGTGCAATATACTTTTGATGTAGAAAAAACTGAGGAAATCTCCTTCTTAAGGAGAAACTCATCAGATTTCCCTAAGATCACCAACTCCCCAGTAAAGAAGAACTCAGGGGAAAAGTATATTGTAAGTATCATAACTCTTGGAATCATGGTACTAAAGCTTGTTGGAGTTTCAGGAATATTATCCAAGACATGATCAACAAGGGAATACTGAAGTTCCTTGAGAAAAATGAGGCCATGGTGATTGATGAAGATCCTATTCCACCAGTGGCTTCAGTAAACATAGCTACTACAGATTTGAGGGTAGTGTTAAATGTAAAGAAGGATGAGAGATTTTCTCCTAATGCCAAGAAAAGAAAGGTATGGATTCCTAAACAATATTTGGTTCATAAGGATGAATTGGTAGTAAAAAGAAAAGTGTCTGCTACCAGAGAAAATGAAAAGAATGGAAGGTGTCCATACCATTCAAAACAGGAAATTAAGAAGGAGAAATCCTCTAAAGGAAATGATGTTTCTCCAAAAGAGAGACATACTTTTCTAGAGGGAAGGGCATGAACACTTCAAGGAGGAAAATACCTCCAAGGTTTGTTGTCCCTCTTCTTATATCATCTGGAAAAGAGTGGCATGTGGTGCAACATAAGAAATTTCCTCAAAAACTCACTAGAACTAAAAAAAAAAAAAGGATGTAGAGACTGAGAGCAATGAAGAAAAGGAAATTATCTGAAGAAATGCTACATGGAAAGCCAAAATAAGCAGAGAATCTGAGAGAAGAAAGGAGGCCTACTCTAATGAAAACAAAATTTGGAATAAAGGCTACAGAAGATGACTAGTCTAGTTGCAAATCTACTGAAAAGATGGCTAAAGAAATGGATTCAAGAACCATTATGATAGGTTAATTTCCTATTTCTTTGAAATGTTCTACCATTTCTCTAACTTTACCAGATTTCTTCAAGTTAAAAGAAATGGAAGAAAGCCTAGTGGAGGTAGAACATTCTCCAGCACAAGAAAAACATAGTCAAAGGTAATCACCATTGATCCCTATGAAGGAAGCAGGGCTTAGAAGGTGATATTGGAAAAACCTAATGTGGAAATGACAAGGCACATAAGACCTCTCTATGTGAGAGCACACTTTAATGGTAAAATAGTGTCCAAGGTATTGTTGGATAATGGATCAACAGTCAATGTGATGTCATTAAGAATGTTGAGTGCACTAGGAAGAGGCATTGGAGACTTAATTGAAACAAAAGTGTCTCTATCAGCTTTCGCTAGGGAAATCTCTAAGACTCTAGGCATACTCCCTAATGACATTATTGTGGGTAGTAAGACTTCCTTATCAGCTTTCTTTGTGATTAATTCTACTATTAATTATAATGCTTTGCTAGGAAGAGATTGGATTCATGCCAATTGGTGTGTGTCATCCTCCCTTCACCAATTTTTACTGTTTTGGAAAGGTGGTGAAGTAGAAGTGGTATGGGTAGAAAAACAACCTTTCATTGCAACTTCAGATTCTATGGAGGCCGGTTATTATGACCAAGAATTTTGTCCAATAAAATTCAAAGGCAAGAAGAAGGATGGGACTCTTAGAGAAATATAAATGGAGTCAAGAGATACTGGTAAAAATCAAGACCAAGCTACCAAACTTCTAAAGACACCTACTATTGTGCCTTTCAGGCCGATAAAAGGTCTAATCATCGAGGAGATCAATGACTAAGCATTCTCACGAAGAGGATGTGGCTACTGCACTCGTAACATTCAAAATGCAAATGCGACAAGTTACTAAAAAAGTTATAGAAGAACAATTCCAAGACATTTGTGGAGCTGAAGTAATTTATGAAGAAGAATCAAATGAAGAGGAGGAAGAAATTCATATTGAAGATTTGGAGCAAGCTCATCCTAAAATGGAAGGCCTCAAGTACATGATCTTATAGAAGAAGTCAACCTCGGCACTGTGGAAGAGCCGAGGATTACTTACATCAGTTCTCTCTTATCCACTAACTTGAAGGAACAAATTCATTCATTATTGCAATAATTCAAAGATTGCTTTGCTCGGAATTATGATGAAATGTCAAGATTGGATTGAAGACTTCTGGATCATTGCCTTCCCATCAGGCTTAAATTCAATCATTGTCAACACCCACCTAGAAGGATGTCTAAGGAAGTAGAGCTGTAGATGAAGGAGGAAATTGGGAAACTCTTGAATGCCAAATTCATCAGGCCTACAAGGTATGTTCAATGGTTAGAAAATATTGTTCCTATAATGAAGAAAAATGGAAAACTTTGAGTATGTGTGGATTTTAGAGATTTAGATATTGCTACCCCTAAGGACATGTATGTGAGGCCTATTGCAGACATGTTAGTCAACTTTGCCGCTAATAATGAATTACTATCCTATATGAATGGTTTCTTTGGATACAATCAGATTTTAATAGTAGTAGAAGATATACCTAAGACCACCTTTAGATGTCTTGACTCCATAGGGACATTTAAATGACTGGTCATACCTCTTGGTCTAAAAAAGGTAGGTGCAACTTGCCAAAGGGCAATGAATGCCATTTTCCATGTCATGTTTTGCCACCACATGGAAGTATACATTAATGATATTGTGGTTAAATCTAAAAGAGTCAATAATCATGTATATCATCTAAGGAAAAACTTTTAGAGGATGAGACAATATCAATTGAAGCTTAATTCACTCAAATGTGCATTTGGAGTTCGTCCTAGGAATTTCCTTGGGTTCTTAGTTCACCAAAGAGGAGTAGAAGTGGATCATAACAAAGAAAAAGCTATTTCTTCAGTCAATGCTCCACAAAACAAGAAAGAACTCCAAAAAATTTTGGGCTAGGTAAATTATTTAAGAAGATTTATCTCTAACCTGGCAAGTAAAACTAAGGAATTCTCTGACTTGGTGAAGCTTAAAGATATGGAAGAGTTTACGTGGGAGGAAAGACATCAAGCAGTGTTTGAAAAGATCAAAGAGTACCTCTTTAAACCTCTTGTTTTAATGCCTCCTATACAAGGTCATCCACTTAAATTACATTTATCACCTGCAAATGAGTCAATAGGTTATCTTTTGGCACAAAATAATTCTATAGGTCATGAGCAAGTTGTATATTATTTGAGTCTGGTCTTAAATCTAGCAGAAACAAGATATACCCCAATTGAAAAATTATGTTTGGCCTTGTACTTTACATGTACTAATTTAAGACATTACTTGACCGAGTCTTGAGTTTATGTGGTTTCTCATACTGACCTGATAAAGTACATGCTTAATCGACCATTGATTACAGGGAGGATTGGAAAATAGTCTCTTACCTTGTTATAATTCACCTTGGTTTATTTTCCACAGAAATCAGTTAAGGGACAAGCATTGGTAGATTTCCTAACTAATCATCCTTCCTTAAAGATTAGGACAGAGCAAAGTGTGGAGTTGGGAATTTATGGAGCAGAAAAGGAACATTGGATCCTCAAATTTGATGGTTCAAGCATAGAAAATTCTACTGGTGCAGGAATAATAATCATTTCCCTAAAAGGAGTAAAGACTACATTGTCTTTCAATCTGGCCTTTGAATGCACCAATAATCAGGCTGAGTATGAAGCTTTGGTGATTGGTTTAGAGATCTTACTAGAGCTTCAGGCAAAAGATGTTCCATTCATTTGAGATTCTCAATTGGTACTTTGGTAATTAACAGGGGAGTATAAGTGCAACAAGTTGCTATTAGCATCTTACTTTACTGCTGCCATTCAATTGTTAGACTCCTGATAACGTGGAATTTGTACATGTGCCTAGGGAATCAATCTAGGAGGTTGATGAACTTGCTCAAATAGCCTCTAGTGTAAAAATGGGTGACGAATTTACTCATTACCTCATCATGATAGAGAAGAAGAATCACCCTTCAATTTTTGAAAGGGGGATCTACCTAAACATCTTCAATAATGGCATGAATATTGCTGGAGATTGGAGAACAGAATTCAGAGACTATTTGGATAATCCAAACAAGAGGGTTCCCCATAGAACAAAGACTCAAGCTTAGACTTTTGTTCTACTAGAAAGAGAGTTATACATAAAAGGATTTAATGAGTTATTACTCATGTGCTTATCTTTCGCGGACACCATGGAAGTTATGAAGCAAGTTCATGAAGGAGTTTGTGGAGCCCATCAATCTGGTGTAAAGATGCGTTGGTTAATTAGAAGACACAATTATTTTTTGCCGGCCATTCTAAAAGGCTATAGCACTTACTCTAAAGGTTGTTAATAGTACTAGAAATATGGAAGCATACATAGGATCCTTGTTGTTGAATTACATTCAATAATAAAGTCATGGTTGTTTAGAGGATGGGCCATGGGCCTGATTGGGAAGATTCATCCAGCATTATCAAAAGGGCACAACTTCATCCTAGTTGCTACATACTATTTCACTAAATGGGTGGAGAGAGTACCATTAAAGAAAGCAAAATAAAAGGATGTGATCCAGTTCATCAAGGATTATTCATAGGTTTGGGATTCCCCATTCTATCACTACTAATCAAGGAACAATGTTCAATGAGGAAGAGATGAATTACTTTGCTAAGTACAACTCGTCAGATCAAATTCTTTCTATGCCCAAGCCAATGGACAAGCAAAAGGATCTAACAAAGTGTTGATAGGGATCCTAGAGAAAATGCTAGAGGAGAATCCTAGAGACTGGAATATGATTATATTAGAGACATTGTGGGCCTACAAGACTTCTAAAAGGAGTTCTACAAGGGTAAGTCCTTTTTCTCTTACTTATGGACAAGATGCAGTACTCCCAATGGAAGTACTAGTGCCTTCTATAAGAGTTTCTAGGAAAAATTACCTTACTCCTCAAGAGTACAGTGAGGCTATGATGATGGAACTCAAATCGACAGAAGAGTACAAGCCTTCACTATATGTTGATTTAGAAAAATAAAGTGGCTCAAACTTACAACAAAAGAATCAAGAGAAAAAGCTTTGGAGTAGGAGAGCTTGTTTGGAAGATTATATTGCCAGTTGGTTCCAAAGACAAAAAATTGGGCAAATAGTCTTCCACACAGGAAGATGCTGAGGAACATCCAGTCTTGAAGCAGCATCTTGGTTAGCAAACCTCTGAGAGAGCTGAGAGGTTCGTATTGAAATACCTGAAGAAGTATTTCCTTACTATGTGGGAAATTGTAAAAGCTTCCCAAAGGAATTAGGCTGATTCCAGAGTCTGTTAAGGGGCAATGTAGGGAAATATTCTATGTTTTGGGTAAAAGTAGGCTTTTTTAGTCACTATGTTCTCAAGCATTGAAAGTTTCTCTAGCAAAGTACCTTGTTCTATTATATGTTTTGGAGATAAGTAGACTATTTTAGCCACAATGTTCTCAAGCATTCAAAGTTTCTTAAGCAAAGTACCTTGTTTTAGTCTATGTTTTGGATAAACATATATCCAGTAGGCTTTTTAAGCTACTATTTCTCAAATATATAAATTTTTCCAACAAGACACATGTTCAATATATCAGTAGGCTTTGTAGCCACTGTTTTCATATCTCTCTAATGTGGTACCTGATATATGCAATATATATTCTCAAGTATAGATAGTAGGTCCAAGGATCACTTTTAATCAACAACAGAATTACAACATTATTCCACAAGCATCAACACACATCAAAAGGTAGGCATAGTGCCACATTGATCCACTAATACAATGACATGGCTGTAAGTGTACGTGTGCTATTGTTCAATGCGTTCTCCACAAATATCAACACACATCAAAAGGTTGGCTTAATGCCATTGTAGTCCACTTTTTAGTGTGTCTTTTTATTTTTATTATTTTTTGTTTTTTTTTTTAACTTTCCTGGGCTCATTTGATAGAGACACGTGGGAGCATGGGATGATCCCGATTTCTAGGATAAGGGAGATGAAGGATATAAAAAAAGGGGAAAAATGTATTGAGGGGGCAAACCTAGGGAGAACTAGGGAGAGATGACAAAGGGGATGCGAAGCATTTTCTTTGGAATTTTTTTTCTAGGTAGAGGTGACTATAAAGAGGAGAGGAAAACATTTCAACATTGCTTGGAGAAGGGAAGACAATGGGCCTCCCCCACCAAAGAGTGGGAGGCCCTAATGGCCCTTAGTTAAATATTTTTTGTGGGAATAAATTGGGAGATTGACCTTTATAATCTAGGCCCCATTAGTCATTTGACGTTTAAATTTTTAAAAAAGACAATAGGTCTCCCCCACATTGAGTGGGAGGCCTTAAGTAGTCTCAAAGTTTAAAGTTTTTTTTTTTTTTTAATATGATGGCCTTATGGGCAATCTTGGGAGACGATCTCGACTTTAGAGGCGATTTTAGCTTAGGAGGTGAATCCACTTAGGAAGCCACTGCTTATCTACCAAGTAAGTTTCCTTGACTTTCTTTTTATTTAGAAATTATTATTTTATATAGTTATTTTTTAATTAATTGTCTTGTATATATATTTAATTTATTGTTATCTTTAATTATTTATTTAATTTATAGTCTTATTATTTTATTTTCCTTGTAATCATATTGTTGTTTTTTGTTTATTTAATTAAATTGGTTGTTGATGTTTTTTTTATTGTGTAATAATTCAATTTATTTTCCTTAACCCATGAATCATCACCCACCCTTAATTTATTCAAATCCCCAAATTTTAAAAATTCAAGTTATAAATTTTCATTTCTCAATCTTTAAAATTCTAGTGTCCAAATTTCAAAATTCAAATTTCCAATTTTCATTTTCTAAATTCAATTTTTAAATTCAAGTCTTCCAAATTTCAAATTTCAAAGTTTCAAGTTTTGAATTTAAAAATTGCAAATTCATAATTCAAAATTTAAGTGCCCTAATTTCAAAATTCAAGTCAATCAATTTCTGTGAAACCCCAAAAAAATCCGAATTTTCGAGAAAGGGTAAAACAGTAATTTTGGTCAAAAATCTGAAATTTTTCTAGATCTCGGATGACGAAACAGTTTTCACCGTTAGAGTCGTCTCGCAAAATCTAGCTACCACGTCGAATTTCGTCAAATTCCAAGATAGTCGAAATTTCACGTTTTTCGAGGCACCAGCGACACACGGACACTGGAAAGATTTCGAGCGACCAAGATGAGACACGTGTCAAGCTGAGAGCTAGTCAAACATGAGCTCATGCGGCCATAGGAGACACATGTCACTCATGAATGCGACGAAACTACCAGACGCGATGTTATGATATTAAAATCCTAAGACCCAATAAAAGGATTGGACATGTGGCATGAGAGGACAAATTCCCTTGACCCCGTCCTCGACTCCAACCGAAGGTTTGGGTGTGAGTAAGGGAGTGGAAATACAAGGATGTGGTGCTTGCAGAGAGAGCCCACCTTATCTCTGTATTTTCCGATGATCATCTGGTCGAATCCTAGTGAGACAAGAGGCAAAGTTGTTCTCACTCGCAAGAGCTACGCGGTACTCTGCATTGTGGAGTTTCAACAACTCCTAGAGGAAGTATTTTCTTCTACTTGGATATTATTCTTTGTCTAAATAGGCCATGAAAATGGTTTTTGGTATTGTGAGGCCGGAAATGGCATGGATTTCTTGCCCAAAGAGGCGGAATCAAGCTGAGCAGGTCCGCCCACGGACAACCTAATGACTGATATGGGATTGTTAAAAACAGTCCTGATTTGATTGTTGGACCGAAAATGTCCATGTGAATTGGCTTGAATTGAATGGCTTGAAATGTGTATGGAAAATGATATGTTGATGCATGCTAATTGATGTGTTAACACAATTGTTTGAATTATATGAAATATAATTGTATATGAGCCATTGAAATTGGATATATGAATTGGCATCATTGCATTCATGTGCACGGTGACATCGCGTCGAGTCGGGTGTGGGTGCATGGTATGGTTGTTCACCACTCTTGGTGAATGTGGGTTGAGTTTGTCTTTGGGACTACGTCCAATAAAGACTCATGGTTCAAATCATAAAATAAAAATAATTAATATGTGTTGGACGAAGCAAGAAGGGGGTCGTTAATCCCCTCATGTGAAAAGCCTGGAATTTGGGTGTAAGAGACCCGCGATATCGTCCGAAAAGTTCTGTTTTGGTATAAGAGACCCGAGGTGTAAGCCGAAATTTATGTTGCCCAAAGAAAACACATGGTCATGTTTATCACTTAGACCTAGAGTTGAGTGATAGGAGTCGGGATTGACTCGGGATTGGTTACCCATTGGCAAATTGCATTGGGTGGTGGTGAGCCGACAAAGGCTCGATATATGGGTGTCATTAGTATTACCAGTGACGATTGCCACACTTGGCATAGGCATGTGTGAGGGAGTTAGTGAGTGACTCAGGGTATGGGCATGAAAACATTCCATGCATGATATAAATCATTCCATGTATGAATTGTAAATTGTATGGAATGTGGATGCTATGATGTGCCATTGCATGTGCATTTTAGGTGGGGAGTAGCCCTCGTAGCACTCCGATCATCGGGCATCGCCACCTCCGTCGTGATCCCCTTTCAGTGGCTGGCCGTTGAGTATTCCAAAAGACGACGCTACTGTATATACGCTTTTGAGAAGAATTCGACATGTGACTTTGATGATATGTTTTTGTAAAACATGTATGAGATATTTTAATTGAAAATGTTTGTATAAAAGTGTAGTTAACTCTTGAAACTATTGTAATATAGTTGGTTATATTTTGGTGAGTATGGATGTATGGGCCCGACGTGAGTATTTTTACTCATGTTTGAGTCTCGGGTAGAGAAACACTCATTTTGTGGCATTGAGACACTCAATGGTTACATGTATTCCGCCAGTTGATGGATTTTCAATGGACCCCCGGGTTTGAGGCGTCTCAATTTCTAATTTCAATTTTTCAAGTTTTCAATTTCAAAAATCAAGTGACCTAATTTCAAAATTCAACTTCCCCGATTTCTAATTTCTAATTTTTAAGTTTCAAAATTCAAAATTATCATTTCCCAATTTCAAAATTCAAGTACCCTAATTTCAAAATTCAATTCCTCAATTTTCAATTTCAATTTTTCAAGTTTCCAATTTAAAATCCTCAAATTTCCAATTTGAATTTCCCAAATCTCAAATTTCAAAATTAAGAATTCCAAATTTCAAGATTCAAGTGTCTCAATTTCAAAATTCAAGTCCCTCAATTTCCAATTTCAAAATTCCAAGTTTCCAATTTTATATTCAAATCCTCTAATTTCCAATTTAAAATTCCCAAATTTCAAATTTCAAATTTTAAAATTCCCAATTTCAAGATTCAAGTGCCCTAATTTCAAATTTCAAGTCCCTTAATTTCCAATTTCAAATTTTCAAGTTTCCAATTTCAAATTCAAGTTCCCCAATTTCCAATTTCAATTTCTCAAATCTCAAATTTCAAAATTAAAATTCTCAATTTCAAAATTTAAGTGCCCTAATTTCAAAATTCAAATATCCCAATTTCTAATTTCTAATTTCTAATTTCTAATTTCTAAATTCCAAATTGTAAATTATCAAATCTCAAATTTCTAAAATTCAAGTTTTTAATTTAAAAATCCAATTTCCAAATTACCAATTCAAAATTCTCAAACTTCAAATTCATTTCGAAATTCTCAATTGTAAAACTTCAATTTCAAACTTTCAATTTTCAAAATTTCAATTTCAAATCAGTTCTAAAAAATTTTAATAACATGATTAATTCTACAATTCCAATATGATAGAATCTTGTGGAGTCAATGTGTGTAAAAGATAAATGAGCTTGGCTGGGGCCTAGCATTACATGTATTTTTTTAATAAATAATTTGACATTTGATCTATAACCTAATTTCTAATTAATTTTGAATATTTTTTGTATTTTATTATTGTACTAACATTGTTTTTAATTGATAGCGCTTCAAATATGCCGCCCAGGTATGCGTTCTTCTCATCTAACTTGGCTTCTTTATTTATTTATTTATTTGTCTATTTATTTACATATGTTTGGTGTATTGTTATTGCTTGTCTTTGGTATCTATTCATCGATAAGCAAAAGTCGCACTTTCCTTAGTTTATTTAGTAGAGACCCAACTTTATGGACTTAGAGGGGTCTAACGGCCTTATACCGTACTTTCCGATGGCACTGACTCGAACCAAGACTTAAGCCCTGCACCCAGATCATAAAGAGTCACATTTAGGGTTTTTTCTTTCTTATTTTTCTTTCCCCTTTAAAATAAAACAAAAATAAGTGGCCACTCTAAACCGCTTAAAATGGTTCAAAATAAAAACATCTCGCCTTTGGGGTGAAACGCATAATAGCTAAAAATGGTCCACAAATTGGTGTAAAACCCGAGAAATTAAATTTTCGAAAATGGTAAATGGTAATTTCGTCAAAATCAAATTTTTTCTAGATCTCGATGATCTAAACGTAACTTCACCGCTGGAATCGCCTCGCCGAAATCTAACTACCACGTCGACTCGCCACTCGGCATACAATTTCACGCTCGAGGCAATCGTGTCCGTGTCAGAAACGCTTGTTAAAATACATGGACGCGAAAAAAATTCACCTACTACATGTACTCACGCTAATAATACGCCGTATTTATTGGGCCGATGATTGCGAGACGAATTCACTTAGATTTTCAAGTCACGCGGTCAAAATCCAAAACTAAAGGACAAAATGGAATTATGTGAAGACGTATGAATAAGACAAAAAGGCAACTTCATCTTCTCCAAATAGAGAAAAAACGTGCAGTGAGGATGTGAATCAAATTTTAGAGAGAGAAAGAGTGACTTCTCTCTAGATTTCCCCATTCTGAATGGGCCGCCGATCACTGCCAGCTAAAAGCTGTTATACGCTAAGCAAGGGCTACACGTGACACCGATTTTGTGAAAGTTCGACAACTCCAAGAGTGTAGATCTTTTCCTACTTGGTTTATTCTTTGGCTAAGAGCCATTTTATGGATGGGGATTTGTTGAGGCCTTGAAGGCCGTGTTATCGGTCTCAAAATCTTTGAACCGAGTGAAGAAATCCCTAATTGTGTGACCGTGAACAGTGTCGACCCAAGGGTTTCACTATTCACGTGATTGGTTGTGTGATTTTTGTGTTTTCGGGTGATTCAAAATGAATTGCTCAGATTGTTATTAGCCTATGTGAGCTAATTTTGTGCTATTGACAGAATTAAATAAATACGACCGGTGAATTAATTTTGTTAATATATACATATGCAATCTGTGGCACCCTTAGAACGATAGTGAAAGGAAGGCATTTATTACCTAAACGAAAAGAAAAGTTTAAAATGGTTAGTAAAGGAATTCCAAGGAAGATTTTATGAAGAATTGCCTTTGAGAGTCATTCCAACACTTCATCTCAGGCGACCTACGACCGCTTTCAAGAACATCTTGTGAAGAATTCACCTCGAGGTTGTTTAATGTATTTAATGTAAATTCGGTAGGTGCCTCGAGAACAAAAGCTTTATTTTGAAAACTCGTATTTTTGCTCTCAGATTCGCTTAGGGCATGTGTGAGGGAGCTCTTGGCGAGGACTCGAGACATGGATCGCATGCATTCGCAGGTGATCACGTATTTGCTTGAGTGTGATTGTTTGCCATGACATGCACTTAGGTGGGGAGTAAGCCAGGTAGGAAATTATCACTACTAAGTATTGCTCACTCCCTGTCGTGAGGGATCATCATTATTTTGTGCACAGTGGAGTGTACAAGAGGACGACACTCACTGTAGGTCGTTGCTTTAAGAAAAAGCCGACATGTGGCTTGGTGATACTCTTTGTATAATATGTATTAAACTTTAAATTTTAATATATGTTTCAATTTAAGAGTGATTTATTAACTCTGAACCATGTGATATAGTTGGTTGGGATATATTTTCCGAGTATTGATGTATGGGCCCAAGTGCTTATTTTACTCATTTTATCCGTATGTGGACCCTGTGAGCCTTGTGTAAAAATGTGTCAGACAGTTGTGTATCTGTGCGCAGCCCCCGTGCATAGCGAGACTCGCCCGATTTTCATGAGTGGTGTCGAGTTACCCGACATCCACTAGTATTCTTACTGGGTTGACAGCTGTCAACGGACCCGGGAAAATGGGAGTCACACGGCTTACCCGCTTAAGGACAAATGAGCAGGTCAAGCTTGAATACAAACTAGGGAAAATGTGCAATTTGATTAGTTGATTGGTGGATACCTTCTTTGTGTGGTGTTTGTATACTTGATTATTGGTAGCACCTTGAGAGTTTTGATTTGATTATTGTATCTTTCACATGCTTGGTTGTTGTATTATTAGTATTGGTTGGTTGACTTTATTGGTTTATTCTTTTACTTATCTTGTTACGTTACTTGCTTCTTATGGTATGCTCATTTTGTTCATCTTGACGCCTATTATTTTATCATTGTTGTATATTCCACTTATTTTGATGTGTTTATTGCTTTACTTGATTATTATCATAGCATGTTGGCTTCTCCTTACCATATGATATTTTATCCTATTCTTGGCATCTATACTCTTATTGTTACACACTTCTAATTGTATCGACATTGTTGATTATATTGGTTGATCTTTTAACTGTAGAGCACGTTGATTATTGTTGTGTGATTATTCTACTCATCCCAACATATGGACATTTTGATTGATTGCTTATCTCATTTGCTTTAACATGTTGATTTTATCTATTGTATGTTCATCTTGATCACCTCTTTTAGGATACTTGTGTGACCAGTGTGCCTTTTCTGTTTTAGATGTTATTTAGGTTTTTGGGATGCGCCCACACATTCACTGTACTTTTAGTTTATCCCTAAGTGTTGAGAGTAGTGAGAGCCTTTACCATAAGTCATCCCCTGGGATTTCGGAAGTGCATGTGTGGAGGTGATGACCACCTTTCATGGAAGAGCCCTGTCATTTTGAAGGCGTGTAGGAGCTTGTGTACCATTGTAGGGTATGATCGCTCCGACTAGGGACCCCTTAAAAGCCTCACCCTTGTCTTTTAGATCCACCATGATCTTGTAGGTTCATCTTAGACCAAATCAATTAGTACCCCTCCCTACAGATGGGTGAATCTATGAGCCTTCAAAGTTGATTCAGTCACGGTATGGATCTATAGTTTCTTTATTATGGCCTCCTATTAGTGGTATAACGAGATTGATCAGATTTTAGGTTTCAGGGAGACATTTTTATGCATAGTGTTGGCTTATCTATTCCAGTTTTGGTTCAACAGACTTTATTTCATTGTGCTTAGCTAGAGTGGTACCTTACTCAGTTTTGTTACGTTTTCATGTCTTATTTTGTGATATAGTCTGGGACCGCCTTCTTGGATTAGGGTTCAAGGTAGACTAGTCCGCACGAGGGATCATAAGGTTATGTTGTCACATTTAGTTACAGTTGATTAGTTTACCTTAACGATTTCCTTAATTCAGGAGGCCATATCTAGACTTGGTCAAAGATATGGATAGCAAGCCCCACGTGATTAGGCTTAGGATGATACTCAGTGTGATTCTGTGGTGCCACCACCTGTTCAATTGATAGCTTCTCATGTGCCATTGGCTCTTCACGGTCAGGCAAAGGTGACCATGCCACCAATTGTAGTACCTATTTCAGTCGTTGATTATAAGCGAGCGCATATGGATAGGCTAGAGCAGTGCTTTCGACATATGAGAGTCTCTGATGAAGTTACCAGTTGAGATGATTTTGATAGTGTACCTATGATTAGATTACCATTTGATTTTAAGATGCTAGAGATTGAGAGATATATTGGCAGGGGCTGCCCTCGTGTCCACTTGAGATTTTACTCTATTGTCATGAGGGCTCATAGGCTTGATGAGGCTCAAATTCTTATGTTATTCCCTATGTCTCTAAGTGGTGTTGCACATAATTGGTATGCTTCCTTAGATGCTTCTAGTCGTCAAACTTGGGAAGATTTGACCCATGAGTTTTCTAGACATTTTGCTTTCAGCACAATGGTCGATGTCTTGAGGAGAGAGCTAAAGGCTATGCGACAGGAGTCAGAGGAGACAGTAACTTCCTTTATCTCCCGTTGGAAGGAGAAGATTGTTCAAATGGTAGATCGCCTATCTAAGAGAGAGAAGAATGGTACGCTTTTAAGGAGTTTACAACCCAAGTATGTTAGACATTTGATGGGTTTTTCACATATAGATATTAGGGCATTAATTGGGGCACTATATGGTATTGAGGAGGGTATTTCTAGAGGATTATGGTTTGATTTTTCCCTTCTGACACTATAGGGAAAAGACCACTTTGAGGGTAGAGATCCGAAGATGTTTGTACCATCAGTACTATTAGGCCGAGACCTTAGACTGTCGCCCAAACTTCCAAAGGACATTATTCTCCAGCTTATGCACAGTATACGTCACTTACTCCACCTCGACCTATGGCCCCGACATATCTATATCCGACACCACGGCTAGTTTATGCTACTTAGGTTACAGAGAGGCCACCAACTGGATACCCCAGGCTTAGAGCTCCACATGTAGTTGTTGATATTCCTCAGAGGTAGCAGAGAAAATTTTCTCAGTTAGGTATGCCGATAAGCTAAGCTATTTGGAAGCCTATAAACGGGGGACTATTGACTCTATTATCTCGCTAGGTTACTTCGACAATACCAAAGTGCTATTTCAACCCTATTTATTATGTTTTTGAAAGTGCTTTTGCGGTACCAATCATTGTAATTAACCCGATTTGCACATTAAGGTCCCTTTACTATTCTATCATCGTATTCCGATGTCGTTTGTAGTTTTCTTTAAGTGTGAATCTTGCCAAATCATCGTGTCAATCCAATCATAACAAAGTCGGGTTGATTTCCATCAATTTCATATGGTTTTATACCAATTTCAGTAAGCCGAGAATGAAGAATATCAAAGCAAGAAGAAATGGAATAGTGCAAATGTGGAATATAGAAGTAAAGCAGGAGCAATGGAACGCTGATGAACAATGCTAAAATTTCTTCACACGCTGAAATTTTCAGCTTATAAATAAATCTTTCACTATCATAGTGAAATTTCGCATGTGAGTGAAAATTTGCTTCTAGCGAAAAGTGTTCTGCTTCCTGCTTTTGTGTACTGAAACTAACTGCTTTTTTGGTTTTTTCTCATTTCTACCTCTACCGTAATTATTCTAGTTTGGTTAATTTGGTATTTCACATGTTTATAAGGCTATATAAGCCACTTCTATGAACATTTTGTAACTCAACTTTCATTGAAGCAATCTCCAGCACGGCCCCGTTTTCGTCATTTTCTCCTCGTTTCCTCCCCTCTTCTTCCTCTCCCCTTTCTCACAAACAATTCCTCTGAGGATGACAACTCAGAGGATGTTTGGCTAGACCACCGTATCCTTGAAGAAGAGGGTTGCTGGGCTTGGGAAATAAGGTTTGCATTTTGTTCCCTTGTTTTACATGCAGCAGGTTGACATTTTGGTTCCCAAATTTGCAACCCTAGGTTTAAAGCTCTTTTGATGTGGCATTCCCTTTCTTTTGCCAATACTTGGCAAGCTTTTAGGGTTCAGTGTATTCTTAGCTTTAGATACACTGATATCCATTAGTTTCTCTTTACGAGCCACTGGAGGTAGGTTAAGGGGTCATATTTTCACTATTGATGCATCCTCATTGATCAATACTTGGTAATCTTTTAGGGTTCAGTGGATGCTTATTATTAGATCCACTGAGATTCATTAGTTGCCCTTTACGAATCATTGTAGGATGGGTCAAGGTGATAGATTTTCACTGTAGGAACCATAAATGCTAAATAAATGCTTTCTCTCAAGAGGAAAATTATTAGGGTTTAGTTTTTAAAGCTAAATGAAGATCCGGTTCAGGAATTGACTATAGGTCATCCTCCCCAACGCGAGGAAATGAACCCGAGGACCTCTTTGTAACCCTATCAACCCCAACCCAGCAAGAGCCCAACACTTTAAGGATTTCTTTTACACTTTATTTTATTTTAACTTGCTTTTTATTCTCGCTTTAAACCCCAAAACCTCACCTGCTTTTTAACCAAACCTGAAAATCCAAAACAAATTCACCATTTTGAGCCTACTTTAAATCATTTGGTACGAAGAAAACCCATCCCTGTGTTCGATCCTAGAGCCTCTATACTGCAGTAGTTTTACTACGGCAGTAGGAGGAATTTAGGTATAAATTTTGTTGATCCGGAACCCTATTGCGTCACGAATCAAATGGCGCCGTTGCCGAGGATGGTGCCTAAGTGCATTTGACGAGTTGTGGAACACTTGTGATCTTCATCACAATTTCTGGTGAAATTTTCCTTTTATTATTTCACATCGTCAATTTTTTTAAGCATACTTCACTATATATATATATAAAAAAATATTGTTGCAGGACTGCTTTTTCTCGTGTTGTCTTGGGTTGCATTTCTACTGCAAGAGGATTGCATTTTTCCAAAGGGTTTGAACTAGAGAAAATGGAACCCCCATGAAGAGCAATACAAATATGAGAAACCTCTAGGCATATATGTCACCCAGGGATTATTTAAAACCTTCCATGGCAGCAACCTGTGGAGAGAAATCCAAACCCAAATAGGTCTATGAGGGACTATAGAGACCAATGGATGAGTGCACCCGTCTATAGTGTCCCCTCAACTTATGCACCTCCTGCTTCTCCATATTATGCCCCCACTTCTCAATAGCAGCAACCACCAACCTCATCCCCTATTGAACAAGCCATCCTGAACTTGAGCAAACTAGTGGATAATTTCATAGAGGATCAAAGGGTAGTGAATGTTCAGGCTAATCAGGAAATTGAGACAGTGGAGAGCTCCCTGAACAAGGAACTGATGTTCCGCAGTGAAATTGGATCGGGGATCACATCCCGCAGCTAATCCATCTCACATCAAGAGTGAGGAGAATCAAGGAAAGAGTGCTTCGACTGAAACACTTGGGGTGAACAGCTCAATCAAGCAAATTTCTCGAGGGAATCTGAAAGTGGAACCAAATGTAAGCTCCTGGAACTGCAAGATGCCCTGTAATCATGTGTCAGTTTATGGGCTATGGAGGAGAGAAGAAGGGAAATCCTTCCTTGGCTGACCGAGGAGGCAGCCGAAAGAATGTCAAGATCACAATTTTACTCCCTCGCCCTAATATTGACTCGTTGTATATCTTGCCCATACCAAGAAGACACTCAAACCCCGAAGCACCCACCATAAAAGGCCACACCATTTATTAATCGCCTCGTGCCGCAAAACATCGTAAAATTAGTGGCCAATCAGAAGAGTTTTCTGGCCAATACATCCAAGACACAAGCAGCTGCCCACATTGCATGGCACAATGGATGGTTCGGGTGCCGGTTCGGATTTGGAGCACCCGAACCTCGGCATTTCTAAGCTCCACCAGTTCCAACAGCCTCCAAAGGCTTAAGGAATTGGTTTGGGGGGAGTACAGTCTCCCCCATTTTTTGTTTTAATTTTTCCTGTTTTGTTTTATTTTATTTTATTTTATTTTATTTGGATTTCTATAAGTTTTCTTTTTGGATTTTCCCTAAATTTTAAGTTAATTGGTTTCTAAACTCTTGTTTTTCACTTTTCGCAATTTTTCTGACTTTTCTTGCATTAATTTTTGCGCTTGAGGAAATTTTGAAGGTAAATGGAAGATTCACAGCCAGCAGGAGTGAGCAGTGAGAAAATTTCAATAATAGCTACTTTCATTAATATACGGTTCTACTGTATGTAAATTCGGCTATATAGCTTAAATTTCGTCATGTAGCTTAAAATTTATATTTCCAATTGCCTCCCACTAAAAGACAAAATTTTGAACAGTAAGGTAAGTATATTTTTATTTTTATTTTTATTTTTATAAAAAAAAAAAACCGTCTCTTACACAAAAACTAAAAATAAATTAATTAATTAATTAAAAAAATTTATTTTATTTTATTTTATTATTTTTATTTATTAAAAAAATTTTATTTTTATTTTTTTCTTTAAAAAATAAAAATAAAATTTTTTATTTTATTTATTTTCTTTTCTTTAAAAATAAATTGTCTCTAAAAAATGTTTTTATTTTTATTTTTATTATTTATTATTTATTATTAAGCTTATTATTATTATTATTAATTATTTTATTTTATTTTTCAAAAAAAATTCTGCTATAAAATATAGCTTAAAATTTCTGTTATGTACCATTATGCTAGCGAAATTTTCATACTCCCCACCGTTTTGCCTCCCCGCTTGTTTCGTTTTCATAACTTCTTTATTCAAACTCCGCTTTTAGGCGTTTTGGAATCAAGTGGAAAGCTTAGAGAGTGTAGAACTTAAAAATAGCTAGAAAGAACACTTTTGAAATTTTTATGAAGGTGAAATTTTCGAAATGCTCCAATTGGTCACTTTTTTTTCTCTCTTTTCTCCTTCTAACTTGTTCATTTAAAGCGAAAACTGAGTGAATAAGGTGTCGATGGAAAGCTTGCGAAGTCTCCTATCCAACAACGATCATATCTCATCAAGGAGGTAACACCAAGGATCAAAATATCAGTAAACACGGATATATCGGTAATTGGATTTTACGGAAATATCAGAAATATCGGAAAATATCGGTGGATATTTTGACTAAAATATCGGTAATGGAAAAATTGACAAAAATACTTTGAAATTCATAGAAATACTTTGTTGAATTATAAAAATGCATAAATAAGCAAATATACACTTGTTGAAGATGATATTCATTATAATTCTTATCGAGAAATTACATCATTAATAGTCATTTAAACCAAAATGAAGACCGATGTGGCTCAATTACATTATTTGATGAAGGGATTCCATCTTGATGAAGACAATATTCATAGCAAGACATGGTGTTGCAATAATATTGATTGTAACTTCGAACATGCCATGCATAAATCTGTTGACTCCTACCCACAACCTCTCCGTGGATGGGAAATTCGGGGTTCACCCACATGCTCGTTTGAAATCCTTCTTGCATTTGATATGGAATTTGGAATGGCATATGTGGATCATGAGGATTGTTAATCATTCCATATTCTTCACCAATAGTACCTGAAGGATGTGAAGAAGGCTGACCATAACTCATTGTATAAGGAGGAAATATGTTGCCCTCATTTGATGAATCGCTGAATTGAGTTCCAATATCATGGACTTAAACCGGGCCGACAACGCAATCCCTCTCATTGTATGGCAGTGTCATCCTTCTCGTTGTCTTCCCTATATGGATTCCCCAATGGCTCCAATACCTGATCGGCTCTCCTAGATCTCGTGTCTTCATCTTATGTAGCATGTGCGAAATCATCTTCACCGGTGAATGGGCTCAATGGATATTGACTTTGTTGTGGATCCGCAATATCCCCCACCATCATTTCCAAGATCGGCCATCATCATTAGTCCCCCCTCCTTCAAACCATCATATCCGTGAGTTGAAGTACTAGCAAAACTGGTCTACTACTATGTTCAACACTCTGAATCCGGCAAGAGGTCGAGAAGTAACAGCGGCTGAAACGAGTCCCCCGCGGTCTCGAATTAAAACCGCCACTACGAACTTCATAAAACCCCGCTCAACATCAACACCCGCTTCTCGAACATGTGCAGCAATTCGTGGATCAGGATTTCCATCTTCATCATCTAAATGGAGAGGTCTAACCCATTGAAATAGTTGATTCTCGTCTTCCTCACCAAACTCAGCAGAAATTTCAAGTAAATCGAGAAAATTATTTTCGGCAACTTTATCGGTCTCAACCTCCATATCACGGATCTTTAGTTTCATGTTGTAATAACAAAAACCAATCTGTTTCTCAGATAAGCAAGTCGATTTCTTTGTTTATATGACTAGGAGCAAATGTGCTCTAATTTCTTTTCACAAGTTGAGGATGATGCCTATGAAAGAGAACCTTTTAAGGCCAAAGTCCTTAATGTTGGAGCTGATTTATACAAACCATCATTCAAACGCAATAAAAATTACTTATATTCAATATATAATAATAAAATATAGTGCAATTTACTTTATAATGAGAATTTAACACTCACTGCAGAACCATTTTGATCTCGACGCTCTATTACTGCCCGATCACAAAATCCCTTTTTTGCATCACGGAATAGTATAAGCTGTGAATTCAGCAAATGTCAACACCCAATATAAAAATCAATTGAATAAATTGAATCACTAATTAGAATTAGAAACTCAATAATTTACCTCATTTCCAAAATTATACAGGGCCTTGAGCATTAGGATCTAATTTAGAAAAAACTTCATGAACAGCTTTGAAGAAGCTCGGGTGGTTACAAACTAACTCCGTGTCTATATTGAAATTTTGATTTTGGGGATAGTATACGTAATAGTAATTGAGAATTAGTATGCGTTAATAATATAAACATAATATTATTAAATGTGAATATCGGGCGAAGAGTGATAATACTCAGTTACCTGCCGCAGATGAAGAGGGGATGCTTAAGGGTTCTATCCCAACGATCTGCGATGATATGTTTCACCCACTCTTTAGCTTTGAGTCGATCTAAATTTGTCTTCATCAATCGAATCAACTCGTAGACAAATGGCATGGTTGGGACAACTTCTGAATCAACAATGCGAAGCACTGTATATAGTGCCTCATAGATGGACACTAGCTTCTCCACCTTCTCCCAATATACATGATCAAACATGAGTCTTTCAACCTCATGTCCAACTTCGGTCCGGCTAAGCTTGTGAGATGCCCATTCATTACTAATAAATATTTTCTTCAAATCAACCCTCTTTTTCAAAAGACTGTCAAGGGCAATATAGTTTGTTGCAAATCTTGTTGCTCCAGGACGCACGATATCTCCACCACAGACCTGTCGCATTTTTGCAAGCAAGGAACCATGATTGTAAATGAAGTTGGTTATCTTTCGACCATTCCCAATCAACTGAGCAACAGTATCCCTTTTACCAATGTCTTTAAACATTAAATCAATGCAAGAAGCTGCATTACTGAGTCCAATACTGCATTGTATTTCCTTCATCAACAATCCTTTCTCGCTCACAAATGCTGATCCATTATTCATAATTTGTATGTAATGACATTTGCTTCTCCAACTTCCTTCCAACAAACCATATATGGCTGTTGTCTTTAATTTTATCTCGACGCATCAACCCATTTGGGTGAAAATTCATGCTTCCTTTTGAATAAACCATGAAATTAATAATGCTCAATTTAGTTGGCTCGGTCCATCCATCGCACATAATTGTAGATCCATATGTCTCCCATTTCTCCCTTTGTATGTTGACATAATCTTCCATTTCTTTATACTCCATTTCCAAGTACTTGCTTTTGATTTCGTATGGAGATGGTGGTTCGATGCCCATCCCTATATATAATAATTAAAGGAAAGTTGGTTAGTGGTTAGAAATTTGTAATAATAATTTAAGATAATAATGTCACTATTAAAACATATTATACAATTAGACAAACCTGCTTGTCGTGCACCAAAACCATGTTCTCCTAAAATGGTGGAGTCCGCTTTGAGATGAACACTTTCATATGAAAAAACCTTGCTAATTAATCGTCCTTACTGTTTCTTTAATTGAACCACCTTGAACATATTTTTTAGGCTTTTTTGTTTCAAGTAGCTTGAAGACTTGTGTAATGATGGTGCACTGCGGTGATGGATCCGTATGCCTAACACTTTGTGACCTTTAGCACGTCTTGATGGATCACCTGGTTGTGAAGACTCGCCTATTGCAATTATGAAAAATAATAATCAATTCAATTTACATTATTTAATACATGATTATGTGAAAAAATGAATTAGGTATAAAGATTTACCTATTTTCTTTGCCTCATAAATCCCGCAACCTCGTTCGCTCCATTCACTAGCTTTCACGCACGTGCATCGCTTCTCGATATTCATCTCGCTCATCGGGGTGCATGTCAGCCGGATACATATACACATCCTCATCACCCTCCTCCTCCTCCTCATCATCATCATCAAATGAGAGTGTGATGTTTTCCTCCCATTGTGCCTCGTAATTCAGCTCGAATTTCGTCCATATGAGCTGCTTTTTTCGCCTTCGCTTTACTCTTTTGTTCTAAGAGTTGCTTCATTTCTTGTTTAACTTCCGGCGGCACATTTTGACACTTCTTAGTATTTGAATTTGGATCCGTATGTGATAGATGAAACTTTGCCGGTATTCCACCACTTTATGCTTAAACCACAATAATTGCAAAATTGCTCCATTTTTATGTCCGGCCCAAAGGTGTGCAATACCTCCATACAAGATCTCCTTTCGTGCCTCCACTTCCAATTAGCCATCCTATAAACACATGTGATTTTAAAACTAAGATACATTAAAACTAAGATACATTAAAATAAAATATGCATGGTAATATGTTTCAAACTTCTAATATAATATACTTAATTAATAACTAAAAATTAATTAACTAATATGTTTTAATTAAAATAAATATTAACTAATATAATTAATTAACTAGAAATTATATTATCAAATTAAACTATAATAAAACTATAGTATAAAAATATTAATTATAAAACACTTCAATACCAAATAAATTAAGATACATTAAAAATAAATATGCATGTAACTAATATGTTTCAAATTTCTAATATAATATACCAAAATAAATTAAGATACTAAAAATAAAATATGCATGTAAGTAATATGTTTCAAACTTCTAATATAATATAATTAATTAATAACTAAAAAATTAATTAGCTAATATGTTTTAATTAAAATAACTATTAACTAAATAACTAATATAATTAATTAACTAAAATTATATTATCAAATTAAACCATAATAAAAACTATAGTATAAAATATTTATTATAAACTACTTCAATTACCAAAACAAACTAATAGAAACATTAAAAAGGTAAATATCTATGTAACTAATATAATATAATTACTCAACTAAAAATTATATTAGTTAGTAATATAATTACTTAACTAAATATTATATTAGTTACTAAATATGTTGATGAACTAAAATAATATTATTTAGATATGTAAGTAAAATGATCTTAAATTTCTAACATTACATAATTATAATTATTTAATAGTAGGATGTATAATGTCTAAGTGTCAAACACATTATATATAATCTAATTTATTACTATCAAATAAACCATAATAAAACTATAGTATAAAAATATTTATTATAGACTACTTAACACCAAAACAAACTAAGAAACATTAAAAATAAAAATATGCATGTAACTAATATAATATAATAATTAACTAAAAATTATATTAGTTAGTAATATAATTAATTAATCGAATATTATATTAGTTACTAATATGTTGATGAACTAAAATAATATTATTTAGATATGTAATTAAAATGATCTAAATTTTTAACATTACATAATTATAATTATTTAATAGTAGGATGTAATATCTGGGGTTTCAAACATTATATCTACTCTTAATTCTATTATTATCAAATTAAACTAAAATAAAAACTTATAGTATAAAAACTATTTATTATAAACTATTTCAACACCAAAACGAAACTAAATAAAATATGCATAAAAACAAAATTAATAAACAAAGAAACATACCTTAATTCACAAAGCATCTTCCAAAAATAGGGATAAAGAACAAAGAAAAAAATATTTGAGAGAAATGGATATTAGATGTGGATGGATGGGTTTGTAATGATATTGTATGATTTTTAGAGTACGAGAATTTTTTGGAGTCAAAATAGCCGCTGATTGTCAAAAAACCGCTGTGATTTATTTCTAACCGTTGATTTGATTTTGGTTCAAATTTGACCGCTGATCATCATAATCGTTTATAAATTATTCGACCGCTAGATCGCTTTAGGATTTGAAATCAACCGTTGGATCAAAATATAAATGCTGGATTTTTTAAAAACAAGAGATCTAAATCTGGACCGCTGGATCAAAAAATAATAAACAACTGATGGCCAGGATTTCCGGATTTTTCTCGAAAAACGTCGATAAATCGATAAATCTACGATAAATTGATTTCAATAAAACGGCGATCTCCTCCGACAACGCGCTCCCAAATGCAAGGCCGCTCACGCCCGATATATCCACCGAAAAATCGGAATTTTCCGATTTTTCGTCGAAAAATCGCCGATATTCCCCGAGCGAACTCGACCCGGTCAGCTTGAAATTTCCATGCATTTTTCTTTTCGAGGCTCACCGAAAAACGATATTTCGGCGAAAAATCCGCTGAAAATTCCGAAATTTTTGTCCCTGGGTAACACTTCCTTCCCTAACTTTCCAACTGAGCCATTATGACAATGAGATATTTGGTCAGAGAGTTAGCGGGTAGTTTTCGCAGACTTATATTTTTGTTACTATTTTCGAGCAAGCCCATTTTGTGATGTTCAGCTGGATTGTCGGTTTCTTTTTTGTGAAGCCGTTATACTATACAAATTTTATTTTGTTCAAAATCAGACCTTTTTTTTTTTTTTTTTCGCTCTAACCCGTGGTTTGAAAAAATTCCTGAAACTTTGTCCACCCTATTGATGTTAGATTGGTTCCATGCTTAGTCGAGCGGGATGATCGCTGAATTCGTTGCTTTCGACTTTTCTTCCACCTTAGCTAATCATGACACTGCACACGTTTCTTCAATAACTAAACCGCTCTAGCCTCTCTTGCTTCTGCAATAACCTACCCTAGCTGTCACCACCTTTATTAGGTTAAGGACCCGTGAAGAAGGCCAATGTGTCTTCCAAAATAAAAGAAATGAAAAAGAAAAAGAAAAAGAAAAGAAAAAGAAGAAAATTGCAACGCTGGGCTTTGAAACCCGAGCATGTCCGAGGGTATATTACGAAAGCCTTTAAAGCCTGGTACGTCTGGTTGGGGAGCCACCGACTCAGTGCTCGCTACATGAGTGGATAGGTGGAGTTGATCAAGTTGTAGGTGCTAGAGTCTCGAAATCATTCGAAGTCCGGGGTGAAACCTGAAGAGTTAGTGGTCGAAAGATCCTCATGACTTGGTGCCCTAAGCCTTAATTGGTTGGGAGTCATCGGTAGATCCCCGTTACATGGACTTTGGTGAGGTCAATTCCTTAGCATTGCACCCCTACAACACAAAAAAAAAGACTTTATAGGTTTTGATGATACTCAATTTTGTATGGCATTCATTCTCTCAAGATAGTTATTGGACAAGGCTTTGATGATTCTTACTTAGGGTTAGGCATTACTCATTCACAACCTTTTTGAAATACCATTTTTGTGAACATTATTTTGTTATCGTTTTGTATGCTCTCTCTTTCTTCTTTCTTTCTTTCATTGTTAAGGGACTAGCAATGTATAGGTTAGGGGGTGTGATTAGTGCCCAAAAAGTGCTATTTTGAACCCTATTTATTATAGGTTTTGAGTGCTTTTTGTGTACTAATCATTGTAATTAACCCGATTTGCACATTAAGGTCCCTACTATTCTACTGATCGCATTCCAGGGCTGTTTTTTTAGTTTTTGCAGGAATTGGAAGCCAAATCGTCGTGTCAATCCAATCATAACAAAGTCGGGTTGATTTCCATCAATTTCATATGGTTTTCTACCAATTTTAGCAAGCCGGGAATGAAGAATATCAAAGCAAGAAGAAATGGAATAGATTTTGGTGGAAGTTTCTGGTTGATTCATCAAGAATGAAACTCTTTTGATACTCAATTTTGTATGACATTCATTCTCTTAAGATAGTTATTGGACAAGGCTTTGATGATTCTTACTTAGGGTTAGGCATTACTCATTCACAACCTTTTTGAAATACCATTTTCAGGAACATTATTTTGTTATCGTTTTGTATGCTCTCTTTCTTTCTTTCATTGCCAAGGGACTAGCAAATGTATAGGTTGGGGTGATTAGCGCCCAAAGTGCTATTTTGAACCCTATTTATTATAGGTTTTGAGTGCTTTTTTGCGGTACTAATCATTGTAATTAACCGATTTGCACATTATGGACCCTACTATTCTACCGGGACGCGATTCTAGGGTCGCTTTTTTTTGCTTTTGCGTGAATTGGAAGCCAAATCAATGCGGTCAATCCAATCATAACAAAGTCGGGTTGATTTCCATCAATTTCATATGGTTTTCTACCAATTTCAGCAAGCCGGGAATGAAGAATATCAAAGCAAGAAGAAATGGAATAGTACAGCGGGAATAGTAGTAGCAAGGAGCAATGGAACAGTGATGAACAGTGCTGAAAATTTCGCTACACGCTGGAAATTTCGCTATATAGCGTCTGTAGCGAAAATTTTGCTTCTAGCGAAAGTGTCTGCTCCCTGTTTTTGTGTACAAACGACCCCGTTTTTTGTTTTTCTCATTTCTACCCTCACTGTAATTATTCTAGTTTGGTTAATTTGGTATTTCACATGTTTGTAAGGCTATATAAGCCACTTTACTTAACATTTGTAACCTAACTTCATTGAAGCAACTCAAGCACGGCCCCCTGCTTTGGCCGCCATTTTCTCCGTTCCTCTCCTTCTCTCCCTTTCTGGGCCACCAAACACCTCCTCGAGGATGACAACTCGCCCTTGAAGAAGAGGGTTGTCGGGTTTGGGAAATAAGGTTTGCATTTGTCCCCCGTTTTCACGCAGCAGTTTTGACATTTTGGTTCCCAAATTTGCAACCCTAGGTTTGGGTGCTCTTGATGTACTTTTGGCCAATACTTGGCAAGCTTTTAGGTTCAAGTGTATTCTTAGCTTTAGATACCGATATCCATTAGTTGCTCTTACAAGCCACCGGAGGTAGGTTGCGGGGTCATATCATTACCATCGATGCATCCTCGCATTGATCAATACTTGGTATCTTAGGTTCGTTGATGCTTATTATTAGATCCACTGAGATTCATTAGTTGCGCTTTACGAATCATTGTAGGATGGGTCAAGGTGATAGATTTTCACTGTAGGAACCATAAATGCTAAATAAATGCTTTCTATCAAGAGGAAAATTATTAGGGTTTAGTTTTTAAAGCTAAATGAAGATCCTGGGCTCGAATTGACTATAGGTCATCCTCCCAACGCGAGGAAATGAACCCGAGGACCTCTTTTGTAACCCTATCAACCCAACCTTAGCGTACCCAACACTTCAAGGATTTCTTTTTACACTTTATTTTATTTTTAACTTGTTTTTATTCCTCAGTTTTAAACCCCAAACCTCACCGGCTTTTAACTAAACCCGAAAATCCGAAACAAATTCACCATTTTGAGCCTGCTCATCAGGAATCATTTGGTACAAAAAGAAAACTCATCCCCGTGTTCGAATCCTAGAGTCGCATCGCAAAGAGTTTTACTACGACAGTAGGAGGAATTTAGGTATAAATTTTGTTGATCCGGAACCCTATTGCGGCACGAATCACTACTATCTCAGATCATTCTGCCACACTTCAGGATGGATTTGTATTGTGCTTATCATCAGAGCTAGGGGCATGACACTGACCGATGCGCCACCTTGAGACACACCATTCAGGATATGATAGATTAGGGTTTGGTCCAGTTGGGGCAGCCTAATATGACCACAAACCCTTTGCCGAATTATTCTACTAATGCAATTCCTCCTCCACTTGGTGGTATACACTTCTTATATTTTGTTGTTGATGATGTTATTCACATGCTATATTGGGATGACTTAGTACCAGAGCCCATAGTTCTGGATGGGAGTTACGAGGTAGATGGAGTAACCTCTAGCCCACAAGAACCTATGCCATTCAGGCTTATTCCTAATGTCTTGCCTATGCAGTTTCCTACTCCCCACCCAATGACCCATTCTTGTCATATTACTCAGACCCCATTTATATTGACTCCATGCAAGGATCAGACATACTTTCATGATATCCATTATGTTATTCGAGGAGGCAAAGTGGTGCGTTAGCAGCCTCCTGAACCTTTTAGGCCTCTAGATGGTGACGTTAGGGAGGAGGTTAGACGAGATGATGATGAGATACTTAGACAGTTGTAGAGTACTCAGGCTCGAATATCTATTTGGAGTTTATTGGCCTCGTCTACTACACATAAGAAGGCACTGATTGGGGCATTGAGTCAGACACGAGTTGATACTACGATTTCTCCTAATGGTCTTATTCATATGTTGGCAACTGACAGAGCCACATGCATAGTCTTTTCTGCCGATTACCTTCCACTTGAGGGATCAGACCATACTCGGCCTCTTTATATTTCGGTTGGTTGCTTAGGGCGTCATGTTCCATCTATCTTATTGGAACACGGTTCTTATGAGTGCCTAAAAACACTCATTACAAACCCGGGATTTAGCAAGATTTGGGATCGGTTTCACATATATATGACCACATTTTGATTACTTTTCTAATATTTAGTTGTACTGGGCTTTTGTAGGAAAGATGCTAAGAGTCCTGGAGAAGAATGGTGCAAAAAAAAGCTCAACGTCGCGACGTTCAGATGTCACGATGTCGCGGGAAAAACTTAACAAACCTTATTTCATGAAGAAGCTATAAAAAGAATGGGGAGAATCCAATTAGGGAGTTCGAAAAACGTTTGTAGTTCTAGGGTTTGAGGAACTTAGGTTTGGAACAGAGGAAAGGAGACTTAAAGGCCTATCTTAGAGATAGAGACTTGAAGAATCCGGGAGACCATCATGAAGTTTTCTCTATCCTTATTATTAAGTCTTGCTTTTGTAATGAAACAAAGACACGGCGAGGTTCTAATTTCTGTGGTTTAGGTGTTGGTAGTGAATTGGACATGAATACTATGTCTAAGGTTAAATTTTCATAATTTCATTATCTTATATATATTTGTTTTACCATTAACTCATGCTTGTTGAAATCAACATATTAATTTCTCAATCAATCTAATATGTGAGTGGTTCTTTGCAAGATCTGAGAAATGAATGAAGAATTAGACATAGGTGGGTTAATCTAATAAACTTGGTAATATAGGATTATCAATAATTAGGAAGCTTGGGGGTTCTTTGCATTCCATGCACCTTTAATGCTTGGGTTGAGCCAAGGAGCAAGAAACCTAGTGATAAAGGGAGGTTAAATGACCTTGCGAAAGACTTTAATTACAGTAGATAAGAGCCGCCTTAGAGAACATGTATACTAGATAATGGAATAGAACCGCAGCATTACATAGTAGGACTGTCTAACAACACCAACACCCTAACTTTTTTGCACCCTTTTGATCATTTTCACGCCCTGCTTCATTATAGTCATTAGTAGTAATTTCTTCTAATTTGATTTTTACTTCCTCTTAGCCATTACGATTGCTAGTTTGAATATTAAATAGTATTATAATTTTGGTACTTAGCCCATTACGATTAAGGTTTTCCCTGGATCGGGATTGCACTCGCAGTACACTGGTATTACTTTACTTGAGCGTATTAATTTCATGGATTAGGGCAATTTGCATTTCTTATTGCATATCTTCAAAACACAAATCACGTAAACGCCTATCAAGTTTTTGGCGCCGTTGCTGGGAATTTTATTTCATCGTGGTGTTTATGCTAATATCAACACTAAGTACTTCTTTGGTACTTCAGACATTTGTTTTGATTTAATTCTTGATACTTTACTCTTTTTGTTTTGTGAAAAACTTACATGTATACGAGATTCTGCTAAAAATCTTATTCATTTGGATCCTGAGATCAAGAGAACTTTGAAAAGAATCCCGAGGGATAAGAGAGAAGCAGCTAGAATGGAACAGCTACCTATGGGACCGATGGTAGAAAATAGAGAAGACAATGTTGATTCGATTAGAGGAGGTAGTATGCACCCTGATACGGAAAATATGGATACTATGTTGCCACCTATCAAAGATTATTGTCGCCCATTTGCGGTTACTCCACCTGTGATTAGGAATCTGGCAATACAAGTAAATAATTTGATCTCAAGTTCATCACTCTCCAGTTACTGCAAGGAATTCAACTCCAAGGGGTCTCACATGAGGATCCGAATGCTCATATCCCAAATTTCTTTCTGGTGTGTGTGACATGTGCTGAAATATAACGCGAGTTATGATGCCATTCCATTTTTTAGATTGTTCTCGTTTTCATTGAAGGAGAAAGCAAAGCATTGGCTTATTTCAGAACCGCCGAATTCAATAACATCATAGGATGACTTATCGAACAAATTTCTTGCTAGATTCTTTCTACCAGCAAAAGCGGCAAAGTTGAGAATTGACATAAGTAGTTTTTATCACTATGAGGGAGAGTCATTCTACAAAGCGTGGGAGAGATTCAAAGATTTGTTGAGAAAATGCCCTCACCATAGTTTCACCAAATGGATGCAGGTCCATCATTTCTACTAATGAGCTGAGTCATCCTAATTGCAGACCTTTCTCGATGCTTCTACTGGAGGAGCAATTATGGGAAAGAATGAAGTGGAAGCTTATCAAATTCTTGAGAACATCGCCTTGAATTAACAATGCCGGTTGAAATAGTAGCACCAAAGAAACCGGCTAGGATGTTTGACTTAGACATGTTCACAAACTTATCTGCTCAAGTGTCTACACTCTCAAAACAACTACAAGCTTCTCAACAATTAGGTTCTCAATTATCCGCACATAAGGTTAAAGAAAGCCCACTTGCATGCAAGCAACATCATGGACCTCATCCCACCTCTCAGTGCCTAATGATGAATGCGATGGGAGATTTGGTTGTTGAACATGCTCAATATATGGCGAAGCTCCCTCAAAATCAGAACTTCAACCCATATGGTCAAAATTACAATCCGGGGTGGAAGAACCATCCTAACTTTTCATGGAAAATCAATGCGGGTAATCCATGATAAGCCAAACCTCTCCAACCACCTCAATAGAAGAAGTCGAGTCTAGATCTGAAAATGGAATAGTTAGCTGATATGCATATGAATATGATGAAGTCACATGATAGGTTCAAGAATGAGACTCGGACGTCACTGAACAATCAAACAGCCCAACTCCAAAATTTGGAAGTCTAGATGGGCCAAATGGCTTCGTTATTGAGCGAGAGGCAACAAGGGAATTTGCCTAGTACTTCAGAGGTCAACCCAAGGAGAGAAGGAAATGAGCAATGCAAAGCTATAACCCTTAGGAGTGGGAGGACTCTAGAACAATCGGTTGAAGCCAAGGAAGAGGTTGAAAACCCTGTGGGAAGTTAGAAAAGCAATGCTAAGGTCGCTAAAGATGCTGAAAAGTTAGTAAAGAAACCAAATTTCCCAACACACTACAGAGAAAGCGAAGCTCTAAACCTTCATATGATGAGAAGCCTGACATCCCGTATCCACAGAGACCGAGAAAGAAACATATCGATAAGGCCGCTGGTTCATGGATATTTTCAAAAAGCTTCACATCAACATCCCATTTGCTTAAGCACTTAAGAAATTGCTGGGATATGTGAAATTCATGAAGGACGTCTTATCCAAGAAAAGGAAGTTGGGAGACTATGAGACTGTCGCGTTGTTGGAAGAATGTAGTGCTATATTGCAAAAGAATTTGCCACCTAAGCTGAAAGATCCAGGTAGCTTCACAATCCCATTTGCTATTGGGAAAATGCAAAAGATTTAGAAAGCCCCGTGTGATCTTGGGTGAGAGCATTAATCTATAAATGCGGGCTCCATTCTTTTGTGAAACCCCAAATTGGGATAAGCACGCCCTACTCACATCACCAGCCAGATCGGGTCATCAACCTCATCCGCATGGTATCATAGAGATGCAGTTAGTGAAAATAAATTTATCTTTTCTTGCAGATTTATCCTTCAGACATGTAAGGAAGATAAAGAGGTCCTAATTATCCTTGACAACCATTCTAGCCACACAGTGAGTGCAATGATTGATGTGCAAAAGGTGCAACCCTGTGTTGAGAGTGAAAGAAGAGGAAGACATTCAATGTTTTCACACATAAAGTATCCACACGTATAACAACAGTTTGCTCTGAAAGTGGATATGCTAGAAATGGCAGGTATGAGCCACCGGGGTCCTTCAGAACCATTGGAGACTAGCCCTGACTCACATGACCCTTTCCCTCTTGCAAATATTTACGCTCATGAAAGGCAGAAATGGACATGATTCCTTTCTCTCATCCTAACAAGAAAAAGTACTTTGAATATCGAGAGCCAGCCCAAGCTGGCGACTCCTTCTTATTGAGAAACCCCCAAGTATTGTATTTATGAAGCACCCCAAACAGTTTGAGATATGTTTATCTCGTGAGGTAAATCATAATTCTCACATGCTCTTCAACATTCTCTCCCCATATGCAAAGAGAGAAATTGTTAAAGACCCTTTGCCAAAGAGCAAGAGGCATCGGATGGTCCCTAGCTAACACAAAAAGTGACTGTGCACCATCTTATGTGTACATAATATTATTAGAGGAAGATAAAGCGTTTCTACGTGAAGGATGCCCAAAGACTTAAAAATCTGTCAATGAAGAAGGGGCCACATGACATGAGTGATATAAAACACGATACCCCAAGTTTTTATTTAGTTTTAGTAATGTTTTATGTTAAATATGTCCTAATGCTCTAAATGTTCATATTTAAGGACAGTCATCCATTTCATGCGTCGGGTGGAACTCCTCATTTAGAGCGCAAGACAATAACGAAAAAAAGTGGAAATGCCACAACATCAAGCCTAACATAACAAATACCGATGTTTTGACATTTCTGATAGCAGATGATCTCAAATCAGAAGCGTTTTATATGGTTATATTCTAGGATCAAAAGAGTCGTCATGAGTCCAAGAATGTGCAATCAAAGCCAGAGCACCAAGAAAGCTATGGCTGTGTGAAAAATTATACTGTGTGGTGAGTTTGAGCAAAGTTAAGGGCCACTTGAACACCCAACCCCACGCAATGATGCGCCCAAGAGTGCCAAAACAGCCCAACCATGGGGCAGGCTCCCACACTATCGTTAATTTCAGATCATGTATTGCACTACAATCCCCGCATGCACTCATGCCAGAGCAAATCGGTGAGCATTTACATGCCCTCACACTGCGCCAGACCCATATTTCGCACACTAACAAGAAGCCCTAATTTCGTCCATTTTGGGGCCTAATTGAGTAGCAGTGACGGCGGTAAAGTGTAGAGCTTCAAGAGTCAAAAGTGGAGGATTTTGAGGGACGAGAGACCGAGAGATAGGTGCGGAGACACTCCAGCTCTCGGGAGGAGAGCCTGTGGGTTTGTAAGATGACTTGCAAGTCACAGGAGATCTGAGGAGATGACACCAAACATTATTCCTCACTTAGTTTTCTCTCTTCCCTTTCTTTGTTTTCTGCTTTTCCTTTGTTGAAT
Source organism: Tetrastigma voinierianum (assembly GCA_016808115.1). Taxonomy (NCBI): domain Eukaryota; kingdom Viridiplantae; phylum Streptophyta; class Magnoliopsida; order Vitales; family Vitaceae; genus Tetrastigma; species Tetrastigma voinierianum. The sequence goes on along the minus strand of JAEQBH010003190.1, from coordinate 135,853 downwards.
GCTCTTTTAGATTGGTTTCTAAGGTTTATTTCAACCTGCTACACTATTTATCAATTTTAGTTTTAATATTTAATTCGCTGCTATTATTGAATGTATTATCTCCATTCTAATTCCATGCTTGTACTGGATCAACATGGTTATTGCTTAGGTTGTGGTTTTGAGATCGAGAGACGATAAAACCCTAGACATGAATACAAGATTTCTGTATAAACTAATCATAAAGTAGAGATATTATGGTTTTACAAGGTGACACGAGGTATGCACTAATGCATCCTGTAGTTCTAAGGTTCGGTGCGTAGATGCAATATGACCTTCTCTTGGGATAGGGTGTCGATGCTTGAGAGAGATCGACATTTACACAACATTAACCTATCATCAATAAAGGCTCTAAAAACCATTAAATGATTTTGCAAAAACATCCTCTGGATGTAGCTAGGTGAAATTGAAACCTTAGGTTTTCCTTTTATAAATTTTTTATTTTTTAGTTTAATTAAATCACAAACAATTTTGAGTCATCCAAATGTAGGAGACTAAATTACCTTGGTACTTACCAGCTCATTCCTCGTGAAACAATAACTCAACACTACTTTATTACTTGTATACGATAACACTTCATGCGATAAAGAGTAAATTAATTCGCCACACACACGTGGCCTAGCTTCAAGTTTTTTAAGTAATCAAGGTGTGGAATGAGTGTAGCTATTGATATTGAGTCGAAATAGTTTGACTCTATTTTGGATATAGGTAGTTTTGTTTTGAGTTTTTTTTATTTATTATTATTTTACTTTGATTTTATTTTATTTTATTTATTTTTCTTGTTTTTTGTGTCTTGCATGAGCTTGAATAACAATGGATGCTATCAACAACTTATCAACTCGAATCAACCTCCTATCTCAACAACTACAAATAAGACAACTTCAGCAAAGGGTGACAAGTCAACCATGGAACTCGTACAAGCCAATGGAGCAAGTTTCAGTATGGGGGTAGCCCGTACTTGAACACATACAATTCGGGATGGCAACCTCACCCACACCTCTCATGGAACTCAAATTTCAATGTTCCACAATGTCCATAAGAAAATAAGTCAAAACTTGAAGAGGCACTGGAAGAATTGGCCAAAGTTGAAGCTGAACGGGCCACTTCTTAGAAGAGGATTCATCTTGAGGGGACATTGGCACAATTTTCAATCTCACATGCCTAAGTCATGGATGAGACGAGAGTAATCTTTCAAAGCTAAGCAACAATCTTTCAAAGCCAAGTAACACAAATTCAAAACCATGTAGCTCAACTTAGAAATTTAGAGCTGCTGCTTAGGAAAATGGCTAAGTTTCTCTTAGAAGAACAACATGTGAGTCTGTCTATTCCTCTTGAGGTGAATCTAGAAGAAGAAGAGTTAGAGCATTATGAGGCTTTCACCTTGAGTATTGCCAATGAAGTTGGAGAGCAACATAGAGAAGAAGTGGATGCCAAGAAGCCACATGTGATTGTTGAGGAAGAAAAGGAGTCAACTTATGACGTGTAAGACTCGAGAAATTCCAATTTTTGGAAAAAGGGCAAAATCGTAATTTCGATTACAAAATTGTTAATTTCAGTTAAAAAATCCGTAATTTATTCTCTAGATCTCGGATGACGAAACGGATTTCACCGTTAGAATCGTCTCGAAAAATCTAGTTAGCACGTAAAAATTTCGTAATATTCCGGAGATGTAAATGGAGCTGGCACGCTCGAGGCATCGTGCTCGGTGCAATAAAACGATTTTCGATGTGACGAAAGTCACATATAACAAGTACTCATGTACCATAAGTGGTATGAGTAGATAAATGATGAAAATGGACGGCCGAGATAGAGCCGAATGTCAAAACTGGATAAAGAAGGGAATTAATTAAATTAAATGGATTAATGAATTAAAGGACAACAAGTTACAGTGTTCTTCTTCATTAAATCAAGAGCAAACAGGAATTTGGGGAGGAAATGGACGTTGAAGGTGAGGCGCCGCTTTTGAGAGAAATTTAGAGGTGGTATAATTTCTCTCTAGAGTATCGGGCGATCCGACCGCTGCGCCTTCGCAAGAAGGAGTCGCTTCTACGCGGAGAGGGGCTTCGCGGGTACCGATTTAGGAGTTTCAAACTCCTTGAGGTAGGGGTTTCTCCTTACTTGAGTTTTATTCCCATTTTAAGCGCTTTACTTAATGTTTGAGTTGAATGAGGCCGTGAGGTCAACTGACGGCCCCAAAACTCGGGACCTAATCGCTATAATTTTTGGAACCAAAATGGAGCAGCCCGTGACTGCTTCACGGCTGTTTTGGGTTGATTTAAGTGTGCATTCATGTGTTAATCAGGTATTGATTGGATTGAGGCCGAAAATGGCCGTGAAACCCGGGTTCACAAGGTGAACCGATGATTCGCGATTTGCTCAGAATAGTAACGAGGGTTTCACTATTCCCGTGAATAGTGTTTCAAAATATATTTTTGTGAAAATATGTGTTTGGTCGAAAGGATTTAAATTAAATTGCTCGTGTTTGATCATTAGCCCAAGTGAGCTAATTTTGATGTATAAAATGAGAATTTACATGGCATGATGGTGTGAATTGATTGTTTTGTAAATATATGCATGTTTATATATTTACATGTGAATTAGACTGTATTGGAATTGGCATACATGCATTCCATATATGTAATTGGAACAATTCTAGACTGTGTGAGGTGCATGAGATGAGTCTAGAGAGAAAATGGTCTCTAGAGGGTTGTCTAAAATATTAATTACTCCGAGGGTAGTCCAAATTAAAAATATCAATCGTCTGAGCACAATTGATATTCATCGGAGGGTAGTCCACAAACAAATAATATATCAATCGTCGGAGCGGCTCAATTGATATATACACATCGGAGGGTTGTCCACAAACAAACAAACAAATAATATATCAATCATCGGAGCGACCCAATTGATATATACACATCGGAGGGTTGTCCACAAACAAACAAACAAATAATATATCAATCGTCGGAGCGGCCCAATTGATATATACACATCGGAGGGTTGTCCACAAACAAACAAATAATATATCACCGTCTGGAGGGCCCAATCGATATATATACATCTGAGGGTTGTCCACTAACAAAATAATACCATACGAGGCTTAGGCGAAAGTGTGAAGGAGTCGGTGAGGACTCCTGATCCAGTTGGTCATGTAGACATTCAAGTAGGATCATGCATTTGCTTGAATGTGTGTTTTCATTGGAACATTGCACTGCACTTAGGTGGTGAGTAGCCCACTTAGGGCGATTCTCCTACTGAGCACTAGCTCACCCCGTCGTGGGACCCCTTTTTTACAGGTACAGGGAGCGTGCGAGGAGACGGCTCGTCTTAGAGGCTGAGTTTAGAAGAAAGCCAGACATGGCTTTATGGTTTTGGTATGTATTAGAATTTTAGCCATATGTGTTGTATAAGAGTAGATCATTAACTCTTGTAACTATGATATATAGTTGGTATGTTTTTATGAGTATTGTTTATGTATTTGCGGCCGTTTTACTCATGCGATGGATTATATTGATATGGGATATATGTTGTGAGCATAATTGCAGGGGCCCAAGAGGTCATTTTTACTTAGTATAGTTGTGTATGAGACCTGTGGTGGTGATGATATTGATGTTTGGGACAGGTTAAACAAGTTTTGTATTTGGGTAGAGCTCCCCACAAAGGAGACTCGCCCGATTTCAGCATGCCTGCACCCGACCCCCACTTGTATTCCGCGGGTTGACGGGTAGTCAACGGACCCCCGGGTTTGGGGCATCACAGCTGACGCCCCTATCCCGAGGGTCCCATTGGCAACCCGTCAACCTGTGAAAACTTGTAGATATCGGGTGCCCCAATATCACACTCACATGTATCATATATCGAGACCCATTTCTATATATTATTATTATTAAAAAAAATTTAAAAATAGCCAATTTCTTATTATATTTCACAAGAGTTTGATGTACAACTCTTTTACACTTTTACATGCCAAAATATATTAAAACTAGATTATTCTAATATATTTTACAAAATGCTTCTCAAGGCATACCCGGTCACTCGTACTCACTACCGAAGGAGCGTCGTCTTCCTCGTGCACTAAAGGGGTCCCACGACGGGGTGAGCAAAGCCCAATAGTGATAATCTCCTACAAGGGTTACTCCTCACCTAAGTGCTCATGCAATGATCAAACACACACACATTCAAGTAAAAATATGCACATTCCTACTCGAATGTCTACATGCCATGGATGAGAATGTGACTCACCCTATCCCATGTCCCGAGTCCTCACCGACTCCCTCACACAATGCCTAAGCCTATGTGTGAACAACCGTCATTTTCCATGATATCACATGATCATTTCTTTGACTCATTACATTTTATATACATAATTTCATTTACAATTTTGCACCTGTTAGTGGGTAGTGGATTCTTGGTGTCGCACCACGGGCTCTACACGCCCCAAACACTCGACCTTAAGCCATGGCCTACGGATCATGTCTAACCTCAATAAATTTGGGTCTTTCACCCTAGGGGGATCTATCCCAACTTGCTGATACCCAACGCATATTGTCTTTTACTATTTTCGTATTCCATGCAACTCATTTGGATGTTGTCCCATTAACCGAGCCCACCCAATCCAACACCAAAGGCATTGTTGATTAATAACCGTGTACCCATGACACACCATCGAACACCAAACACAGTGTCGATCTCTACTTTGCACTCACACCCATGCCATGCGATGTTCTAGTGCATATGCAATGCAATTATGCCACTACAATTTCTCATGTTCCATGTTTGATGCACACTACATGAACCATTCTTATTAGTTGTATTGCATTTCAATTACCATGCAAACATATATTACAAGCATATAAATTCCATATACTTCATGCCAATATATATAAAGATATTGTATCAAGCATATTAGCATTCATCAATCCATGGCTGAACAATACTGTCATACAGCCTTCCATAGGCTAACTCATGGTAATTCCTACCAATTACAACAGCCTATAACATGCCATGCAATGGTCATGTTAAAACCTGGCTAGTCCCATCTACACAACCAAGCAACCTGCACACTCGGTGAAAAACATACATTTCAGTAAGGTTATGATCACCCACTATCCTCCACAGGTACATGGCTGGAATCTTAACTCAATGGGCTTTCCATAGAGTCCAAGAACACCCGAAACGGAGTTCGAACGAAGAAGTCATGGTCGTCCGAAGTTGGAGGTAACACATGAATATCCAGCCCTAGCCGGCCAGCCCTAACAGTCCAATAGCCATGGGAAAACATATATTCCAGTAGTTTATGCTCCCTCACTATTATCCACAAAATATGGATAGAATCTTGACTCAATGGGCTTTCCATAGAGTCTAAGAACACTCGAAACGGAGTTCGGACTAAGAAGTTATGGTCATCTGAAGTTGGAGGCGACACATGAATAGCCAGCACTAGCTGTCTAGCAGCCCTGGGAAAACATAGATTTCAGTAGGTTATGTTCACCTACTGTCATCCACAGACATATGAATAGAAATTTGACTCAATGAGCTTTCCATAGAGTCTAAGAACACCTAAAACGGACTGCGGACTAATAAGTTATGGTCGTCTGAAGTTGGAGGCCACACATTAATAGCCAGCCCTAGCCATCCAGCAGCCCTGGGAAAACATAGATTTTAGCAGGTTATGCTCACCCACTATAATCCATAGGCATATGGATAGAAATTTGACTAAATGGGCTTTCCATAGAGTCCAAGAACATCTGAAATAGAGTCCAGACGAAGAAGTTATGGTCATCCGAAGTTGGAGGCCACACATGAATAGCCAGCCCTAGCCAGCCAGCCCTAACCGTCCAGCAGTCCTGGAAAAACATAGATTGCAGTGGAGTTATGTTTACTCACTATCCTCCACAGAATATGGCTGAAATATTGATTCAATGGGCTTTCCATAGAGTCCAAGAACACCCGAAACGAAGTTTGGACGAAGAAGTTATGGTCGTCCGAAGTTAGAGGCTTCACATGAACCCAGTCGGCTGGCCCTAAACGCTAGCCGGCTGGCCCTAACCGCTATTCGGTAGTCCTAACTGCTAGCCGGCAGCCCTAACCGCTAGCCGGCAGCCCTAACCACTAGCCGACTATCCCTAGCCGCTAGTTGACTGTCCTAACCGCTAGCCGGTTGGCCCTAGCCCGGCTGACCTAGCCGTTAATCGGCTAGCCCTAGTAGCTAGTCGGCTGGCCCTAGCCGCTAGCCAGCTGGCTCTAGCCTGCTAATAGCCCTAACCGCTAGCCGACAACCCTAACTGCTAGCCAACAGACCTAGCCTCTAGTCATTGAACAACCCTTCCACTTAGACTGTTCAGAGTAAACGGACCATAACTTGGGCTACAGAGGTCCAATTTGGGAAATTCAAAAGCCTAACATCAAGTTCACTAATGTGGCTACAATTTAATTGAAGGACTCACTGCCAAATTCCCTTTATTTTCTACCCAAAAACCAGTCCTAAAGTCCATCTAATGCGTATGATCAAAATAGGGTAACTTCCCATGGTTCAAAATGCAACCAAACGTTCCCCTTAGGGAAAAACACCACCACACAACCCTTAGGGTAGAAACTAATCAAAGTAGGAGAAGATCTACCTCTTGGAGTTTGTCGAAACTCCCTGTTTCCGGTCTCTACTTGAAGCTCTTTGCGTAGGGAAGCACTTTTCTTCTTACTCCGTCAGAATCCGCCGGTCCCATCACTAGGAAACCTAGAGAGAAGGGGGAGCTTCTCTCTCTAAGCTTTCTTCTGTCCTCCCTTTTTCCTTTCCTCTTTCTTTCTTCCTACCGCATTGTTTGGTCTAAAGTCAAGTTTTGAGAGTACTTTTTACCACATGTCAATACCTCATTGGCTCCTTGGATTACCCTTATCACCTTATCCATCTACCTAGGATTTCTCTCCAATCATGTGTTACCACATGTCTCTTAGGCCGTGTTTGATGGCGGGGCGGGGGGATTAGACTAATTTTGGACAAATTAGTGAAGTCACGGCGTTTGGTAGATCTTTGGGCCCGGCTAAGCGGGGACAAAATTAGTGAAGGTGAGTTATTTTTGTCTTGGTTTTTAACCCCCCCAAATTAGTGGGTCTCGCCCGACTAAACTGGGGACAAAATATTTTATAGTTTTTTACAAAAAAATAATTAATGTAACTAAAAAATTTATTAACTAATATATTATCAAAAAACTCGTTTATTTTTTTCAATTTCTAAACTGGTCTCATTTAAAAATTAAACAAAGGCGGAGATGGGAAAATTTCAACCCGCCTGCTTACATTTTATTTTGCTTTATTTTTTATTTTTAATATTTTAGTATTTTAGTTTTTTTATTTTTATTATATTAAAATTAATATTTTTCATACAAATAAAAATATTATGAATTTTTATAAATTATTTATTAAAAACATTATAATAATAATTATTATTTATATTAAAAGTATAAAATAAAATAATATTAAATTATTTTTTAAAATATAACGGGGTGGGCTTATTATTATTATTTTGGATACATGATCTATATTGCTTCATTCGGGCCCGTTTCTAAATTTCCAAACAATTTATTTCTTTCAGTTCACTTTATTTTAAAATGAACTTAGCTCAAACTACTTTCCTAACTTTCAAGATTTTCAAAATCTCAGTCCCGGGAGTCATTGGCAACTTATCACCTTAAAATCTGGTACTCGCTTGTCCTTGCTAATTCGACGAAACTTTTCTGGGCTTCACTAGATTTCTCGCGATACTAATTTAACGGCAGTCAAGCTGGCCATCCGAGATCTAGAGGAATTTTCTAGGCTTCTTCTCAAACCCTTATGGCAATTTATTATTTTTAATAAATATTTTGGCTAATTTGAAAAATTTCTAATTTTCTGCCTTACGTAAAGTAACAATACCTGAACCCGTATCGGATTTGAGAAAATAAACCCAAACCTATTAAAACCCGACATTAAAATTAAATTCAAATCCGTACTATTAAGAATGAGGTCGGACGGGAAACCCAAAATAACTCGTCCCACGCTATCCCTACTCATTACCTAATGCAAAAACAAACAACTTAATATTTAATGTTAGCAATTATTCAAGATAAGCTCAAAAAAGTTTTTTATTCAGCATGGTAAAAACAAACACCACCTTAGTCCGGGTATGTACCAAACATAGATAAAAAGTCCAGTAATTTTGGTCAGATCAGTAATTAAACACAGACAAGATAAATTCATTCCCAAATTTAGTCCGACCAGATTAGTCCCAGTCCGAGTACAAAATTAATCCTGCTTAATCCTGCGTACCAAACATGGCCTTATGGGTCCCACTTAGGCTCTTTGTTTGACTTACCCTGCACTTGACACGTGGCACACCGTGAACCACTCAACATGTGCCAAGTGTCCTATACTACCCTCCGTGCCTCAAAAAACGTGAAATTCCCATTGTCACGGAATTCGACGTGGTAGCTAGATTTCGCAAGAAGATTTCAACGATGAAGTCCATTTCATCATTCGAGATCTAGAAAATTTTCAGATTTTTCCACTGAAATTACCGTTTTACCTTCTCAGAAAATTGGATTTTCTCGGGTTTTACACAACTTCTCCATAACTGGAAGAAAAGAAAGAGAAGTTGAAACAATTCTAGAGATAACTATTTAGGGGGAGATGCATGAGTTGAACAATGAGACATAGCCCTCAATCTTAGAGGTGGAGGGGACATCGAATGAATATGGACGAGCATCCAAGGGGAAGAAAGCTCCTACATCCCTTTGAAGGCATGTCGGCCTTCAACACTATGTGCTCAAATAGATACCTGAGCACAAATTCCACTTCTTAGGGACAGGTGGAGGATTGGATCATCATCCATTCTATGGTTGGTTGAATTAGCTGGACTCTAAAAACGAAGCAGCTTCTTAGGAGGCAGCCCAAGTTCAAAAAAGTTTTCTTTCCCTTTTTAATTTCTTAGTTAGTTTAAGTTTGTTTTTTAATATATTTTCTTGCTTGATCTTGTTATTTTTGTTTTTAGGTTTTGGATTTCAAGTTTTCGAGATCCAAAGCTGATTTTGAAGTAAAAGGTTGAAAGCTTGAAGTTCAATAATTATGGAAGGCTTAAAGAACCAAAGAGGAAACCAAATTCAAGCATCCCCTTCATGTGGACCTAAGGTCTAACCCCTCTTAACACCTTTGCCTCCAAAGCGAGCCATATTCATTGGAGCAACTTTTGGAGTCTTGATGAACCTCAAGGGAGTGCTCCTTATCCCTTCTTTCTCTTGTTTCACTTTGAGGGGGGTGGTTGAATTCAAGAATTCAAATTTTTTTGCCAAAATCCAACTTTTGTACCTCCTTACCTATTTTAGTTGTTAGGTTATTTGCATATTTTATTTTATTTGTTTTGTGTCTCATATGAGTGAGTTTGATGCCTTGTTGGCTAGTAGAAGGTCATTTTTAACACAAACATTTGAAAAAGGGCAAGTATAAAGCATATTGGACCCTTAGGTTTTTAAATGATCTAGAATTGTGTGTTTGCTTGGTATGGGTGACTTAGAGGCTTTAAGAAACTATTTCTCATGAATCTATCACACACACAATTTCGGTCTCCTTGTATACCTTGGCCCCGGACCTTCGTCAATTCAACTAACTCGGGGGGATTCTAGCCACCAAGGATAAGACACCTAATCGAAGAGGATTTACCGAGCCCCACAAAAAAAACAAAGGCACAAAGAAGTGAAAGAAAAAAAAATGCAAAGAAAAGAAATGTCATAAAGTATGTTTAGAATTAAAATAAGGGATCATCCGATCCTGAATCCGGACACAATCTAAGGCCTCAGCCTAATGCCCGTGAGCCAACTTAATAGAGTCATTGACTTTCATCGCCACTACATGAGACAGAAGATGGATCCTTCTCACAACCTAAGGCCCTTGAGTTTGGTTGAGTGTTTGGGGTGAAGTTTAAAGGAAATTTAATGTCTAGTGCCCTTAATCAACTGGTGGGGAGTCACTAATGGATCCTCGCTACAAGAACACTCATCTAAAACTTCTTGGCACTGGTTATCTTTTATTTTTAGGTATTGAAGTCATTTTTAGATATTTTGGTATGAATAAAAAAGGTGTGTTCCTATCCTTTCTAGTTAGCTTCTTCCAAATAGCTGAGTGGAACTTAAGTTTGGGGGTGCTAGGACCTGGCTATACACTTGAGATCATGCTGTCACCGACACTTAGATTCCTTGGGAAAAAGTCATTGAGGACTTGGGGGGTTGATTTTCTTTGCTCACCATGCCTTGCTTTACCATATTCCTTAGAGAGTTTAAAAGTTTAAGGATCCTAAATTTTGGTTGAAAATGTTAATATTGCTAAATTGTGTTCATAGTGATTCTTCCATTTGGCACCATGTTTATCATACTTATCTCATTGTTTGTTAGTTCGTGTAATTTTCAAATTTTGTTTTGTTTTGAGTCAGTCTCTTGCTTGGGGACAAGCAAGAATTCAAGTTTGGGGGTGTGATGAGTATATAAAATACTCATTGTAGCCCTAAGTTTCACTTAGTTTTTAGTAATGTTTTTATGTTAAATAAGTGCCATAATGCTCTAAATGTTCATAATTATGATTAGGTCATCCATTTGGTGAGCTAGTGCGAATTTGGAGCGAAGACACAACGAAAAAGTGGAAAATCAGCAAATACTACTCCAACATCCAGCACCTACTTTATTTTAACATTTTCGGATATAAGATGAGCTCAAATTGAAGCAAGCTTTATATGGTTAGATTCTAAACTCAAAGAGATTTCCATAGAGTCTGGTGAACGCAAACAGCCCGATTTAGAAATATATGGTTGTGCAAAGTCAGATTTGAAGGTGAGCTTGAGCAACAAAGTGGGTCACTAATCATGCCAATCACTATAACAAGCAGGAGCCGGTGAGGCACAAATGGCAAATTTCTAGTTACGCAATTGCGTGGCTCCCACGCTATTGTGTGTGAGATCCACGCAATTACGCCAATCCTACACGCAATTGTGTGCCAAAGAGCAACCAGGAGCATCTACAGACCTACGCTATTGCGTGGACACCGATAAGAAGCCCTAATTTTGTCCATTTTAGGGTCCAATTGGAGGAGAGGTGACGAAGGGTATAAAAGGAGCTTCAAGATTTGAAAAAAAGATGATTCTGAGGATCTAGAGCATGAGAGATAAGTATTGAGACACCTTAGGGCTCCCTGGAGGAGAGATTTAAGGTTTGAAGACGGCCATAAGTCACGCGAGAGATCAAGGACACGACACTACTGGCCATTCCGCCTATTTTCTTCCTTTTCTTTGTTTCCTTGATTTTCCTTTTAGAATGTTTTGATCGGGTTTCTAAGGCCAGATGCAACCTTGCTACGTACTCATGGATTAATTTTAGTTTTAATTATTTAATTCAGCTTTTTGTTATTATTGAATGTATTATCTCCACTTAATTCCATGCTTGTACTTCTGATCAACATAGGCATGTTAGGCTGTGCCTTTGTGATCGAGAGATGATAAACCCTAGGGACATGAATAAGATTTCGTATAATCAATCATAGAGTAGAGATATTGTGGTTTTATACGTGGTATTGAGGGTAGGCACTAATGCATCCTAGAGTTCTAAGGTTTGAGGTAGAGATGCAATATGACATCCTCTTGGGATAAGGTGTCAATGCTTAAGAGAGATCGGCATTTACACAAGATTAACCTGTCATCAATAAAGGCTCTGAAAACCATTAAATGATTTTGTGAAAACATTCTTCGGATGTAGCTAGGTGAAATCAAAACCTTAGGATTTTCTTTTTATAAATTTTTTACTTTTTAGTTTAATTAAATCACAAACAATTTTGAGTCATCCAAATAGAATAAGACTAAATTAGAATTGATACTTAATAGGCTCATTCCTTGTGGGAACGATAACTCACTCACTACTTTATTACTTGTATAAGACGCGTGCACTTGCGTACAGGAGGTGAATTTAATTCACACACGCACGTGGCCTATCACATGATTAGTGAGAGGGGTATTGAGGTAGATCTCTAGATAAGATTATAGTCATCCTTGACATGTCTCCACCACGGAATGAGACTGAGATCCGAGGTTTCTTGGTTATATCAGAGTATGTCACAGATTTTATCAAGCATCGACATTTGCTCGTGGAGCTCATCTTTCATTTTCTAAGGCTCTGGGATGATCAATGCCGTTGTGCTTTTAAGCAAATTGCAGGGTACTGCTTTCCCTCCTCGTTTTCGTGTACCTCCCATGCTCGACAACCTCTTATTATACCTTACTGGCTTCAGATAGCCATCAAGTATGCTAGCCCCAACTTGATTATTTGGGTAGGGAGCAAGCTATCTATTATCTAAGTAAGAGGATGCTAGAGTTTGAGACAAGATATATCATGATTGAGCGCCTTCTTCTAGCTTCGGGTTTCAGCCATCGAGATCGGGAGGCACATACGACCGAACACCGCAGCTTATTTCTCGCCTAGATCCTCTGAGATATTTGTTTGACAAACCGATCTTGACTAGCATACTTATGAGATGGCTGGTGCTTTTGACAGAGTTTGATATTCAGTACATTACTCAAAAGCCTATAAAAGGGAGTGTCCTAGCAGATCATCTAGCCTCGCTTCTAGTCACCGACAGTTTAGTGATTGATAATGATTTCCTAAATTAGGAGATTACAGGAGTGACTGGTTTGTCAAGTTGGCGCATGTACTTTGATGGTGTAGCTAACCATTCTGGATATGGGATAGGTGTTTTTTTTTTTATCTCACCGCGTGGTGACCACATCCCAAGAGCAATTCGTTTGGCTTTCTTAGATCGTTATTCAGCCATAAACGACATTGTTGAGTATGAGGCATGCATCCTTGGATTAGAGACTATGCTTGAGCTTAGGATTAGACAGATGGAGGTATTCGACATCTAATCTATCGATTAGGCGTGATTCATGACGGGAAGATCGTGATGTGAAGAGGTCAGGTCATGCTTATTAAGAGTCATTGGGTCGAAGAGGATTTGATGAATTGAGCTACCCTCATCTGCCTAGAGCATAGAATTGGTTCGTTGATGCCTTGGCTACTCTAGCTTCCACATGACGATATACATTCCCTATGGTGTAGCGCTGTCTCTTATCAAGCCAGACTGAAAGTTCTTCCAGCATATTGTTGTTTGATTGATTAGTCTGTTTTTGATGATGGATTGTCGTGGTATCATGATATTTATCATTTTCTTCGACATAGTATACCCCGAGGTCACATATTATGACAAAAGTTTTGAGACAATTGGCCAGCTCGCTTGTGATATGTGGAAATCACAAACACACGCTTGATGGCATGCTACTATTGTGTTCTGGATCGTGGATTCGACCGATCAGCTGCAAGAAAGATCTGATTGGAGTTTGCAGGCCCCACATGGAAGGACATATGTTGGCACGTAAGATTATGAGGACCGACTATTTTTGGTTAACCATGAAGACAGATTGTTGTTAGTTTGTTCAGAGATGCCAAGAGTGTCATATGCATGGAGATCTCGCATTAATGCCCACCATCAAAGGTGTGCCAAACACCCCACCTCGCCATTTTAGTAATAAGATAGATGTTATTGAGAAGATTTCACCAAAATCTTCTAATGGTCATGATTTCATCTTGGTCACTATTGATTATTTCATTTAAATGGTGAGGCCGCTTCTATGCGAAATTGACTTCTAATTGTTTCATTTCTACCAAATCACATATTATCTCACAATACGGAGTTACCTATGAAACATATAAGACAAAAGGTGTACATATTGTGTGTGTTGACACTCTATTACAGAGATATGGTATCCAACATCATAGATCGTCTGCATATAGGCCGTAGACAAATGGAGCAATAGAGGCCACAAATAAGAATATCAAAAGGATTTTGAGCAAGATGATTGAGATTTCTCGAGACTGGTCCGAGAAGCTTTCTTTCGCATTATGGGATTATCGCACTTCCTTTCGCACATCTGTAGGAGCCACACCTACTTCAGTTTATGGTAATGAGGCGTTTCGCCTGGCTGATAGAGATGGATCCTCGAGAGTAGCCCTAGAGTAGAGATTCTCGAGGCTTAAATGGGCCTACCACAATTGAATGCACCAGTCATGCGATGAGAGAAATTGAGAGCTACATATCATATTCAGGCTTACTAGAGAAAGAAGGCCCGCTGGGCTTAAAAAGAGAAGGGGTCAAGCCTAGACCACCTCACAAATGAAAGCATTTGGCCTTTAGAATCCTTAAAGGATCGATCACCTAATTCTCAGAGAGAATTCTTACACCTGAACTAAGTTGCACTTTATGTTATTGTGAGAGCTAACCCTGGAGAGAGCTGCATGGTTTATGGACTTAGATGGAAACCAAATCTCTAAGCCAACCAATGTGGATCAACTGAAGAAGTTTTATGTTTGAGACCTTAATCGTAAGATGGGTGGCCATAATTTCGGTTAGCTTTATACCTTATCACCCGTTACTCACATTTTGACTGCTATTAGCCCTCGAGCCTGCACGCCGTGATATTAGTCATCTTTTCTCAGCCTAGCTTACCTTTTCATACATGGGATGGGAGCCCTCTAGTATGTGGATGCCTCAATTTAGGGATCCTATGAGTTGTGGACACATTGACTCACTCTTTACATCACCTCACCACATTTACTTCACTGTTTTCTGTCCTATTTCATAGCTATGTTATCATCACTTTCTTTTATCGATTTTGTATTTCTATCTTATTCTTTCTCATCTGGACAGGATCTATTTCTCACTCGATTAAGATCTATCCATTTTATTGAATATAGGCTTGTCATGTCGTCCCTTCACACATTCCATTGACATTTATTTGGAAACCTTTAGTTTGAGGGGATCATGTCATTTCATTGTAGTTGGTTCATTAAGCCTTGACGATTGTATATATGCACATATATACATATATATATAGCAGTGCATATATATATATATATATATATATATATATATATATATATATATATATATATATATATTATTTTTTTTTTTTTTTTTTTGATATCAGTTGGTTTTGCATTTGTTTTTTTAGCCTATGCGCATAAAAAAAATAAAATAAATAAATAAAAATAAATAAATGTGCACGTGTATGTATCTAGTATCTTATTCATGAGTATGTATATCGATCTATGAGGGCCATTGTTTTGAGTGTACGCATTAGTCGTGGGAGTTAGTATGTGAGCTTCCCAAGATCCTTGCATCATATGCTTACTTTGAGATCTTATTGTGGTACGCGAGATGACTGATCCTCTCCAAGGGGCTCCGAATAAATGTCATATTCATCATCCCATCCATCGACGACATGTCTTCCCCATGCCATGATTTGAGTAGATTCATCATATCATCTTTAGTCTCTCTCTTTTTCTTATTGTCATCATCTTTCAGACTTCGTATCATTTATTGTCACGTTTATTGTCTTCATATGTTTATTGACATTGAACCTGATGATTCACTTTGCATCATTGATTTTCTCTTACTCATTTTGTCGTCCTTTAGACCTCTTTCGTTAGACCATTATCACTATAATGCTTCCATTAGATGTCCTTGTGTCCGTGACTCATGAAATTTATTATGCATGTGGCATTACACACACGAGGGCGAGGTTGACCATTGGGCATTTGAGCCTAGTTTCCCTTCATTTCGTTTACCTTATCACCCTAAGCCTACATTACGGTCTGTGTCATAAGACCACCCTGAGGCATGGAATCAACATTCTCTTTGACAACATCTATTTGGATAGGTATTTGTGAATTGGTTGATATATGGACATCATCATGCTGCTTTTTCTGGAAGACACCTTCACTGCTGATTTGTTTCTAGTCAGTGGCCTCATCACCCCGCTAGCACTCTTTTATGCATGATCAGGTGTTGATCGTTTCACTTTTATGGAGCATTCAATGTTGTACTAGGGCATACACTAGTTATTGGGACAATCTGGAGTTTGTTGGTTCAGTGTAGACCACCCTCATCAAGATGGTGAGCCATGCTTTGATTTTATATGGTTTCATCATGTTTAAGTTCGATGCTACATCAGCATACCCTCAATTATTGAGATCGCCCGGAGCTAGTTGGTTGGTGACATTGTCACGGAGAAGATGAGCTCATAGACATTTCGCGTATGCCACCCTTTGAGTGTGGTACTTTCCTATTTGTTGAGGTTATATAGTCATTGGAGATATGTAGATGGTTTTTATTGTGGATATTCTTCATTAAGACGTTTTTGCTTTGGTATTGTTAATTCAGTAGATCTATGTTAAGCAATGCCAATTGGCAAATGTTTCTCAGAGCCATATTCTCTAGTTTTATGCCTAAAGTCGTTTCCTTCGCTTGTGTTCAAAGCTACTTTCTTCCAACTTTACGCTCGTGAGCCATTTTCTTTAGTTCATGCTCAAAGTCGCTTCTTCCACCCCATGCCTGTGCCGCTTTTTTTCGCTTTGTGTTCAAAGACGCTTTCTGGGCGCTTCATAGCCGCTTTCCTTCCGCTTTTGAGTTCAAAGTCGCTTTTCATTGAGTTCATATCGCTTTCTTCAATCAATACTAAAGCCGCTTTATTCGCCCGTTCAGTCGCTTTCTTTCAATTTGGTACGAGTCAAGTGTTTCCGCCATGCTCAAAGCCATTTTCTTCAATTTACGCTCAAAGTCGCTTTCATTTTGGTGTTCTCGAGTCGTTTCTTCAATTTGCATTTAGATCCGCTTATTTCAATTTAGCGCCTTCGTGAGTTGTTGCTTCGGGTTTTGTGTTCGAAGAGCTTCTTCATTTGGCATTCGACAAGCTTTAGTCTCGATTCAAAGTTGTTTTCTTCAAATTCAACGCTCAAAGTCGTTTTTCGCTTTAAATCTGCAGCCATTGCTTCAATTTGGCGTTCAGAGTCACGCTTTTCTCTGCCGCATTTAGAGTCGTTTTCGCTTCAAGCGCTCGTAGTTGTTTCATTCAATTTGTCATCCAGAGCCGCTTTCTTCAATCTAGCATCCAAACAAGCCAGCTCAAGGCTTCAAAGCTATTTTTCGCTTTGGCATTCAGCCATTGTTTCCACTCGCGCTCAAATCCATTTCTTCTGGCTTGAATCTTCAAAGCTGGCTTTCAGCTTTGAGCGAAACCGCTTTTCTACTGCTGCTCAGATTCATTGCTTCCACTTTGCATTCAGAGTCGCTTCCCTTCACTCGCGCTCAAAGCCGCTTTCTTCACCGCTTTCAGTTTATATTTTCTTCTAATTCTATATTCAGAGTCTGCTTCTTTTCGCCATTCAGAGTCGTCGTTTCCAATTTGGTGTTCATAGCCATTTTCTTTAGTTTGGCATTCAAAGTCATTTTCTTCATTTTGGCGTTTAGAGTTGTTTCCTTCAATTTGGCGTTCAAAGTCATTTTCTTCAATTTTGCATTTAGAGTTGTTTCATTCAATTTTGTGTTCAGAACCGCTTTATTCAATCTGGTGTTAAGAGGCCAGTTTTCAGTTCGGTTCAAAGTCGCTTTTCTGGGCTTATTAGTCTATTGATGTTGTTTCCACTGGGCAAGCTCATAGCCATTTTCTTCAATTTGGAAACTAGAGTTGTTTCCAGTTTTTCTTTCAAAGCCATTTTCTTTAGTTTAACGTTCATAGCCGCTTTCTTCAGTCTGGCGTTCAAAGCCATTTTCTTTTAGTTTGGCATTTAGAGTCATTCTCTTTAGTTTGGCGTTCAAAACCGTTGCTTTCAATTTGGCATTCAGAGCTACTTCAGTGTTGATAGTCAAAGCCTTTTTCCAATCAGATCGATATTCAGATGTTGTAGATTTATGTGTTTATGTGTAAGGTTCCTTCAGCACGATATTTGGAGTTGCTTCTATCATAGTCCCCTTATACTTCATAACCTCATACTTCCTCTTTTTACTACCCGTTATTGCCTATGAGTTTATTTCGAGTCTATATCTGATCATTCTGAAGTTCTTATCAGCATACCATTTGCCTTCAAAGCTCATTCCCTATTTGGTTTCACCATTTTGTTGAGCGGTCACAATTTTGTGTCGGCATGACGGGTGTTGATCATTATCTTAATTCACATGACCATTCTAGAACTCATGGGCAGACCGACTTCCACTTGTTTCAAATTTCTATGTGTGTTTCACCTTTTGCAGGACCTCATTCGAAGGGACTCGACTCCAGCAGCATGACCTTGTTGGCCTCAGCTTGTCTTGTCCTGTGCTGTTTGCCTGTGGGGTCTGTGTTCCTACAAAATTTGCTTCTGGACTGGGGAGGGGGTTCTCCTTGTTCTTCGACAGACTTCACTTCGTTTCACTCATTGTTTATCTTTCTATTCCACTTCACTTTTGCTGTACTAGTGAACTTTGTCGAAGATGAGCATATTTGTAGACCCTATTTTGTGTCTTTTTATTTTTATTATTTATAGTTTTTTTTTTAGGCTTTCTTGAGCTCATCTGATACAAACATATGGGAGCATGGAATGATCCTAATTGCTAGGGTAAGGGAGATGAAGGATATAAAAAGAAGAGGAAAAAATATCTTGAGTGGGTAGACATGGGGAGAAATAAAGAGAGACAATGATTTTTTTTTTTTTCTTTCTTTTGTTGGGGGGGGGGATTGGCCGGTGGAGGCCGGAGAGGAAACCATTTTCTTTGGGATTTTTTTTTTTTGGATAGAGGTCACGGGCATTGTAGAGAGAAGAGGAAAACATTACAACATTGCTTGGAGAAGGGAAGACCATGGGCCTCCCCCACCATAGAGTTGGAAGCCCTAATGAGCTTTATTTAAATATATTTTTTGTGAATAAATTAGGACATTGACCTTTATAATTTAAGCCCCATTAGTCCTTTGAAGTTTAAATTTTTAAAAGAGACCATAGGTCTCCCCACATCGAGTTATTACTCCAAGCTTGCCTCAAAGTTTAAAGTTTTTTTAATAACATAAATTTCTCTAGATGCAATCTCTTACTTTGACACCTTGGAGACGATTTTCGACTTCAGAGGCAATTTCTAACTTAGAGGCGATCACTGGAAAGAAATACTGCCTACTAGTAAGTTTCCTTGACTTTCTTTTTATTTAGAAATTATTCATTTATATAGTTATTTTTTAATTAATTGTCTTGTATATATATTTAATTTATTATTGCCTTTAATTATTTATTTAATTTATAGTCTTATTATTTTATTTTCCTTGTAAGTATATTGTTGTTTTTTGCTTATTTTAATTTGGTTGTTGATGTTTTTTTTATTGTGTAATAATTCAATTTATTTTTTCTTAAACCATGAATCATCATCTACCCTTAATTTATTCAAATCCCCAAATTTCAAAAATTCAAGTTCTAAATTTTCATTTCTCACTTTAAAATTGTCTAAATTTCAAATTCAAATTCCAAATTCTCATTTTCTAAATTAATTTCTAAATCTCACTCAAATTTTCAAGTTTCAAATTTAAAAATTGCAAATTTATAATTCAAAATTCAAAAACTCTAATTTTAAAATTCAAGTCCTTCAATTTCTAATTTCAATTTTTCAAGTTACCAATTTCAAAAATCAAGTGACCTAATTTCAAAATTCAACTCCCCCAATTTTTAATTTGAATTTTTCAAGTTTTGAATTTCAAAATTATCAATTCCCAATTTAAAATTTCAAGTGCCCTAATTTCAAACTTCAATTCCCTCAATTTTCAATTTCAATTTTTCAAGTTTCCAATTTAAAATCCCCCAATTTCCAATTTAAATTTCCCAAATCTCAAATTTCAAAATTAAAAATTCTTAATTTCAAGATTCAAGTGCCCTAATTTCAAAATTCAAGTCCTTCAATTTCAATTTCAATTTTCAAGTTTCCTATTTAAAACTCAAATTTCCGATGAATTCTCCCCAAATCTCAAATTTCAAAATTAAAAATTCCCAATTTCAAGATTCAAGTGCCCTAATTTCAAAATTCAAGTCCCTCAATTTCCAATTTCAATTTTTCAAGTTTCTAATTTAAAATTCAAGTTCCCCAATTTCCAATTTCAATTTCCCAAATCACTAACTTCAAAATTAAAAATTCTCAATTTCAAAATTCAAGTGCCCTAATTTTAAAATTCAAATATCCCAATTTCTAATTTCTAATTTCTAATTTCTAATTTCTAAATTGCAAATTTCCAAATCTCAAATTTCTAAAATTCAAGTTCTTTATTTCAAAATCCAATTTAAAAAATATCAATTCAAAATTCTCAAACCTCAAATTCATTTCGAAATTCTCAATTTTAAAACTTCAATTTCAAACTTTCAATTTCAAATCAGTTTTCAAAAATTCTAATCACATGATTATTCTACAATTCCAATAAAATGGAATCTTGTGGAGTCAATTTGTGTAAAAGATAAATGAGCTTGGGTGGGGCTTGACATTACATGTATTTTTTTAATAAATAATTTGACATTTGATCTATAATCTAATTTCTAATTAATTTTGAATATTTTGTATTTATTATTGCACTAACATTGTTTTTAACACAGCGCTCGATATGCCAGGCACACATTTTTCTCATTTAACTTTGCTTGTTTATTTATTTATTTATCTGTCTATTTATTTATATATGTTTAGTGTGTTGTTATTGTTTATCTTTGGTATTTATTGATCTATCAACCAAAAGTCGTATTTTCCTTAGTTTGTTTAGTAGAGAACCGACTTTAGGGATGCTACGGCTTGATATTGTATCTTCCCGATAAGTAACCTAATCCCCGGACCTAGATTCGATTTTTCCCAAACCCGCTTTTTCCATAAAGAGTAACATTTAGGGTTTTTTTTTCTCTTATTTTGTTTTCCCTTTTAAAATAAAACAAAAATAAGTGGCGACTCCAAACCGTTTTTAAAATGGTTTTTCAAAAAATAAAAACGAGTCTTACCTTTTTAGTGGGAAACATTTAATAGCCAAAAATATGGGATCCATAGCTACCTTGATCCATTAATGCAATGTCATGGCTGTAAGTGTGCCTATGGAATGTAGTGTTCAGTGTATCTCCAACAACAATCCAAATACATCTCGAGAAGACATTCCAATTCCCCTCATTCCACCAAGAAAAAATGGTAGGCCGATGGCCACCTAGCAAGGGTTGGAAAGGGAGCATAATAGCCACAGAACAATCATTTGTCATCATAGGTTGTGGAGTACTAAGCACGAAGAAGACAATACAAAGGAGCATGTGCAAGAAAGATGCTTTACAACTTAAAAAACGCCAAACAAATGGCTCCAAAGTTCCTAAGTCAAAATCTCATTAGTTCATGATTGTTCATAAATGTCAAAGTCATATCATGGAGAAATCAAAGAATAGGAGAACCCGCAGCCCAAGGCACATTATAGATGCACCACCCCCGTAGTTTTGAAGACCCTATCATTTCTCATGTTGGGAAGCTAAGTAAATCGCTTTAAAGGACTCACACTTGAGCGTGGATCCTGCCAGCTGATCCTTTACGGTTTTTACCCCGCTCCACAAAAGAGGCTTAGTTTGCCTTTCTCTTCTGCTACCAATACCTTGATACGTTCTTTGTGAGCATCATATTCATTATCTAGCTCACTCAACCGCTAGATAGCTTGTTTCTTGGCAAGTTATGTCTACTCAAACTCTATCTTCTGTCTTTTTAAGGCAACCAATTTGGAGGAGATCTCCATTTGGATTTTAGATCACAATCCAATGTAGGAAAAACATAAGAAGTTTGAGCTAAGGCCTCTGAAATGAAGTCCTTTTACTGAGGTACTATGGAAGCTTATGCCAACACCAACAGAACTGCACATAGAGCATCCTTTCCTCAATATGATAAAGGAAAGTATCTTGCCAAGCAAATGGATCATAATAGAAAGGAGCAATGTGTGCATGTAACTTAGCGCCAAATAGGGTGTATAAAGATTTGAAACATAACCTGCCTCAGATAAGTATACGTGGTCAAGTTTATGTAGCACAATGGCTAGTCAAGGTCGTCCCACGCGTATATGTGTTAATTAACAACTAACGTCTTAAATATTATCCAGACCTATAATCGTAATGAATTACAATTAAAAAAGAAAAACTAATCCTAATTTTTTTACTAAACCAATTAATGAAAACTAAGGTTTTGCCTTCACCTACTACACTCAATGGATTTACAACCTAGATAGATTATTTATTCAATATACCAATAAACTCACATTGGCGAGTTGATCATGCATACAAGATATTCTCTCTCGAGCAATAACTGCCTATCTCACCAGTAGGGTCTATTGCATCTCTGCCTAAACCCTGGACTCCGAAACACATAAATGTCCAAACCATAAGTGTCACACCTGGAACCAGGATATCTCTATTCACTGATTGACCAGATGTTGCTCCATCATCTCTCGATCTTAGAATCCCAACAAGAACATGCCAATGTTGGCCAAACACTGCCATGTAAATAAAGTGAAAAAATAAAGCAAGCATGGATGAAATAAATATGTACACTAGACTAAAACAATGTTAACAATCAATCCATTCGAGTGTAGAAAGGCTACGTCAAAACCCTAGATATAAAACTAGAACATAATGAAAATCAGTAAAGCCATAAGAGTCGAAATCATGAAGTGTTTAGAGAATGAAATAAAAATAAAACTAAATTGCACACGATGCTTCGATCCGAGCACTCCGTCATCTTCTTCCTTCGATCCCAAACCTTTATGCTCTTGAAACTTTGCTCGAATCCATACGGGACTAGTTGGCTTTCTCGACATTCGCATAATGAGCACATTGCCCAGCATAGCGGGACTGCCTTCCGTTATAGCTGCAATTGTCAGCCACATATACTATAATCCTTCTTCAGATGCAGAATGGCTACAAATTGTTGTAGCAAGCTGTAGTGCCTTCTTTGTTCTTCTAGACATTAATGGCTCCTTCCCTGTTTTCACATTAATTCCTCCACGCGATGAGCAGTCACCGCAGCTAAAGAAATCTTCACCTCTTTTGCTGATTTTCCTCTTCTTTGCTTCACCAAGCACTCCAACAACAAAACCACAAAATGTACTCATAATACATTTGGAAAAAATGAGGAAAGCTTCTAAATGGTGAGAGAAACATATGCAAATTATAGTACATTGTAGCTCTCATCACTCCTCTCAACTTAGACTTTTGCTTGTCCTCACGCAAGGAAAATACATGTGAGATATACATCATTTGGGCTGCATAATGAGAGAGCTAACTCTTTGCACTAATTTTCATGTGTTTGAATTGATAGGACTCTAGCATTTTTTTACAAGTAGAATTCTTAAACCAAATCACATGTTTCATGCATTTTGGTCACTTAAAGGCTTTTAGGTTCCAAGCAACATGGTGACTAGAGCTATTCAATATATCATGCTCTCAATCGACCCTTTCCCATAAGAGTTCATTGAATGTATAATTTAGGTCCCTCCTATATAAGTAGGCACCAACTTTTCACACCTCATTGAATAACTTTGTCCCCCTACTCTTATACATGCTAAGAATACACCCATATTGTCTTTTCTCTCTTTCTTTTGAGCTTAGTTGTAGGAAGCAATGCTGAGACGTTTAGTGTGGTGTCCCTGTAGCAAGGGTCCTTTGGTGACTCCCCACCAATTGGTTAAGGGCATCAGGCATTCAATTCCCTTCAAACTTCACCCTGGACATCACCCTAAATGTCAAATCACCTACATTGAGTTCAATCCCATTTTCTATCACTTGTAGCGAGCAATGAAGTCAATGACTCCCGGCCAGTTGGTGGCTTTGACAAGCCCCTTAGACTATGCTTGGGATTCCGATTGGGGTTTAACCTCGTATGTTCATTAATCTCACACTCTTTCTTTTCAAGTTAAGGCTCTATGGAAATCCTCTTTTCTAGGTGTCTCAACTCCATACAAGGAGTGGTGGATTACTTTATTCTTTTTGAAGATGTGTTGGTAGTCCTAGGCATACAGGAAGGCCCTATTATGTATGTGCTAATGGGTTCCTATGGGAAATAGCTCATTGAAAGATCTGAAACTCTATAATCTCGGTCCCCCACAGTTACTTGGTCTTTTTAACCTTTAGGCTCCCAAATGCAAGGGTCTCATTCAAATTCTATAACCTAACTATTTTTCTATAGTCCCATACAATGGCTTGGTTTTTTTTGTCTAAATTCTCATTCTCGTTCTTGGTGGCCATCAGTTATGTTCTTTATCACTATTTTATTTTTTTATTTTTTATTTTTGAATTCAACAACTTATTTGCTACCACACAACCTAGTCTAGTTCCTCAATATCACAATCATGAATTAATCAAGTTAGAGTGCAATAGCAAAAGAAAACATTGGCATTGAATTATAAAACACTGCTAAAGGATTGAACAACTTAAACATAAATGAAGCCAACTGAAACAAAAGGACTCATACCTATGAAAACTGAAACGAATGAAATAAACTAAAAAAATTTCAAATTTTTACCCCCCTCCCCAACCTAAACCTAGCATTGTCCTCAATGATTTGACAAGTATAAAATTGCTCGTAAGGAATGAAACACTTCCATGCAAGTGGTCAATCTTGACCACCATTTCTCGCACCGCGGGTAAGGTGGTAGGGGATGTCCGAGCCTCCCATGGTAAATCTTTTCGACTAGCAAAGGAACAAATACTATGTGTCTCTCTCAAGATAAAGGGATGATGCCAAGTCTCTGTATCCCGTCAAGCTATCAACACTTTCCCACAGTACGTCTTGCCTATAGGTCAAGATGGATGATGTTGGCTAATTTTCTACATATGTTTTTTGTATATCTCATCTTGCTTGTCCATTCTTTCATATACTGCCTAGTGGTGATCATAGAGCATGTAACTGACATTTTAGATGACCAACTTACTCTGATGCCCTAAGGGTGTCAGCTCATCACTCTCCTCCTCTTTTGCCACGGCTGCTTCTTCTTCTTCTTCTTCTTCTTCTTCTTCTTCTTCTTCTTCTGCCTCTACTTCGTCTCCTTCTTCATCTGACGCTTCCCTCCCCGAATCATAGCTCGGCATGTTAGGCGGCAATCTTCTCACTCACTTCTTTGTCTTAGTTTTCAAACCTTTGGGAGAAAGAGGCATAGCCCGTGGTGTCTTTTCTTCATTTTCTTCAATTGGCACTTGGCTCTGTTGGCATAGCCTTGTGATCAAGCATGGGAATCCTAAGGCGGTGTTTGCAGCCCTTTCCATTCATTCTAAAATGTCTTTATTGACAACACTTCCAATGTCAAAGGGGATATCATGAACAATGGCTATACATATAACGCCTTCTCCTTGGTAACCTCAGAGGCATTCAGATTGGGACACAGCCTGGTAATCACAAAGTAAAACCAAATCTTTAAAGCTAAAGTAAGGAGTGAGGTAGGGAACCAAGTGAGCTCACCCTTCCTTATAGTGTTCCAATGTGCTTGATTGCCTGTCAAATCTTTGAAAATATCATGCCAGTTGATATTTTCTCTCGTCTAAACCGAGACTCATCCAATTCTCCCAAATTTCATAAAAGGTGTTGATGTTTTTCTGACCAAAAGGGCACCCACTTTCCTCACAAAAGTATTGGGCCACTGGGTGATGAAGGACGCTACGCAAAACTCCTCGAACTACATGTCCTATACCTTTCGGAGGGTGACTTGAAAATTTTTCTCATCCCTTTTGTTGAAGTACTCTTTCAAAGTAGGGGTTTAGGACTACAAAGCCTTTTTCTGCAATAACTCTCCTTGACTGCAAACTGTTCTTAAACAAAGACATGATATAAAAGCTGACAAATTTGCTTCTGTCATAGTCTTATTCCCTTGACGATCCCGCACTCCCGAGACTGCCTCTACGCTCCTTCCGGTGCCATGTTCATTGGATTCTGTTTTCCGAGAGGATGGAAGGAAAGTTGAAAACTTTGGTGTGGATGAAAGGCAATGGGCTAGGGTTTATGTAGAATTATGGAGAAGATGGAAAGGTGAAAGTTTTATGGTGAAGGAAAGTGAAATAAATGAGGAAGGCGGAGATTTTTGTTTTGGAAAGGCAAGAGGTGACATTTGGGTGTAGGAGAGAAGTTAGAGATGTAGAAGGAGAGGGAAAAGTTTGAGCAAAATTAGAATCAATCTCGCGGACATGGGTATTTGAAAAGTCTCGCACCCACGCACCACCGCAGAGAACCTAAATGACTCGCAATGAGTTTAGTAAACCGCCATATGTGCATGGATCCGCTGCAACAAAGACTCACTTTAATCCGTACATACTCTACTACACTGGGCAAAGAGTTGGCATTTCAGGCTCACGCTCCACTCGATAGGTGCATACTCCACCAAATTGAAGATGTTGAGATTTAGATTTCATTGCCCAAATGGTTATATGTCCGCTTATAGCTGGTGTTAGCTTTCAGACTTGAGTTTCCCAAATTTCATTACGATTATAACTTCATCTACTTTAGTAGAACCATACAAACACACCAACAAATAAACTAAAAAGAAAAACCCTCCAAAGGGATCAAGTATTGACAGGCAGTGTTTTTGGGTGAATAAAATAAAATAAAACAAAAGAAATAGAAAGAAAGTGAATTGGGTAAAGATACTTCACTTCCTTGGGTTGCCTCCTAAGTAGCGCTTTGTTTACTATCATTAGCTTGACTAATTCCCGCAGATCTCATGTAGAATCTTAACAATTCAACTCTTTATTTGCTTATTGTCCACTGTAGGCTCAATGTGATGGATGACTTCTTTGCATGGAAGTTCCCTTCGAAGTATGGCTTTAGCTTTTGTGCATTCACCATAAAACGCCCTTTCTCTGGATGCATGATCTCAACTCCTCCATAGGGAAAAACCTTAGTGACTGTAAAGGGTCCCCGACTATCTTAACTTCAATTTCCCAGGAAAGAGTTTGAGTCTAGAGTTAAATAAAAGAACTTATTGACCCGACTCAAACTCCTTTCTCACAATGTGCTTATCATGCCAAGCTTTTGTCTTTTCTTTGTAGATCCTTGCATTCTCATAAGCTTCATTCTGGAACTCCTCTAACTCACTCAATTGCAATAGTCATTTCTCACCAATTGCTTTGCTATCCATATTCAGTTGCCTAGTCGCCCATTATGCTTTATGTTCTAACTCCACCAGGTAAATGATAAGCCTTCCATAAACGATACGAATGGCGAGCATTCCTCAAGGTGTCTTAAGCGAGTTCTAGGCCAGTGCATCATCTATCTTTCTAGCCCAGTCCTTTTTTGAACTATTCATAGTCTTTTCCAAGATACTTTATTTCCCGATTAAACACCTTGGCTTGCCCATTAGTCTAGGGATGGTAGGCTAGTGATGTGCGATCTGCGAACCTGCATGTTGAGCACATTGTCAACAACCTTATTATAATTGGATCCCCATACGTGATCAAATTTCATGAGTACCCAGCCCGAGGTTGAATATGTTGAAGGAAATTTTCTACTACCCCAGCATCATTTATGCGGGTTGGCATTGCTTCAGCCCATTTTGATACATAGTCGCCAAAGGATGTACTTGGCGGTTTGAATGAGGATGGGAAAGGTCCCATGAAGTCCATTCCCCATATATCGAATAACTTCACTTCTAGGATGACTTGCAAAGGCTGCTCATCCCTTTTTTATATACTCCCCATTCATTGGCATTTATCACAAGCAGATATAAATTGGTGAGCGTCCTTAAACAAACTTGGCCAATAGAACCCTAATTGAAGTACCTTTGCAGTTGTCCTCTGACCCCCAAAATGTCCTCCACACGCTAAAGTATGGCAATGGTTTAATATGCTTCCCATTTCCTCCTCGGGCACACATCTTCTAATTACCTGATCAGCACAATGCTTATATAAAATAGGCTTCTCCCAATAATAATTCTTCAGATGTGCAAAGAACCTCTTCCTCTACTGATAATTGAACTTAGGTGGAATCACTTTGGCTACCAAGTAATTGACATAATCAATGAACTATGGCACTTGCTTTACATCCTCAATTTCCAAGAGTTGTTCATCATAAAAGTCATCATTGATCCCTTTCTTGTCCCTTATCTCTAGATCAAACTCTTGTAACAGTAGTACCCTTCTGATTAGTCTTGGCTTAGCATCCTTTTTGGCCATTAGGTACTTTATATATTGAGTCGGTATGCCTTGTGCCTTGTTACTATCGAAAATATGGCATGAACTTGTCGAATGTAAATACGATTTCCCAAAGCTGCTTTTTCCATTATGCATAAATTCAATTGTGATTCATTCAGGTTACAGCATAATAGATAACGAAATATTCTCTCCCTCTCTTCTAACTTTAATCTTTTGCTCTATAGCAAAGTCGCTTGCATCACCATCGGCTGAAAGGGTTCCAATGCGGTGCTACTCTGATCATTGCTAAAACTAATTTCTCCTTTAAAGTCAAGAATGCATGCATACACTATTCATTAAACTCAAAAGGAGCTCCTTGGACTAGCAGATTTGACAAGGGCTTGGTTGTTTTAGAGAAGTCCTTGATGAATCTTTTATAGAAACCTGAGTGCCCCAGAAAGCTTCTTATCCCTTTCATAGAGGATGGGGGAGGTAGCTTCTCTATCATTTTAATTTTTGCTTTGTCTACCTCAATTCCTTTTGCAGAAATCATGTGCCCAATCTTATGCCTTCATCACTTGTGAAGTGGCACTTTTTCTCGATTTAACGCAGTTAGTTTCTTACTCATCTTACGAAGCATCTCTTAAATTTTGGGACAGTGTAAATGATTTCCCCATAACTAAGAAGTCGTCCATGAACACCTCAATGGTCATTTCTACCATGTTTGAAAATATGGTTATCATGCATCTTTGGAATGTGCCAGGTAACCCGAATGGCATCCTCTTGAACGTAAATGTACCGTATGGGTATATGAAAGTAGTTTTCTCTTGGTCTTCGGGTACTATGATAACCTAGTTGTA
Source organism: Tetrastigma voinierianum (assembly GCA_016808115.1). Taxonomy (NCBI): domain Eukaryota; kingdom Viridiplantae; phylum Streptophyta; class Magnoliopsida; order Vitales; family Vitaceae; genus Tetrastigma; species Tetrastigma voinierianum. The sequence continues at coordinate 106,947 of JAEQBH010003190.1, read as the reverse complement.
ACCCGAATAACCATCCAAAAAACAATAGTATCCATGCCCTGCCATCCTGTCCAACATCTGATCCATAAAAGAAAGTGGGAAGTGATCTTTTCTGGTTTCTTTATTCAACTTCCTATAGTCTATGCAGATTCTCCATCCAGTCACTGTTCTAGAATGGATCATTGTGTTACTCTCTATCTTGATTAATGTTGCCCCTTCTTTCTTAGGTACTACTTGCACTGGACTCACCCAAGAACTATCAGATATGGGGTAGATTACTCCCGCATCTAACCACTTCAATACCTCCTTTCTTACCACCTCCCCCATAGTCGGATTAACTCTTCTTTGTGCCTCCACTGAGGGCTTATGACTATCTTCCAGCAAAATTCGATGCATGAACATAGAGGGGCGAATCCCCTTCAAATCTGCTAAGGACCACCCAATAGCATTTTTGTGGTCCCGAAGTACTCTCAATAATTTCTCCTCTTCCACTTGTGTTAGAGACGCAAAGATGATTATTGGTAAAGTTAAGGATTGCCCCAAATACGCATACCTTAAGTCGTTGGGTAACGGTTTCTACTTCAATTGTGGTGGCTTTTCAAATGAGGGCACTGCTATCTGTGTATTCTCTCCCAAAGGCTCATATTACTTCCTTATATTTGGCTCAAATGAGTCCATCCATTTTACATATCCCTCGGCTTCTTCACACAGTTCTTCCTGCTCTTCCTATACAAGGCTATTCTCCAAAGGATCGGTCGAACCTCTTTTGCTGGACAATATAGCCTCCATTGTCTCAATCATAAAGCAAGAGTCACTCTCTACTGGGTGTCGTATGGCATCAAACACATTGAACTTCACCTCATCATTCTAAACTCTCATTTTCAGCTCCCCCCGCTGTACATAATCATGGCTCTTCCAATTGCTAAGAACGGACTACCTAATATGATGGGTATCTCCTTTTCTTTCTCCATATCTAACACTATAAAATCAACCAGAAAGATGAACTTGTCCACCTTGACTAGTACATCTTCTATCACCCCCCTTGGATGCTTCAATGATCTATCTGCCAATTGAAAAGTGACAGTTGTAGGTCGAGCTTCACCTAATCCCAATCTTCTGAATATGGATAAGGGCATGAGATTAATGTTGGCTCCCAAGTCGCATAAGGCTCTCTCAAAAATTGCATTCCCTATCTTGCATGGGATTGTAAAGCTACTTGGATCCTTTAGTTTCTATGGTAGCTTCCTCTGAAGAATAGTTGCACTCCTCTATAAGGGCTACTATCTCATAATCTGATAATCTTCTCTTCTTTGACAATATATCCTTCATAAATTTCACATAGTTGGGCATTTGTTCTAATGCATCCGCAAAAGGAATATTAATGTGCAGTTTTTTTTAATACTTCCATAAACTTGGTAAATTGCTTATCCAGCTTATTCTTTTTCAAGCGTTGTGGATACAAGAATAGAGGAGTGGGTTCATCCATCTTTGAATGTTTCTCATTCCCTTTCTTCTCTTCTTTCTTTTCTACCTACTTATTCTCTTAGGGATTCTCCCCTTCTAGTTGTTCTTCCTGTTTTTCTTGATTTGTTGTTTCAGTCTCAACTTCTATCACCACTGGTGGCAGTCCCAATGCTACCAATTCTTTACCACTTCTCAAAGTGATAGTCTTCACATGCTCTTTTCCTTCTCTTCTCGTATTCACCTCTACATTGCTAGGTAGTGAACCTGTTTGCCTTCGGTCAGCAGGTGTGCATCTACTATCTGCTGTAATTCCTCAGTTGTCTTGCGATAATGCAATTGGGTTGACTAGTTCTAAATATTAGCCTTAGTTTCATCCATGAAGGCCTTATGAGAAGTGAGCATCTAAGCAAGTGCTTCTTCCAAATCTACCTTCTTTTCCTGTTGCTGTTTGTTCACTTCGGATGGCGGCATATTATTTTGATTATTTCTCCATCCATAATTCTAATTATTCTTCCATCCCTACCCCTGGTTCTGGAAACTATTTCCTCCATATGGGTTCTTCCACTGCTAGTTATATCTAGCCACATATTATGCCTGCTCCACAGTCGTCTGTCCTGACTGGCATTCCATACTACTGTGTTGTCCCTCGCATAAATCACATAGCTTCTAAGGGTTCGTTTGACTAGCATTCACTGCCTCTTGTTGTTTCTATAGTTGTTTAGTGAGCAAAGTTGCTAAACACGACTAAATCTACGCCTCCAACCGTCTTCCTTACTACTAACATGTCCTTTAGCCATTCATTACTATTTGTTGCCATGTCCTCTAAGATTCCATAGGTTTGATCTGTGGTCTTCTTCATCAATACACCCCCAACTGAAGCATCTATAACTTTCTGGGTGGGATCACTCAGTCCGTTGTAGAACATATGCACTTGCATCCACCTAGTCAACTTGTGGTGCGAGCATCTCCTCAACAACTCATGGAACCTCTCCCAAGCTTCAACTAAATTCTCTCCTTCCATCGGCTCGAAGGTGTTAATCTTCTACACCAACTATGCAATTTTGATGGAGAAAAAATTTGGTCAAAAACTTCTACACCAAATCATTCCATGAAGTGATGGAGTCTGGTGGTTGGCTTATCAATTAATGCTTAGCTTTGTCACTCAATGACAATAGGAACAACCTCAGCTTGAGAGCTTCGTCTGTCACTCCATTATATTTGACTGTGTCGCATACCTCTATGAAATTGGTCAAATGTGCATTTGGTTTCTCACTTGCTAACCCGTGAAATTGAATATTTTGAAGCATCTGAAGTGTAAAACCCGAGAAAAATTCAATTTTTTTGAGAAAAGGTAAAACGGTAATTTCAGTGGGAAAATCTGAAATTTTTTTTCTAGATCTCGGATGACAAAACAGACTTCACCGTTGGAATCATCTCACAAAATCTAAAGGACTATGTCAATTTCATCGACTCCGAGACATTCGAATTTCACGCTTCAAGGCATCAGGTATGTAATTGCATGTTAAGTGGCTCACAGCAGCTACATGTCAAGTGCGTAATCACAAACAAAGAGCTCAAGTGGGACCCATAAGAGGCATGTTACAATACATGATTGAAGAGAAATCTAAGGTAGATGGATAAGGTGATAAGGGTAATCCAAGGAGCCAATGGGGTGTTGACATGTGGCAAAAAGTACTCTCCAAACTTGACTTTAGACCTAAAAATACTGGAGGAAGAGGGAAAATGAGGAAAAGAGAAAAATGGGAGAAAGCTTAGAGAGAGAAGCTCCACCTTCTCTCTAGGATTCCTGGCGATTGGACTTGCGGTTCCCAACGGATCAAGAAGAAAAGTGCTTCCCCGCGCAAAGAGTTTCCAATAGAGACAGGAAACGGGGAGTTTCAACAAACTGCAAGAGGTAGGTCTTCTCCTAGTTTGGTTATTTTCTACCTAACGGTTGTGTGGTGGTGTCTTACCCCAAGGGAAGTGTTTGTTGCATTTCAACCAAGGGAAGTTACCCTATTTGACTGGCACGCATTAGTCAGACTTGTGGACTGGTTTTTGGATGGTAAATAAAGAAATTCGCGTTGAGTCCTTCGTGTAAATTGTAGTCAAATCAAAGAAATTGATGTTAGGCTTGAATTTCCCAAATCGGACCTCCAGCCCTGCCATGGTCTGTCACTCCGCCTAAGTAAAGAGCCAGCGGGCCTAGCGGCCATGTCACCGGCCCACGGCTAGGTCAAGCAGCGGTTAAGCCCAAGAGCCACTGGTTGAGCCCGCAGCCGGTTGTGCTCAAGAAATAGCGGTTAGGTTCTTCCAACGCTAGCGGCTAGAGTCAGCCAAGAATGACTAGGGCCAACGGGCTAGCGAATAGCACACAAGCATCAAGAATAATCGTAAGAAGGTTAGGTCAGCCTAGTGCCACGTAGCGCTTAGTCAATGGGCTAGTAGTTAGGGTCACAATAGTCTATGTGAAGTCAACTTCGCACGGTCATAACTTCTTTTGTATGAACTCCTGGTCGTGTGTGTTCTGGACCCTATGGAAAGCTCATTGAGTCAAGATTCTATCCATGTGCCTATGGAGGACAGTGGGTTAGCATAACCTGCTGAAATCTATGTTTTTCCAGGGCTACTGGACGGCTAGGGCTAGCTATTCAAGTGTGACCTCCAACTTCGGATAATCATAACTTCCTCGTCCGAACTCCGTTTTGGGTGTTCTAGGACTCTATGGAAAGCCCATTGAGTCAAGATTGTATCCATATGCATGTGGAGGATAGTGGATGATCATAACCTTCTTAAATATATGTTTTTATAGGGCTGCTAGACGGTTAGGGCTGGTAGGTTAGGGCTAGCTATTCGTGTGTGGCCTCCAACTTCGAACGGCCATAACGTCTTTGTCCGAACTTCGTTTTGGGTGTTCTTAGACTCTATGGAAAGCCCATTGAGTAAAGATTCCATCCATGTTCCTGTGGAGAATAGTGGGTGACCATAACCTTGCTGAAATCTATGTTTTGCACTAGAGTGTGCAAATTTATTAGTTATGCCGATATGAATAGCCGGGTTTTAACATGACCATTGCATGGCATGTTGTAGGCTGTTGTAATGGGTAGGAATTACCATGAGTTAGCCTAAGGAAGGTTGCATGACAAAAATTGTTTAGTCATGGATTGATGGATGTTGATATGCTTGATATGATATATGTAAATATATATTGGCATAAAATATATGGAACTTATATGCTTACAATATATGTTTTCATGGTAATTGATATGAAATACAACTGATAAGAATGGTTCATGTAGTGTGCATCATACATGGAACATGAGAAATTGCAATGGCATAATTGCATTGCATATGCACTAGAACATCGCATGGCATGGGTGTGAGTGCAGAGTAGAGATCGACACTCTTTTTGGTGTTCGATGGTGTGTCGTGGGTACACGGTTACTAATCAACACTTCATTTGGTGTTGGATTGGGTGGGCTCAAGCACGGGACAATTCAAATGAGTTGCACGAATAAAATAGTAAAAGACAATATGCGCCGGTATCGAAGTTTTGATATATTCTCGTTAAGGTGTTAATCAAATTTATCGAGGTTAGACATGATCATCGGGCGGAAAGCCTATCAAAAGTGTCCGGGCTTAGAAGCCCTGTGGTGCGACACCAAGAACTACTACCCGTTCAATAAGCGTAGAATTTTAAAATGAAAATATGAATATAAATGTAATGAGTCAAAGAAATGATCATTGGATGTCATGGAAAATGACAGGGTTGTTCACACATAGGTTATAGGTATCAGGTGAGGGAGTCGGTGAGGACTGGGATGGATAGAGTGAGTCACATTCTCATCCATGTGCATGTAGACATTCGAGTAGGAATGTGCATATTTTTACGCTTAAATGTGTGTAGGTTTGATCATCGCTGAGCACGATGGGGAGTAACCCTTGTATAGATTATCAGTCACGGGCCGCCACCTGTCATGGGACCCCCCTTTCAGTACACGAAACGGCACTCCTTTGAGGCCATGAGTACGAAGAAGGTCAAGCAGGCCTTCGTAAGCATTTTTAAAATATATTAGAATAATCTAGTTTTAATATATTTTGGCATGTAAAAGTGTATAAGAGTTGTACATCAAACTCTTGTGAATTTTTATAAGAAATTGGTTATTTGTAAGAAAATATATAATGAGTCTCAATATATAGATATGTGAGCGTGATATCAAGGCAACTGGGATATCCACAAAGCTCGCTGGTCGATGGGTTACACCCGGACTTTGTGGATAGGGCATCACATGAGGGTCACCGTCTCAACTCAAAATTATTAGCTTGAATGGGTGGTCTTTCAGCAACCGAACAATCACATGAGAGCAAACTCCTCAAGCAACATATTTGGGTCATCTGATTGTATAAATGGTATGGGGGCATTGTTCCTACCATTATTTCCATGGCTTCCCCCTTGTGGTTCATTCATCTCATGACTTTGATTCTACTCTTCCTGATCTGCATAGTTACTTGTGTTTCTTTTTTATCTCTACGTAGTTTATTTGTGGTTCTCTCTAGCTCAGGATCGAAAGGAACTAGCTAGCCTTGACCCAATCTTCGCATGTAAGTTGATTAACCTCCTGAAACACACATAAACAAACAGCAAGCAAAGATCAAGTCACAAGCACTAATGTAGAATAAAAAAAGATGAATAACAAAAAAAGAATGGTCAAAAGTAATATCTAAGTGCGTTATTGTCAATATCAACACAAATACTTCTCCCCGGCAAAGGTGCCAAAAACTTAACATGTAACGTCCCAAAAATAGCCTTTTCGTTTTATTATTTTACTTTATAACATTTTCTGCTATTATAAATTTTTATTTTATTTATTCGATATTTTATTGGTTTTAAAATGATAAAATAGAGGTTCTAAAGTGAGGTCTACATAGTGGATTAGTGCACCACACCAATAGTTCTGGTACTTAATGATATGTTTAAGGTATAACATAAGTTAAATTTGAATTTTTGGGAATTTAAATGCTAAGTGAAAAAAATAATAATAATAATTGTCAAATGAGGACCCAAAGTTCATAAATGAAAATGAGTATATGCCAAAGTAGAAATGTGATAAATTGTTGTGCAAATGAAATAGAAATGAAGGGCTTTAATGCAAAAATTGGAAATTAAGTCAAATATGCCTTTAGCCAAACATGGCCTTGTACATGAAAATGATATAAGACCAAATCTTGTCTTGTAAATGGGGAAGAACACATTTTGGTTTTGGGAGAGCTTAGGGTAACAGTGCTTGTGAGGGATGAAGCCAAATTTGGTTTGATTTACTCCATTTTATTCAAGGTTCTATGTGATCAAGAAAGGAAAGAAGAAGGAAGAAGAGAAAGCTAGTGAAGATCAAGGTTAGGAACCCTCCTAACTCCCTCTTTGATTGTGTTTGGGTTTGGTAAAACCCTACTTTTGTGTATATATATATATATATATATATATATATATATATATATATATATATATGTTTGAGTTAGAGTTCGCTAAGACTTTTTTCGATTAGAATTGGTCGGAGGAATTTTTTGTATAAAGGAAATGTTGGGGTATTAGGGGAGATGCTGTCGAAATTTTCCAAAACCCATGTTTTTTTTTTGCCATAACTTGGCCATTACTCATCTAAATTTAGTGATTCAAATTTCTGGGTAAACTAGACTTCTAGGAGAATAAATTTTCTTGAAATAAGTATATTCAAATTGGGACTTACTGACCTTTAAATCACAAAGTGAAGCTCGCTGACAAATTCCGATCTAGTTTGCACAGCTTTTGGTGTTTTGGTACAAGCTGCTTAGGCCATAAGTTCAGTTTCACTCATCCAAATTGAGTCATTCAAATTTCTGGGTAAACTAGACTTTTAGGATAACAAATTTTCTTGAAATAATTGTATTCAAATTTGGACTCCATTGTGCCCAGAAATTCATCTAAAGGGAGCTCTATTTACTGGAAAATTCTGGTTTGTTTTGAAAATATAGTAGTTCCGGTTGTTTAAAACATATCTTAAGTTTTAGTGCTCCGAATTGGATGATTCCAATTTATGAATAAAATATATTTATAAAGGAACAATGTACTTGAAGGAAGTTGGGTAAAATATGGCTCATTTGTTCCTAGAAAATTTTACAAGTGAAGGTGTATTGGGTAGAAATCAACTCTAACCGAAAACACTAGCATGCACGGCTGATATTTTCTCTGTTTGTGATGGATTAAGGGTAGGTGACGAGGAAACCTAAGTAAGATCATGATTCCAAGGATAGGAGTCAAGGAGCGACAACCTTTTTTGTTTGTTCTTCTCATTTCTTTTCTTATTACAGCTTTGTATTGGATTTGTCCAAAACTGAAATGATTTACATGGGAAAATTGCATGTGTGCTTTGTTTTAACTATAAAACAAATTTATCTTAAGAATGGGAAATTGATTGCAAAATGGATTGCCATGAAAACCGCATGGAGCGCTTAAAATGCTTGGCCTCCCCATTCCTCGGCCCTCCCTCTCACGGCTAGGGTATATATATATATATACAATATTAATTATTTAAGATTGAGTATTAATACCCTTAAGAAAATGTTATCCACCATATTCGAAAGTTAAGGATAGATCGTATACTCAATAAGGGTCACGTAGCAAGATTTCATAAATGAAATGATTTATAGTGGCCACTTGCATTCTCGTAGCGCCCAAATGGGACAAGATCCTAGTGTACACAAATGAATTTGTAACAACCAATCAATAGCCCACAGAATCCATACTATTAGTAATTTTACCGACTGGGCAGCCTCCAACGGATTCAAAGGCCGCGATTCCGCGGTCCATGCACCGGAAGTCACTATAAATCTGCTGGGCGGCAAACTTATAAGTAAATGTGTGAAATGCATAATTTGAGTTTGAATGAAAAATTAACATATATAATGTTTATTGTATTGACCATTGAAAATGTGTCAAAATGTTGTTTTCGAAAAGATACTTATTTTGTGTTTGATTGAAATGAGGATATAAATGCATAGAACCACTAAGCATGAAAATGCTTAGCGCGTTGTTTTATCACGCACAGGTACCGAGTGAATAAGGGCAATATCAAGGACTGTAGAGCCCGAAGTCATCGTCAAATCGCATGGAGTATAAATAAATGCTTTGTCTCATGCATACATTTCATTTCAAAAAAAAAATCATGCAATTGTTTTGCATTGCAAACAAATATGTATAAATCTTCATGGGAAGAGTATATTTTGACTTACGTTTAGACATGAACTACAATGTTTTGTAAATGATTTAAAAAGGGTAAGAAATGTTGTCTTGTATAACTATGGGAATTGAGCAAATGATGGGTCTCTACCATGATTGATGTATATATTTATATATATAATGCGTATTAGTAATGAGATCCTATTTTCATACATACATAAAAATGATTTAAATGGATATTAAATATCCCATCGAAAATAGGTATATGAAATGTTTTTTACAGATAAATGGATTATGGTCCGCCCCCTAGTTTGGTCTAGCCAATGTCAAGTCGTGGGGCGATATGACTAGTACTAAATAGGTGTATAAAGTGATGTAAAATAGTTCGTTTCGCATATGACATAAGGCTGAAAGTTTATGTAGTATAATGGCTAGTCAAGTGTCGTCCCACAAGGAGAAGTGTGTTAATTATTGAACTAATGTCTTAAATATTATCCGAACCTAGAATTGTAATGAATTACAATTAAAAAAGAAAATCTAATCCTAAATTGTTTACTAAACCAATTAATGAAAACTAGGGTTTTGCCTTCACCTGCTACACTCCATGGATTTCTATAAACTGATAAATTTAGCTCATTCAAGATAATTAACAAAACTCAACACTAGCGTTGATCATGCATATAAGATATTCTCTCGAGCAATAACTACTCCATCTCAAATTCGCAGGGTGTATCAGATCTTTTCAACATCGACTTCAAACTGATAATGTCAACCCTAAGTGCCACACTTGGAACCAGGATATCTCTATTCACTGATTTACCAAATGTTGCTTTAATCATATCCCTACGAGTCATCATCTCTTGATCTCAAACTCCCAACAAAAACATGCCAATGCTAGTCAGACACTATCATGTAAATAAAGTGCAGAAATAGAGCAAGCATGGATGAAAAAAATATGTGTACTAGACGAAACAATGTTAACAATCAATCCATTCGAGCGTAGCAAGACTACATCAAAACCTTAGAAATAAAAATATAACATAATGAAAACCAGATAGCTGCACAATGAAACTACAGTGCTTGAAGAAGGGAATAAAAAGAAAACTAAAGTGCACACGATGCTTCGATCCGAGCACTCCGTCGTCTCCTTCCTTTAATCCCAAAACTCTATGCTCTCGAACCCCATATGTCAACCTCCCTCTACTGAGGGACTCCTCATTTTCTTTACATTCACTGAAATTCTCGCCCCAAAATCATAAAGGGACAATTAGCTTCTCGACTCAAGGTAAATGAGCACATCGTCTTATGTAGTCAGTCGAGCTTGATCATCTTCACTGCAGCCAGAATCACGATATACTAGAATCTCCTTCTGTGATGTTGCAAGAGGGTCAGCTCATTATAGTGAGCTGTAGTACCTTTTTTTGCTCCTCTAGACATTGCAGCGGGCTCCTCCCCCGCTTCATCAATTAGGTCCTCCATTGCAGCGATCAACTGTAGTACCAAATCTTCACCTCTTTTACTGATTTTCCCCTTCTTTACTTTACCAATCACTCCTGCAAAAAAAACCACGAAATATACTCATAATACATTTGGAAAAAACGAGGAAAGCTTCTAAATGGCAAGAGAAACATATGCAAATTATAGTACTTTGTAGCTTCATCAACATCTAAGTCACTAAGAGGACGCACTCAAGACTGGGGGTCATGAGTGGGCTGGTCTAAGAATGACAAGTCCAAAGATAAATCTATCTCCGCCTTTATTTGAAAAGTTGATCTCGGAGAAGCCTAAAAAAATGGAAAATATAAGGCAAGGGAAATGAAAATATAAGAGAAAGAGAAAGGTGAAGAACAAACCGAAGAGGGAGTAGGCTGAGAAGTATGCTCATACTGGACTTCTCCAACATAAATGGTCCTTTCATCCAAATAGTCTATTACCGTATCTGTATCATTATCCTAGGAATCATCCTCACTTGAGGCCTCTTCTCCAAAGTTTGACCCTTGCTCACTATTCTCAAAGGGATTTTCCACTTTTTCAACTTCAATGGGATCATCAACAGTATTAGAGAAATCTATGATAAAGGTCTCCATGCATTTACCACAAGAATGGAAGAATACTTCACTTCTTCATGAAGCTTAGCTTTTAGTTTAATTATTGAATAATATTCTTCCTCGACCATCTTGAGCTCTTTCACAGGCCTTACTAGGAGAAGAAGCCAATCCAAAAAATGAGGAAACCAAATATAAAATTTATGAATAAAAATGCAAAGAAATGATTCTTTTGTTCAGAGGCAAGCAAGAACTAAGGAGCTCATCAAATATGATATTTCACCTAGTAGAGAGGGACTGGGCCATGGATAAAGAGGCAATCTCAATGGAGCATGAAAGAATTTGATATTCCTTAACTAGTTCCTATACAAACTCCAAATCTAGCTGAATAGAAGACAAAGGAGGTAAAGTTGCGATAAATTATTTAGAACCAAACCGGCAAACCCAAAGACAAGAGAGATAGGGCTGTAGACTAGCCGGGGATGCAAACAATGAAGATAGCAAGCATACAACCTCCCGAGATAAGTACGATAAGTGCACTTAGCAGAGAGTCACTAACTTTCAAAATCATGTAGATATGGTTGAGATTAAGCCAAAATCTAATTCCAAGCTAAGATATGTGCAGAATCATGCCTCAAAAACAAGTGTACCAATGCCCGATCTACCAAACCCAATAAGGACATAAGATCATCAAAGGGCATCATTGATTGCTGATTTTGTATACCAAATTTACGGGCACTAGCATTCATCGCCAAAGACTAAATAAAGTCCCGACAATCCACGCCAAAACCATGTTTACTACTTTGTATAGACCAAATTTGATAAGTAATTAGCACTGCTGCCAAAGACTAAATAAAATCCCCAGCAATGGCACCAAAAAAACTTGTTAATTGATCAAACTATACATACAAAGTTATGACTCTGCCACCAAAGGACTTTATTATCAACTTTAAGTAAACAGCAAATCTGTTTATGATTTTGATTAAATATGAGCTGTCCTTTTGTAACCCGGATTCATTAAAAATTATGTTTGGCCTGTCACTGCAAGTGCACAAGTCGCATAAGCAATAAAAGTGGATTTAAGTTAGATATCGTTCTACCAGGATTGATGATAAATCAAAAGTATCTTGACCATCTGAACAACTCAAGATCTTACCATTTGAACTCCAATATTAACATGACTAAAGAACTAATAAAATAATAATAAAATAATTTCATTAATATATAAAAAAATTATAAAAGTGGATTTATATTCATCATGAAATAAATCGGGAAATAGATCAAGAATAATGTCAATTTCTCAGATCATTTAACTGTAGTTAGCTTCATGTTGGAAAGTCGAATTTGTCAAAGATGCATTGTGGTATAGTTTTGATTTCTCCCTAATTGTTACCTTTCTAATTAATTAGAGATTCATGTTCATTTCAATCACATCTAATCAGTTACTTGTAAGATATAATTCTTTCTAAGATCCGGTATTTTTCATTTAGTATTTCAACTAAAATCTTAGGACTCCAAAAAGTCTTGCCCCATAGACGTGATATTGGAAGCCTTCCAATTTAAATGGCACCTCATCCTTCAATGTTGATGGTAAATTCTTCATCTCCTTGATTAGATTCTTGCTAAGACAGATCCCAAATCATTTCATCAGCAGAGGAAACCCGTGAGCTTATTGAACTGATACTACTAAACTATCCTCTAAACCATGAGGTTAGTGATATATCTGCAACTTTCTGTGAGTTCATTAGTTTCAAAGTATTAGTCTACCATATCCACAAAGAACTGCTCTATACCCTCAAGATTCTCCATCTCTGTGTCACGCAGCGGCCTACTGGAATCGTAGCAGCACACAAGATTTTATCTGGCACACTGATTTAGTACTTGGAACAATTGGGTTCAAAACAATACCAATCAAATGAACCCAGAATTCTAACTAAGGCGTTCTTCCACTCAGCAAAAATGACAATCACCATCACTGATTCGAGGGTTTAATTCAAAACTTGTCACATAAATCGCTGACTAACCGATCAAGAAAATTCACCGAGATTGTAAACAACCAATAAACTAACTCCATAAATTTTAAAATCAATTTAAAGCATAATAGTAGTGAGAGAGAAAAGTTTATAGTAAGTTCCAGCTCGAAGCTACACATCAATTCATTACTCAAATCCAAAAATTAAATAAAGAACTAACTAAAAACTATGCTCAAACAAAATCTACTAAAAAGGAAATAAAAGATAAAAATAAAAGAAAAATAATATATAAGAGTCTTGAGCTACCCAAAAGTCCCGATCGTGAAAGATGCGCACAAAGGTCTGAATATGCGCCTAGCATATTTATAGAGTTTAAATGATAGGTCAAGACTTCAAGGCACAAACAGATCCCACTGGCCTAAAATATCGCTGTCGCCAGCTAAAGAAAGTACTATCGCAATATGGTTCTTATTTGTCGCCTCAACTCTTATCGGGGCTGTGTTTTCATCACTACATATTTCCCGACTTATCTTCTGATCTCGTCACACATAATTTGACTTTGTCACGTTATTAGTTCTACGATGTTGTCTCGTTTTATGTCGATATTATTGTCTGTCGTGATACAACTTCCCATTCAAATTTTTCAACTTTGTTGCAGTCTCTGCTATGTTGCGGCATTCTTTCTATTGTTATTGTTTACCTTTTTCCATATAGACTAAAAACCCCTAAAATTCACATAGTTACAAGAGCATTACACTTCTCAAATATGCTCACTAGATAAACTTTCTTGATTAAATAAACTCTTCAGTGTTCCAGATTTTAAATGCCTAGTCTATGTATTAACAAGTGCACAAAAACATAAAGAAAACTGAATGTAAGTCCAAGTATCATTCCAAAGATTGATGTCAAGAATTTGAGATCAACTACCCCAACTACTGAAGTTCTATGCTATTTGGACTAAAAACTACAGTAAAAGTTTATCTAGAAAAAATAGATCTAGACTATTAACTAAAAAATATAAACTGAAATAACATGAAAACAAACTACATTATAAATATCAAAAATATAATCCAACTTTCTCCTTGAGAAAGTTCTTAGAAAACTATCAAAGAATTGCAAATGAAACAAACATTCCTACCGAAAGTACATTGCTCGCTTTTTTATTGATGACCTGACTGTCCAGATTACTTAATGTTGTTGGATTTCTCCATATTCACTGTTAGAAACCACTTGCTTCTCTGTCAAGGATCAACCACGCATTTGTATTTCCGATCTTCTGCAAGATTTGGGTATTTTTCATTCTCAATATCACCATTTAGATGACTGCAGATCTGCTTTCTTTCACATTTTGCAAAAGTTCTACCACTTAATTGGTGGCTCATCCTTCGATCTATTGGGTTCTTCCTTTCCTTATTTATCCAACTAACACAGGTTGGGAGCTTCCCTTAGATTGAGGGTGAACTCTCTAATTATTTACATTGTTAAATACTCCTCCAACTTCAATTAGGAGCGAATGGGGATTTATCAAATGAACTTTCGTAGCTCATCAGTCACTCACTGGTGGTGGCCCAATGACACGATAAGTACCAAGCTCAACTCAGAATCTCCAACTCGTGTCACGCAGAGGGCATCCCAAAAATCAGAGCAAGATACACTTAAACTGGCCTGTACTACCATTAAACTTATAGACCAAAAACAAATGCGAAGTAAATCACAACCTGGGCACTTCAGATTTTGCATAAGATTATAACTAACGGTAACTCGAATCACTGAAATAAAGGTTTCTAATTATCAGATCACAATTAACAATGGAGCATCGATCAAACATATATCCACTATAATCGTGAAATTAAACTGAGAAGAAATGAATTCCATAAATTTATTCAGATTTACAATTTTCAGGCAATAATTTAAGAAAATAATATAAATTAAAACTAAATAACTAAGCTCTACAATGATCTGCATCCGTAAAAGAAAAGAAAATAAGCAAAAAGGTGCAGCAAAGAAAATCTACTACATCATACTAAATGAACTCTTCTTCTCTCCCGCTATACATGAGAGGAAAAAGTTAGAGGTTACTTTATTATTCTAACACTGTCTATTTATATCTGTCAAAAGAAAATGGGCCGAATGCACAAAGATCCAAGTAGAACTCCCAAAAGAAAAAGCCTAGATTACTATCTCATGTCGCGACCTAGATTCCCTGTATATATCCGCTCCAATATGAAGGCACGGTAGTTTCTTCTGGGCCATAATTCAGGTTTCTTGGTACCATTGATTAGTGGTCGCACCAATTGTAGTCGGACTCCTTGGCTCCTGGGCTTGTTCAAAATTGATACCAGGACTGCAATTCCCACGTCGCAACCTCGCTTGTCGCTCCTTCGCCGCACTCGAGTCAATACTTCAATTTTAGGCTGCAACCTCCTTCAGCTGTCACCGCTTTAGCCCTAAGTCAAAGACTCTTCCTTGTCAGCATTGCACGCCTTCGCAGACTTACGATGGCCGCACCTGCCGTTTCTACTCACACTTCTCAGCCTGACTTTCTTTTTAGGTTGCACCTCCTTTTATTCTTCCGCTTATATGTTCGTGACTTAGGTTGTGACCTGAATAATTGGTCACGCAATTCGCTTTTGATAGCCCCTTGCCTTTAAACTGGTCGTGACTGATGACGCCAAGAACTCAGTCACATTCTTTCCGTTGTTGTTCGGGCTTGCTTTAAACATAATTGTGACTCCGACGCCACGTCAGTGTATTCAGGTGCGAATTCCTCCTTTAAGGTTCTTGACTGATTAAGGGTCGGAATCTCCATTTATGTCGCGTCCATGACATTAGGCTGCGACCTCATTTCTAATTCTCCAACTCTTAGAAGGTAAACTCAAATCTCCTCGGCTGTGGACTCCTATTCGGGCCCATGTCGTGACCTCATATCAAGGCCGCGACTCCTGCTTCGCTCAATAATTTCTTCGTATCAACCACACTTTCGGTCGCAACCTCACGAATCGGTCTTGGTGATGTTGTGACTGAAACAACTCAACAAATTCAGCCCTTATCGCGACTTCCATTTTCTGCTATGACTCTTTGTTCTCAGCTGAATTCTTCCAATTTTGCTGATTTTTCGCTTCACAGATTTTCAAAATTAAATTTGAGTAAATTAACTGTGCTTTTATAGAATCAACAATTATCTCTGGAATATAATTAAAATGGATTAAAAATCAAAGCAGAGCTTAGACTCATCAATTTCAATTAAAATTTTGCTTCGTCCCTGCAAAGAAAATGAAGAATTGTTTGTCCTCAAACAATTAAGCTTAAATTTTAAGGAATTCTTCTTATCATGACTGGCTACCTTTTCTGTTCCACCTCAACTTGAAATAGAGATAGCAACATCATTTTAAATTTAGCCAGCTGAAGAAAAGAATGAAGTTTCCACTTCTAATACAAATTCCTTGATGAACCATGTATTTAAATGCTTATTCAACAAGTCTTTTTCTCTGTGTGTGTGCAGGTCTTCAATCCTTTTCATCTTCATGTTGTTTTGAAGAATCTTATGGAGCCCTTAGAAAATTGGTCAAGGTCCCAGTAGGCTTGTTTTTCATTGATCTCCACTAATAAGTAAATTCAACCTTCAAGATCAAAGAGGCCTTCGTGCTTGTAATGTCAGGGCTTAGGTAATCGTAAGATAATGGGAAAATTAAGTTGCAATTACCGCTTACTCTTTCTTTTACTCGCTTGCCTTCAAATCTTTCATCCATTTCCTTCTTAATCGTAGATTCTTTCAATCTTAGCCTCGTACCTTTGAAATCTTATGGCATTTTGACTACCACTTGCACCTTTATCAAGCCAGCCTCCCTTTGTTCTAGAACTTTATAGCTTCGCTTTTCTAAGAAATGGGAATAGTGCAATGTTTTAATCTTCTTAGGCTTTCTATCACCCTTAGAGAATTTTGGGCTAGCAACTCTATAATGCAGCTTGGCATTAGGGTACTAGGTGTTAAAACACCCCTACGAGCTTAATTGTTCAAAGGAGATAGGCCACAAGACAAAACTTATTCCCTTTTTTTCTCAATTTGCTTTTTCCCTAATCTTTCAAGTTATTTCTTCTCCTCCTACCTTGTAATATATGGAAATATTTTCCCCCCAAACTTGTTTCTTCCTTTACAGTAGACCTTTCTGTGCTGGAAACTGGATAATTTGGGCTCTTTGCTGCAGGATTATTGCAAGGAAGGGGATTCGTGCTTTCGCTGTCAGCTATTTGAAGAACTAAGGCTTGTTTGGCTCAAAGCATGGAACTAGAGGGTATGCCTTAGCATATCTTGAGGGTAGGCTTGGAAAAGCTCAAACTGCCAAGGATGGCCTCTATCACTTCTTGTTGGTTGTTTTTAGCTAAGATTTCACCTCAATCAATAATCTAACAAGTTCTAAAGATCATAATTTTAATCATGAATTTCCCGCATGATGTTCCACTCGCCAAAGTTTCATGAGTTTTGTTGACCAAGTGTATTGTTTCTTCAAGACTTGTACTGATTCACTGTTTATATACACACTTTCAATCATTTTATTTGTTCTTTCAGCATTATCCCTTTTTCCAATTTTGCAATCTAAACTGGATTTTAAATAAGGCTGCTACTCCTGATTCCAATTTACTAGTCTATGCCCTTATTTTTCCTGCATTGTTGTTCTTGGGATAAAAATGGTCATTCGATAATTGTACAGACAAGGCACTCATATTTTTCATGCAAATAATTAATGAAACAAACCACACAATTCAGCATATCAGTTCGTGAACCCAAAACAATCAATTTGTTAATCAACTGGAATTTTATTTATTCAAATATCAAACATCTCAATGTTGTACAATCTGATTTCTCTATCTATATAAAAAAAAAAAACTAATGCAAAAATTACAAATAGGATTGTATCTAATCCAGAGGAAAATTCTCTATTTCTTGATCTAAAATCCTATGCCTTCCTCCTAAAGGCTGTAGATCCTGCTTAATCAGTTCCCCTTGTCACGAATTTGCGCCGAAAGGAAGGGGTTGATAGCGGAGCAATTCAACAAGGTGAGCCTTTTCCTTGCCTCCTCTGTCTGAGTTCCTCTGGATGATAGGGGTTCTGGTTAACCCTTCTTCCAATTCCCTTCCCATCATCCATTTTCGTAATGACAGAGCGTTTTTTTTTTAATCATGATTGGAATTGGTTTGTTTTCCGACTCCATTCATTGCATACGCTCTGCATTTGCACCCTTGGAACTCATCCTTTTCCTCATTCTCCTTTTCATTCATTTTCATTGTTCATTCTTTCTGTGTCTTCCCATCCTTTTATAGTGACCTTGATTTTCTTGGGAATGAAGAAGCTCTTAATTCTCTTTTTAATATTTCCAATGAATGAATTAAATGAAATTTTTCGGATCCGAGCACCCTGGCTATTTCCAACAGGAGATTTTTAAGAAAGAATGAGGAAAACTTGAAGGAAGTTTGATCGTTTCTCTCTTAGAGGCATTGAATTTCCTTGAATTCTTCTTTTGAAACTACGCGACCTAAACCGATTCCTTTAATTCAGGTTGGGTTTCGGTTCTCAGATATCAATGCTTTAGGTCAAGGGTTCAAAACAATAGAACGTTAGTAAGGGAAAATTTTGAAATTGAATTGGAAGATGAATGGAAGCATAATTGATCAATGTCATGATTGCGACATGGGGGTTAGCAACATTAAATTTAGAACCTCTTAATTAATGATTTTCAATAAATGTTATCTCTAATGTTGCGACGCCCAAATGAAAGGTTTAAAACCTAATTTTATTAAGATTTGGACAATTCTGGTCGCAACCTAAAAAGTTTTGTCGTGACCTGCGATGTGGTCACAACCTCAATCTCACTGTTGCGACCTGTTCCTCTAACTTATTGCTTCAATGTCCAGCTTCTTGGTCGCAACCTATGAATTGATGTTGCGACCAAAAATCTGTATAAGCTCCAAAAATCTATGTTGCGACCAATAAAATTTCTAGGTCTCCTTGAACAATTAAATTCACAACAATTTCAATTCACCAAATCCAATCAAAACAAATAAAATTCAATTCATATTCATCATTCAAATATTCAACGAATCCATTCACTATGCATCATATTCAAAATTGAAGCACAAAAATAAAAAAAATTTCCCCCAAACTTTCAATCATGCTATATCGGAGACAAAATTTAAATAAATTCAAGAAGAGTATACTGCCCCTTTTTGTCTCTTTTGCATATTGGAAGTTTGATTGTAGATGTTCCTCCTTTGCACATTCTTATTGTCCTGCAAAACTAAAAAAATTTGCTTAATCTTCAAGCAGTAATGAATAAATTACACAAAGCTATTAAAAACTTTCACACACAAAGAATAAGGGGAAAACTTAAAACAAACTGATGTGGATTGCCTTCCACAAAGCTGCTCAATTTTTAGTCTTTCGCTGGACTTGCTGCTACTATATTCTATTTCTTCAAATTTTCTCATTCAGAACTAGGAGTCATTCTTCCATTTGCACATTCTTCCAAGGTAGTGCTTTAATCTCTGACCATTGACTTTGAATTCCTCATGATTGTTGGTTCTAAGCGTCATTGCCCCAAAGGTTGTACTTAACACTACTGTATAGGGTCCACTCCATTTTGATTTAAACTTTCCTTGAAAGAGTTTTAGTCTGGAGTTGCAAACAAATGTGACTCGACTCTCCCGCTTAAATTCTCCTCAAAACTTTGATCACATTTTTTGTTTTATCCTTGTAGATTCTGGCACTACATAGGCTTCATTCCTCGACTCTTCCAATTCATTTAGCTGGAGTAGCCTCTCTTCTTTAGCAGCTTTGAAATCAAAATTTAGCTTCTTGATAGCCCACATAGTTTTATATTCTAGCTCAAGAGGAAGGTGGCAAGGTTTTCCAAAGACAAGCCTGTATGGGGACATTCCAATGGGAGTTTTAAAAGTAGTCCTGTATGCCCAGAGTGCATCATCAAGTTTCAGAGACCAATCTCTTCGCATGGAGCTTACAATCTTCTCAAGAATTTTCTTTATTCTCGTTGGACTTCAAATTATTTATCTGTTTCGAGGATGATAAGCCAAGCTCATAATGTGTTTGATACCATATCTACCCATGAGTTTGCTCTCAAACACCTTATTTGCAAAGTGGCTTCTCCATCGATTATAGTTCGTGTCCCAACCGCTAAGAATATTTCTTTTGTAAAATCCCACAACTCCGTGTTAGCATCAATTTTGGGACAAGTCGTTGCCTCAACCCACGTGGATACATAATCTACGCCTAGGATATGTATATATTTCCATAAATGAAGCCGAAAGGCCCCATAAAATCTACCCCCATACATCAAATAGTTGCACCACCAGGATACCTTGTAGGGGCATTTCATGCCTTTTGTTGATATTTCATTCTTTTGCACATCACACAAATTTCACCCATTCAAAATGGGCTCTGAAAATAGTAGCCCAATAAAATCCAGACTGGAGAATTTTGTGGGCTGTTTTGTCTCCCCGCAAAATGTCCTCCTATATGGTGATGCATGACATTCCCTTGTAAATCTTGCTTTGCCTACCTTTCCGTACACATCTTTGATGATCGACTAGCTCCTCTTCTAAACAATGCTGGGTCATCCCGCATGTAGTACCGTTGTCACCCTAGCTTTTTCTCACGGTAGCTGAATTCCGTGGCATAATTCCACATGCTAAAAGCTCAACACGCGATACCAAGGTGATTGGCGACAACCGGAATAATCGCTCATCCGAAAATTTTCTCGCTATTTCCTTTCTTCTTCAGGCAAACAGGTTTTACTCTTGACAAGCACCACTTATCACATTGTCACAACCTTTCGGTCTTTATTTCTAGATCAAATTCCCGTAATAACAATACCCATCCGACGCCTTGGCTTTGCTTTCTGCCATTAGATATTTAATTGTTGCATGATCTGTGTATAATAACATGGACCCCAAAATGTATGGCCTAAATTTTTCACATGAGCAAATACTATTGCCAGATCTCCTTTCAAGAGTAGAGTAATTTTCCCGAGCTTCATTGAAGGCTCACGCATAGTATATGGCCTTGAACACTTCTTCAAACGCCCAATACAAATTCGGCTGATCCCGACCCTGACACCTCATGAACCCGAGGGGACCTCCCTAAGACCCAATCCGATATAGAAACTTTTCCTCAAAACAATCAAATAAAATCCATGGAGAGAACCCCTTTACAACTCTTAACATATCTTTAGAAAATAATGCGGGAAGGCGGTAAATTTTTTTCTTTCTTTTTTTTTTTTCAAACTCTTAGATTTTTTCATAAAATCTACTAGAGTTTTTGTTCGTTTGACTTTCCCAAACTTACAAAAACCTGTAAAACATTTAAAAACACTTCTAATCTTTCACCTCAACTTCCATTTTAGGACTCCTCGTCTCCAAACCCCACTACACACAATCGAATCAAGCAAAATATATACACATATATTTATTTATTTCAATCATCAAAACATTCAAAACTTCTTCAATTCCATGCACGCTTTATAAAAGGATCGCTTGAGCCGACTTGCCGATCGTTTACGCATTCGGGCCCACTGAGATCAAAGTTCGCTAGTTCCTTTTCAAATATATACATATATACATATATACATGACAAAATATCTAAATATATACAATATGCAAAAATATATATAAAATGCAAATACATGCGTCGTTCCTCGATGGCTCGACTCATCGCAGTACTTCACCGCGCACCCTGCCTCGAAGGTCCTGAAAATATTTTTGAAACATAATGGAAAAGAGGAGCTAAAGGAGCCTGAGTGTACATTTTCATTTAGACAACATTTTCGTGATATATCAAAGTAATAAATACTTATACAATTCAAAACCAATTCGAGGCAGAAACTTTCAATGGAACCTAGGGAGTAAACACACCGGTCGCTTCCTCGGCACGACGGTGAGGGACAATCCTAATCCAACCATAACCACTACGCTGAGAAACTCACGTCTTGCATAGGGTTCCAATATAGCACCTTATCACGTGTAAGGATATTACATTAAAAATCTATTTCCTCCCTCATAGTAACCTAATTGTGTTTCCCCAAATCCTTACACTCTTAAGGTACCTCACCGATATCGCCTGGCACAAGCCATATAGGTTAGGTAACCATCGCAAAACATTTTATCAAACATATTTATAAATCCATTTAAATCCTTTACTTTATCATTAAAACACATATGCATTCTTACATTTTAAACTTTCATAATGCCTTAACATATGCATACATATTTAATATACATATATAAACATTTACATTAAACTTTTCATTTTAACATTAAAAAATCTTTTCACTTTAAACTCAATTTTCAAAATCAGTTTTACACTCACCTCTTTGTTTCCTGAAACTCGAGCACAACTCCACTACTTTCGCCTTTGCTTTTAGCCTCACACTCAACGAATACTAACGTATTAATCGCTCTCACAGATAGCGTAAAATTAACGCATTCTCACACTATAGTCACTTTTAGGTCACACGAACATCTATATATAAAGCCAAATTAATAATTTACTCCTTGAGCACTAAAAACCTAACAAAAAAACCACTCATTTTAGCAACCTTTTTCCAACACATCATGGACTTTATTACCCAAAAATTATTCAAAAGGTCTTCAAAAATTATGAAACTCTCCAGATCAGTCCTTTATATATCCACGACATCTCTTAAATTTTCAATTTAAAATTCCTTCTAAAAGCCTCAACCACGTAACATGCTACAAGATGTTTTGATGCCAATCTAGTTAACTCACTCGAATCACCTATTGTTATCCTTGATTTCTGGGATCTTAACTCCATATATTGGAAATTTTTTCTCACTCATTTGAAGCTATGGTTCTAAGGTTTCTTCTCCAATTGGAATCACCCAATTTGGATCACCAAAACTCAAGTTATTGTATTTTATATCTAGATTACTCAAATTGACATAACAAAATCTGCACATAGCTCCACTTGGAAAAATTTCTGGGCACTTTGGGGTTACAATTTGCTTGCATTTCCTTCAGCTAACTTATCCCCTTAGAAGTCTATTTTACCCATAATTTTAATCACTCAATTTGGATGAGTGAAACTCCACTTATGACCAAAACACTACAACCACACCCAAAACAGAGCATAATCAGTGAGCTACACGAGCCTACCTTTCAAATTGTATTTGGGCGCCTGAGCTACAATTTGCTCTTGGTCCCCTTCTATAAATTTTTAGCCCTATCTCTATGGTGGTTCTTTAACAATTGGAATCAATTGATTTGATGATATAACTTAATCTATATCCAAAACAAGAACAGGGGTTTTTACAAAAAATTTGACAGCATTCCCTTTAAAAACCCAACATTATCTTTTTTTACAACTATTCCATAATACCTCAAAAACCACATGAAATCTAACTCAAAACAACTCCACAACACTTGAATTGGTGATTTGGAAATTCATACCACAAAACCCTAGGTGAAAATCCAAGAACTCATATGAATTTAACCCAAGGTCCACCAATTCTATATAAAACCATATAATTATGATGATTCCACATTTATTTTACACCAATTGGGTTTTACCCTCATAACCTCAAGAATTCTAGGGTTAATGTGATTTCTCCACAAAACCATAGACCAAAGGAGCACTAATCTCCATACTAAACCTTAGGAATCCAAATACCCATGATTGATAAATGAAAACATACCTTGGTTTGGTTTTTCCCACTTCTTCTTCCTCTTCTTCCTCCTCTCTTCTTCTTTCGCTTCCTTTCTCCTTCTCCTACGGGTTTGCCCTAGCAAATTTTGAGACCAAAATGTGAAATTTTGTTTGTCTCCTCTCTTCTATAATATTAACTTTGCCTTAATTACCATTAAGTCCTTCATCCTTTTAATTTTTGCAAATCAACTTATTTTATTTCAATTTTTGGCATCCTATCTTCTCACATTATGACTTCCATATCATTTTTTTATACCTTAATTTCAAAAGGGGTCCTTGATCACTTAAATATTGCAAGACAACTCTTGTTATTTCTATTATGGCCCATCTCTACTCATTTAATGATTTTCTAGTTATCCTTTATGGTACTATACTTTTACCCTTGTTTTAGTACCACACCTTATTCCATAAATTTATCATTTCATATTTTCATCCTCATTAATAACTCCCAAAAATATACAAGTTCACTTGGTGTTCTATATGCCCACGCTACATGTACTCGTACACTCTCTCTGACGGGGCGCAACAGCCTCCCATTGTAAATCACCGGCATCACACATGATTTCAAATTTGGCTCTAATCAATGGCCATGATGGGAGCTTCAACTAGTCTCGATTTGATCTCTTCAAAAGAATTCGCGTGATTCATCAAAATTGAACTTAGTATCTTTTTCCAAAGAATTTCTGTATGTAGTGGTTCAGCAATTTTGAGAAATTTCACAAATCTTCTATAAAACCAAAGATGTCCTAAGAAACTTAATTCCCTGACCGTGGTAGACGTATTTCTTATAATTGAAACTTTTGCTTGGTCCACTTCCAGCCCTACTGCAGAAATCATATGCCCTAAGGCAATCCCTTCTATTACCATAAATTAGCATTTTTCCCAATCTGCTTATTCTGTCTTGTCACCTTCAAGTACATTCCCAAGTTATGTGCAATCGCTTTAAAACTGGATCCATACACTGTGAAATCATCTATGAAGATCTCCATAACTTCTTCTGCCAAATCAGAAAATATAGACAACATGCACCTTTGGAATGTACCAAGAGCATTACATAAACCAAATGGCATTCTTCTAAAAGCAAAAGTACCAAATGGGCATGTAAAGGTGGTTTTCCGATCCTCGTGTGCAATGGCAATTGGTTATATATCCATCGAGAAAATAGAAGTGAGGGTGTCCACTTATGTCCCATCCAGCATCCGATCAATGAAAGGCAGGGAAATGGTCCTTTTCCGGCTATGTATTTAGTTTTCTCAGAGTCAATACACACCTTCCATCTTGTCACAGCTTCAGAGAAATCAGCCATTCTATCTATTTTTATCACAAGATATCAATTTTCTTTGGGAACCATATGTACCGGGCTCACCCAAGAACTATCCGACATAGCATATATAAAACTCCGCATTCAACCATTTCGTAACTTATTTTTCCACAACTTTTCATCATAGGTTTAGCCCCTTTGATGCTCAATAGCTTTTGCATTATCGCTCTAAAGAATATTTTGTATAAATGGAGGGACTCGATACCTCTTCGCATCCTCGCACTGACTAAGCAATAGCTTCCTTGTACTTTCTCAGACTTCCAGCGCCGTTTCTTCAGATCCAAACAATGCAATGATATGATGACCGGTTTTCTTTCAAGTTCTAAGAAATCTATTTCAAAATGACCGGGCAATTCCTTCAATATTAACCCTTCCGCATCAGTTTCCTCGCTTCGCTTGTTTTCTGTCCCCGTCAGATACATCATCTTGACTGCTTTCATTCATGTTTCGAGACTGCTTTTGTTATAAACTGAAGGCAACATTTCACAATCAATACTCTCAAGATATCAAAATTCATCTCAATTTCTATTGATAGAATGTTGAAGAGTACAATGAATTCAATTCAACACCAGAAGATCATTGTTTTCTACAGCCATACAACTTTCGCATCTACACGTGGTGTTCCAAACTCCTATTAAGATTAAAGTGCACTACTTCATTCCCCACCCTTAGAGTCAGTTCACCTTTCTACACATCTATCAAGGCAACCCCAGTTGCTAAGAAAGGTCTTCCTAGCAACAAAGGAACTTGGGTGTCTTCCTCCATCTTCATAATCACAAAATCCACAGGGAAGATGAATTTTCCCACCTTGACAAGCACATCTTCAAGAACACCTTCTGGTTAGTGCCATCGACCGGCACCATTTGCAATGTGATTGTCATTGGGTAAGTTCCCAAACTCGCCTTTGCACCACCGACAGAGGCATCAAATCATACTAGCACCAGAATCACATAAGGCCTTCTTTGAATTCATATTTCCCTATAGATGGTGGAATGTGCGAAACCGCTAGGTCCTTCATTTTTGTCAGAGTTTCATTGATAACTGACTGTAAGCAATAGCTTCATGTTAACTATTCCTTCCTCGTTGATTTTCCTTTCTTGCTCAAGACTTTAGAAATTTTGCATAGTTATGCATTTGGTTGATTACCTCTTACAAAGGGGGATATTGATTTCTATCTTCTTGAAGATGTCCAAGAATCTAGAAAACCGCCTTCCCTTTGCTTCGGCCTTCCGGGAATGGCACCGTAGGTGTGGCAAGCCGGTACCTTCTCCTTCTATTTCTGCTCACTACTTCCTTCAAGCCGTCACCGTATCTCTTCTTGCTTCAGAGTCTTTTCTGCATGCCTCTCTTTCTTCCTTTCCAGCTTTCCCCGTTTCCACATCATTTCTTCTTTTCCTTTCTTTCTTGTTGCTGCTGCCCACTTTTAATCGAACTCACATGCAAATTTTCGATTCTCTTCTCTCGTGTCACTAGGAATGTACCCTTGCTCGATTTGCATACTAAAGGCCAATCGTCTCTACTTGTGTCTCCAAGTTCTTCGAGGCACTTTGTATCTTCTAAACACTTGAGCATCAGACTCTGAAAGCTTCCCCAAGTCGATAACTGCTCATGAAGTGTAGCAATTTCACTGTCCCTCTATGAATCGCAGCATTGTTCTTCAAATGGTTGGGTCCTCTCTCGACCCCGATAGTCATTCCCGCTTCACCCCCTCGGGCGCCGCCGCCGGAACCCCGTGGCCGCACATCCCCGTTGAGGATCTCGCCCATGCTCAGCTCCTCAGGCTTCCTCCACCATACGAGAAATTCTCATGGTTCCTCGCCGACTCCGCAATGTGTGGGCAAGTCAGTTTGGCTTGAAATTATAACTCCTTGTCTCATCTATGTATTTAGCCTCCTAACCCCATAAGAATCCTCTTCGCTGGGTACTCAAGACTTTCTCATTGCTTCTCTTTCACTACTCCTACTTGCAATGAGCAAGGTGCATTTTCTTTCCCGTCATTCATCCTCGTGCATGATGGCATCTAACTTTGCTTCCATAGCCGTCATTTTACTCACCCATGACCCCTTTCCTCTCATTGCTACTCCCTTGAAAACTCGGGGATGGAGCCTTCCATATCAAGACTTCGGGGCCAGTCTTCTATCGATCCCCAGCCTCTTCAAGACTTTTTCAATGCTCCACAAGATGAAGCATCAATGATGCCCTAGATGCATCATTTAAGGCATGATACATTATATCCATCCGAAGTTTTTAAATCAATTCCATGCACGTGCACCCTTCTAGCCTCAAATCTCTCCTGTGCTATATAAATTCTCATCTTCCCCGCTTAAATGACTATGATCTCTTCTCTCTCAAAGGTGAGAGATAGAAAGAACCCGCCCAAGCATGTTTTCCACCACTTTTCCCAGTATCAACTCCAACCATATGGTACGACTCATACCATGTGGCCGCTATATCTCTTGGCGAAAATGGGAAGAGATGCGCCTTATCACCTCTCCGTCTCACTCCATCTGCAAATTTCACCGTATTTTCCATCACGAACCTACCCAGTGCTCGCTAGGGTCTTCGTGGCTAAAGGAACTGATGTCAGCGCACCATTATCAAAGCCGGCTTCACCCGGTTGTTTGCACCACGTGAGGTCGTATGATTGCAAGCACATTCTTCCCGAATCAAGGCCTCCAAAATCTTCCATTATATCGCCATGCGGAGGCCTTCTCGGCTACCGCCCTCGGGCTCCTCCGTCTGGCCATGTCTTTCATCCGCCATGGTCAAGGTCGCTTCTTTAGTCTTTCTTAAGCTTCCGATGTTCTTTCCAATTCATGTATGCCGCAATTGTGTCCGAACTCGTCCCGTGCATTAAAGGATCTCTAAAATTGAAACACACTCGTATTATCAGATTAGTGGAACTAAAAATTATTTTCAACATGGCTTTGAAAGAAAGATCGCGGGTTTGTGGCTTAGCCACCGCTTTGTAAAGCTATTTGGTCTTTTTTATAAAATTTTTAAAAAAATGTCCAAATTAGCTTTTCCTCTTTTGCTAGAATATTGATCTATCTGTCCTTTCAATCCCCGACAACGGCGCCATAAAACTTGTTTGCCTTTTTCCATATAGACTAAAAACCCCTAAAATTCACATAGTTACAAGAGCCTTACACTTTTCTTGCAACCATGTCACTTTAGATAAACTTGCTTGATTAAATAAACCTTCTTGGGTTGTTCGGGATTTTAAAATGGGTCTAGTCTATGACACCGCAAGTGCACAGTCATACAAGTAGTAAAATCCGAAATGTGTCCAAGTATCATTTCCGTAGATTGACAAGAATTTGGAAATCAACTACCCTAACTAATGGTTCTATGCTATTTGGACTAAAAACTGATAGGAAAGTTTTATCTAGAAAATAAAGTATCCTAAGACTATTAACCAAAAATATAAACTGAAATAACATGAAAACAACCAATAATATAGCACAAAACACGACCGAATATGTTCCCGTGAGAAACGAAAAACTATCAAAGAATTACAATGAAATGCTTCACCCTACACGGAAAAGTACATTGCCTGTTTTATTGATGGATCTGGATTTGTCCAAGATAGCCTAAATGTTGCAGTTGGATTTCTCCATATTCACTGGTTAGAACCACTTGCTTCTCTCGAAGTCAAGATCGAACCAATTACTTGTATTTCTTATCTTCTTGCAATATTTGGGTATTTTTCTTTCTCAATACTTCACACCCATTTCTTGATGATTGCAGATCTTTTGCTTTCCTTTTCAGGATTTTTGCAAAAGTTCTACCACTTAATTGATGGCTCATCCTTCAGATCTATTGGTTCTTCCTTTCCCTTGATTAGATCTCAGCTAACACAGGGTTAGGATCTTCCCTTTAGATTGAGGTAAACTCTCTGATTATTTATATTGTTAAATACTCCCCTCCAATTTCAATTATAAGCGAATGAGGGATTTTTCAAAATGAACTTTCAGAGCTTAGCAGTTCATCAATGGTAGTCTAACATACCCATAAGTGAATGCCTCACTTCCTCGTGTCTCCAACTGGTGGTCACACAGTATTCCTGAAATCGTGAGCAAGATACAACTTTAAATCGTATTCTAAGACTACCATTGGGAACTTATAGATTCAAAAACAACACCAAGTAAGTAAATCACAACCTAAATAATTCTCTCCAGATTTTTGCAGAAAAGACTATAACTAATCTGAGAATCGATCCAAATTGAAATAAGGCTCTAATTATCGTGATCACAATTAACAATGGAGCATCGATCAAATACATCCACTATAATCGCAATTAAACTGAGAAGAAATGAATTCCTTAAATTTGTCTAGATTTCACAATTTTCAGGCAATAATTTTAAGAAGAAAATAACATAAATAAAAATCCAGCTTCAATCGTTTCTGCACAGTTCGCCGATTCAGATCCAGAAAAGAAAAGAAAATAAAGAAAAGAAAAGAAAAGAAAAGAAAATCTACTCTAAACTATACAATGAACCCTTCTTCTCTCCCAGTTCTCGGTGTTGAGAGTGAAAAAGCAGGCTTATTATTCTAACACCGTCTATTTATATCCGTCAAAAGAAACAATAATGCACAAAGATCCGTAGAATTCCCGTAAGAAAAAAGCTCACAGACATCGCCTCATGTCGCGCACCGATTCCCTTTTATCTCGCCCATTTTTGAAGGCGACTAGGTTTCTTCGCTGCGACTGCTGTGTTTCGCAGCTCATTGATTAGTGGTCGCGAATTTCAATTGTAGTCGCGACCTCTTCGCTCGGGCTTGTTCTCAAAAATTGATGTCGTGGACCGTAGTCTCACGTCGCAAACCTCGTTGTCGCTCCTTCGCCGCAATTCAGCCGACTTCAATTTTAGGTTGCAACCTCCTTTAGTTGTCACCACTTTAGTTCTAAGTCGACTTCTTTCCTTTGTCAGATCGCGACGTCGCGACTTCGCCATGTCGCGACTGCTTCGCTTTTCATCACGTTTCACCTCAGTCGACTTTCTTTTCGTGCGTTGCGAATTCCTTTGGTCTTCTCAGCCTTGATATGTTCGCATTTAGGTTGTGACTCAATAATTGGTCACGCATCGCTTTTGATAGCCCTCTTGTTTTAAACCTACCGTGACTCCTAATATGCACTTAATTCACGTTACTCCTTTCTGGTTGCAGGTTGTCTCAGTTGCTTTAAACATAATTGTGACCTGGATGTTGATGTTCAATGTGTATTCAGGTCGCGACCTCCTTTGAGGTTCTTAACTGATTAAGTGGTCGTAACTTCCATTTCATGTCGCGACCTCGATATTAGGTTGCGACCTCATTTCTGATTCTCCAACTCTCTTATAGTTGCAACCTCAAATCTCCTTGTTGTGACTCCCCATTCAGTTCCATGTTGTGACCTCAAATTGGCATCGCAACTCTGCTTTCGCTCAATAATTTCTCAGACAACCACTGGGTCAGCAACCTCATTAACTCGGTCTCGTGATGTTGTGGACTGGAAGAATCGAACGAGCCTGTCGCGACTTCCATTTTCAAGTTGCAGACCTCCTTCGCTCTCAGTCAATTCTTCCACTTGCCAGGATTTTTGCTTCACAGATTTTTCTCGCAAAATTAAATTTGAGTAAATTACCTGTGTTTCATATGAATCTCAACAATTATCTTCAGAATATACCGTAAAAATGGATTAAAATTCAAATGAGTTTTTAGACTCATCAGTTATTCTCAAAGTCTGTCACGATAAACTTTTCTTTGTGGTGACAGAATCAGTTGCCTCAGGTTGCCGAGATCACTGGTGGTCATGATAGACTCTAACATGTCGCGACAGTCTTTTACTTCTTTTCGCCGCTGAACTTTTATTGCAACATTTAACTCGTCGCGACAAACTTGCCTTAGCTCTTCCACTTATCTTCATTTTCGTCGCAAATAAAAACTTCTCACACGATTAAATCTTTGTTTCGTTCCCTTATTGTCAATGATAATTTTCGTTTGTCATGACAGAGATGCCTGCCTTCGGTTCATTATTATGTCGCAACATCTATTTATGTGTCGCAACAATCTTCTTGTCATTCTCTTCACTTTCTATCAGAATAACGGCCGCCTTTTGTCACTTAATAAATATTCACCTCTGGAACTCGAAGTTTTTGTCGCGAATAAGAAATTCTCTCGTCGTGATAAAGTTCGTATATTTTCATTGTCGATTTAAATGCTATGTCGCGACATAGTTTTCTTCTGTTGCGACATAAAATCTGCCTTGGTCTTGTCCTTGGCTCAAATGTCTATCGCAACATAGAAAACTTTGTCGAAGACACATTGTTTCATTGTTTTTCCATTTTCTATCGCGATAGAGTTGTCTTTCGTCGCGAAAAATTTCATCTGATGACTTTGTTTCTTATGTCGCTACAGAATTGTAAGATGTTGCGACAAGGTTACAATGCCATTTTCTTGATCAATGTCGCGACAGAGTAAGGAATTTTGCGACATTCTTCTTCCTGAGCTGCTCCCACTATGTCACGACATAAAAATCCATTGTCACGACATAAATAAGTTAGTTCATCTTAAATTGTGTCACGACAGTCTTCATTTCTGGCTTGCGCTCAACTTGATCCTTGTTGCGACATTCTTCTGCTGGTTATATTGTAATTTTGTCGCGACATTCTAATACTATGTCGCGACATAGCTCAGCCGTCGTCAATTTTTCTCGCTTTCTACCGGGAATTTCTTTCATATAACCAGAAACAAAATTGGTGAATTTCATAACAAAGTGATTAAAATGAATCATAAACTTCTAGAATGTTGCCATAAAAATGGATTAAAAATAGATGAGTTTAGGACTCATCAAATTTCCCCAAACTTAAAGTTTTGCTTGTCCTTAAGCAAAGAAAAGAAAATTTTGTTTGTCCTCAAACAATTTAGCTTTATTTTATGACATTTACCTTTGAACTTAATTTGGGTGTAAATATAAGCTCCAACCCAGTTATCTCCAAACATGTTTCTAATCTAGAATCAAGAATATTTTAAAATTAAGTTCACAAATCAGCCAAATAATTCTTATAATGTAACAATTCAATTATTCAACCTGAATTGTGAGTGTGCGATGGTCTTCTCTCTTTTCCTTGGCAGATTAGTTAATCTTCTGGGATAATACTTAGTTGGCACACTTCTTCCTCATTCTTTAAGTCTCATATGTTTGTTTGTCATATTAATCTCCACTAATGTAAGCAAATCACCACCTTTAGGATCAAATAGGTCTTTTAGGCTTGTAATGTGTGGCTTGGGTAATTGGGTGGATAATTTCACAATTTAGCTCAAATTTTACCTGTTCGTGACATCACCGATAACTTAGTACCCCGCCTTACATTATGCATCATTGATATCAAGCTTAACGTCCTCATCTAGTTTTGCATCTTTCTACATACTTATTTGGTATTTTTCTTTCATTCACTCACAATCAAACTATAACTTCTTCCTATCTTAGCTTTTTCACTTTCTCATCTTTATCAAGGTTTCTCGAATTTAAGGCAATGTTTTGTCTTTTTGCTTTCTACCCCTTCTTTAACGAACTTTGGGTCAAGAACTCTCATACCGCTTAAGTAGCATTAGGGTACTAGGTGTCAACACCCATAAGAACTTAATTGTTCAAGGGAGGAAGGCTAAGACTAAACTCATTCCTCCTTGATGTCACTTTACACCTTCTTTCATAATTCTCTTCATATCTTCTCATTTCAATGAATTTTTCTTCTCAACCTCTTTCATCCTTCTCCATAGCTTTAAATAACATTCCCCAAACTCAAGCCCTCCTTTCATTTCGTATGTGTCATGTAACTGGGAAAATACATTCCATCGTAGGATCATGTTTAAGGAAGGATTTAGCTTCGCATTTGTCAGTTGATGATAAGATCGTTATGGGCTCAAATAAGGAACTAATGTGTATGCTACACATCATAAGGGTAGGCTTTAAAAGGCTTAAACTTCCAAGGATACTCAGATTATTTCTCGTTAGTGGTATCGCTTCTAAGATTTTACTCACTCATAATCTAACAAGTTTTAGGACATTTGGAGATTTAACTGTTATGGATCCTAGAAGATGTCTCTAATCCTGAGCACAATTTGTTTCAGAGATACTTTTGACCATGTGTAGTGTTTATCAGGATTCTTAAATAACTGAACTATTTACAAAACTAAATCACAGGTCATATTTGTTCCATCAATTTGTTAAAACCTTCCTTATCATTGAAGTTCAACACATCTATTAATATCCTTACAACTTTCCCTTTCATTTATTCCTACCCCAATTCATCTATCCAATTTTTGTTTGATTCCTAGATATGTTGCCATGCTATTTTTTTTTAGTTAACAGCTCATTCAAAGTAACCATTCAATTCAGATGAAGTTAACACAAAAACATTTCAATTCTACCAAACAATGCACAACAATCAAGTATTTCAACCCAAGAAATCTGGTTTCACCATTATTTAACAAAACCATTTACTGAAGGTCATCAAATTTCAATTATTTAAAGTAAAAGAAAGAAAATAAAAATAAGACACACAAGGATTGGAAAATCAGAGTGAGTTCAATCATTTACAAAGGGAATTTTATTCAATTTTTTCTTGTGATATGAGATTAGGTACAAAGAGGGAAAGATGGAAGGAATATAAAGAATTTATTTTCTCTTCTTTCATGCCTATAGAATACAGTTGACTGGTTCAAACTTGTATCCTACTGCATAAGGTGAGAACTCAAGAATATGGACTTATGGCTGATTGGACCGACTACCCTCTTCACTTCTATTGAGTGCAGACCACTCCATGGATAGGGTCATTTTTTTGATAAGATCATTTTGCCTCTGCCCAATAGAGTTCAGGGTTCAGTCAAACTCACCCAAGGCAGAGTACATTTTTAACAAGTTGTTATTGATCATATCCAAACTTTCATTCCAACACTTTTCCCTATAGTTTAGGGTGCCCTCCAATTCCTTGTCCCTTTTCTTATCAGAAGTCTTATTTCCTTCTCGATATCTTTGTACAGATACTCAAACATCTGCTTTCCGTACAGGTTCTTTCCATGGCATCCACCATTTCCTTCATGATTTTTATTAGCTCCCTATCCCTCATAAGCTAATCTGAGATGAAGGCATCTTCTCTTGCCTTAAGCCTTCAATCTAGTTCCGCTTCTTCATTTCCCATCCTTCCATTCTTCATCTCTCAATTTGAGTGCTTCCTCCAGATTCTGATCTCTTCTTTTTAGCTCAACATCCATGTATTCATCCCTGAGTTGAAGTTGGACTTTCATCTGGTTGTCCCTCTCCTACATCTCTTGCCTCATTGCCCTTAACATTTCCATCAATTTTCAAAATTGTTACCTTGAGGTTCTGAGCTTCCAACTTGCTCCTGATGGACTTGTCTCCTCTCTAGGGACATTGTCAAAATTGGGCTTACACTATTCAGCCCATGTTCTTGCTCTTGGGTTGTATTATCAATCTATATATGATTGATTTCTATATTCTCTTCCTCCTCGCTTGCAACTTCTGCCTCTCTTTCCTTGCCTCTCGCTCTTAGGGCCCTCGTGACTCCCGGGCCGTTGTCGTGTGAGGTCCTCCGAGGCAATTTTCTTCTTCCTCCCATTCCTTTCCACACCACCTGCATGCAAGCCCAAAGACGAGTGTCAGTGTGGAATCAGTCCCTTGTAGCCTCCTCTGTAATAACTCAAAATTGAGTTTGCAATAATTTTTCCAACGCTGAACTTGTAGCCCTTTAGGATGGCATACAACAACACTACTTCCTTCTCCCTGACTGTACACACGTGCTTGGAAGGTAAAATGACTGAACACAAGAAATAGAACCACACCTTTGCTTGTTTAGTCAATGTTCCTCTGGCGATGGACTCATGTAGGTTTTTCCTAGTGGCCTTCCACTTTCCCTTGCCATCAATCAACAAGTCTACAATCTTCTGAAAGTCAGGTTCCTTCACCAATTTCTTGAACTTCGACCCATTCTTCCTCTCATGAAGATTGTATATTCGGTCTATCTGCTCTCTGTTGAAGGAAATCCATTTGCCCCTAACATAGACTGTTTTATCTTTCATTCTCACCATGTTAGCATAGAACTCCTTCACCATATCCACGAATCCTGGAGCCTTGTGCTCACACCATTTGCTTTCAATGACTTCTTGGAAGGGGGAAATCCACTTGTTGAAACCTCTCTCTCCTATGAAGTCTATGTGCTATAATTTATCCCTCCAAGTGACATAAGCTCCGCTCCGAGACCCGCTTGTTTTCCTCCTGCTCGCCAAAGACTAGTTTCTTCATCTCCTCTCTTCTTCTTTCTGGTTTTGTTAGCTAACCGTCTAAACTCGCTCTCTTTTCACACTTTACTTTTCCGTTTACTTCTTGCTTAAGTCGCTAGACGTCTACCGCACTCCGCATATTTCCATGATTTCGTTCGTGTTCCTAACAAGTTTGATGGCTCAGAGCATTGTGAGAAAAGGTTTTTTGGAATCTGTTTCGAAGAGAGAGTGAGAGAGAGATTTGAGCAGGAAAGTTGAGTGAGTTAAAGGTTTATGAGGCAGGTGGCCTTTCAGTTTTCAAAATTTCTATTTATAAACCAAATGTTTGTTGTGCCTTCATTAATTGTCGCGACAAAAATTGACTTAGGGTTTGTTCCCTTTTTAATATTATGTCGTGACATAAAGAACTAATATTGCAACATAAATTTGCAATTACTTGTAAGCTAGGGCCATTCTTTGTCGCAACATCAAATGTGATGTTCAAGTTTACTTATGTCGCGACAATGAGAAATATTGTCACGATAGAAACTTTCCTTGTAATCTCTGAGTCTAAAGTTGACTATGTCACGACAGAGAGAAAGCATGTCACCAAAATTTGATGCTCAAGTAAAACTATGTCGCGACATACAAAAAATATTGTCGCGACAATGTTTTTCTCTTCCAGAAACATAAGTCATTTACAATTCTATCGCGACATAGATAAATTGTGTCGTGACAAACTTCCCTGAGACTTTCAAACTACTAAATCAATCCTTGTCACGACACAAAGAAACAATGTTGTGACTGAGTTTGGTAATAATGTTGCGACAGAGAGAAAACATGTCGCGACATTGAATCGAAATTTTCCCAGAATTGCACAATTCACATTTTTCCATCAAACCACATTCAAAGCAAGGTGTATTCACTCATACCAATCAGAACATACTTTTGAAAACACATCTAATCGTCTAAGAACCTCAATTCAAGTATGAACAATCACATTTCATTGTCTTCACTCAATATAATTCACAAAATGAGAACAACAAAGCTACTAGTCATTTTCTGCTCTAAATAAAATCACATTCCCCCAAACTTCAATTATGCATTATCATTAAAGACAAAGTGGGGGAAATAGAAATACTCCCCCTTGTAGCAATTTTCTGCGTATTTCTGTTTGAGAAAGTGTCATTTCTAATAACATCCATTTCTAATTCACCTTCACTGTCCCTAAAAAATCAATAAAAACTACACTTAAAATTTTATATAATATTGAAACTAAACTTCAAATAAACTAAAACCAAATTTAAACAAAACAAATTAACTATGAAAATTAAAATTTTGCTTGGGTTGCCTCCCAAGAAGCTGCTCAGTTTAATGTCTCTAGCTAGATTGCAGAATGTCTTTAGTTCAGCAAAATTCTTCCCTCTCTTTCAGATCTGGTTCACTCTTCATTTATGTTCCCTCTAAGGTAATGCTTCAATCTCTGACCATTCACTCTAAATTACATCTAGAGTCAGTTTTCAGTATTACTGCTCCAAAGGGTGTACTTGCTACTACTTTGTAAGGACCACTCCATCTTGACTTTAGTTTTCCTGGAAACAGTTTAAGCCTAGAATTATATATATATGACTTGTTCCCCTCCTTTGAATTCCTTCCTCAAAATCCTTTGATCATGCCACTTCTTTGTCTTATCCTTGTAGATTCTGGCATTATCATAAGCTTCATTCCTCAACTCTTCCAATTCATTCAATTGGAGTAGTCTTTTTTCTTTTGTAGCTTGGAAGTCACAATTCAATTTCTTGATGGCCCACATAGCCTTGTATTCTAGTTCCAAAGGAAGATGACAAGGTTTTCCAAATACTATTATGTATGGGGACATTCCAATGGGAGTTTTGTAAGCAGTTCTATAAGCCCACAATGCATCATCAAGCTTTATAGACCAGTTTTTCTCTGGCCAGATTCACAATTTTCTCCCATAATTTTCTTTATCTCCTATTGGAAATTTCAGCTTGCCCATTTGACTGAGGGTGATAAGCCAATCCCATCACATGTTTGATTCCATATCTATTCATGAGTTTTTCAAAAACTTTATTTGCAAAATGGCTTCCCTCATCACTAATGATTGTTCTAGGTGCTCCAAATCTGCTCAAAATATTTCTTTGTATAAACCCAACCACTATGCTGGCATCATTTTTGGGACAAGCTATTGCTTCCACCATTTTGGATACATAGTCCACAGCTAGGAGAATGTATAGATTTCCAAATGATGATGGGAAAGGTCCCATGAAGTCTATCCCCATACATCAAAAATCTGCACCACCAGAATTCCTTGTAGGGGCATTTCATTTCTTCTGCTTATATTACCCATTCTTTGACAATTATCACAATGTTTTACCTATTTAAAACAGTCTTTGAATAGATTAGGCCAATAAAAACCTGATTGGAGAATTTTTTGGGTTGTTCTGTCTCCTGCAAAGTGTCCTCCATATGGCGATGCATGACATTTCTCCATAATACCACCTTGTTCTGTTTCTAGAACACATCTCCTTATAATCATATATGCTCTTTTTCTAAAAAGTAGTGAGTCATCCCAAATATAAAATCTACTATCAATTCTCCATTTTCTTCTCTACAGGTAGCTTAACTCAGGTGGCACAACTCCACAAGCTAAGTAATTCACAATATCAGGATACCAGGGTGTTTTGACTGATAACAAAAACAGATGTTCATTAGGAAAACTTTCTGCTATTTCAGTTTCCTTTTTCTTTTTAGTAGTCTTTTCCAACCTAGACAAGTGATCAGCTATCACATTATCACTACCCTTCTTATCTTTGATTTCCATATCAAATTCTTACAGTAATAAGACCCATCTAACCAGTCTTGGTTTGGCATCTTTCTTTGCCATCAGATACCTAATTGCAGCATGATCAGTGTGAATTATAACATAGGGCCCTAATATGTAAGGCTTAAATTTTTCACAAGCAAACATCATTGCCAGCATCTCCTTCTCTGTGGTAGAGTAGTTTTCTTGTGCCTCATTGAAGGTTTTTCTAGCATAGTATATGGCCTTGAATATCTTTTCATTTCTTTATCCCAATACAGCTCCCATTGCAAAATCACTGGCATCACACATAATTTCAAATCCATTGTTCCAGTCATGTATCACCATAATAGGTGCTGTAACTAATCTGGATTTAATTTCATCAAATGTCGCCTTGCATAATTCATCAAAATCAAATTTTACATCTTTTTCCAGTAGTCTACATAATGGTCTAGAGATTTTTGAGAAGTCTTTTATGAATCTTCTATAAAAACCAGTATGTCCTAGGAAAATTCTTATCCCCTTGACTGTTGTAGGTGGCAAGAGAGTTTTTATGATAGCAACTTTTGTTTGGTCTACTTCCAATCCAGCTGCAGAAATCTTGTGTCCCAAGACAATACCTTCTGTTACCATGAAATGACATTTTTCCCAATTTAAAGCTATATTCTTATCTTAATACCTCTGAAGTACTGTTTCCAAATTTTCCAAACAATTCTCAAAACTGGATCCATAAACTGAGAAGTCATCTATAAAGATTTCCATAGCCTCCTCCACCAAATTAGAAAACGTAGACATCATACATCTTTGAAAGGTGGCATGAGCATTACATAATCCAAAAGGAATCCTTCTAAAAGCAAAGGTGCCATAAGGACATGTAAAAGTAGTTTTTTCCTAATCTTTTAGGGCTATAGCAATCTGATTGTAACCAGAATATCCATCAAGAAAACAGTAATGGGAGTGTCCTGCTAACCTGTCCAGCATTTAGTCAATGAAAGGTAGAGAATAATGATCCTTTCTGATAGCAGTGTTTAGTTTTTTGTAGTCTATACACACTCTCCATCCTGTCACAATTCTTGTAGGAATCAATTCATTCTTCTCATTTCTGATCACAGTGAATCCACCCTTCTTAGGAACCACATGAACTGGGCTCACCCAAGGGCTATCTGAGATTGCATATATGAAGCCTACATTCAGCCATTTTAGTACTTCTTTTCTGACTACTTCTTTCATCACTGGATTCAGCCTTTCTTACGTTCTATGAGGTTTTGAAGATTCTCCCTCTAAAAGGATCTCGAGCATACATATATGACTGGATTCCTTTCTGATCATCTATAGACCAAGCTATTTCAGATCCATGTATTTTCCGAGAATCCAGTTAGATTTTTGTTCTTCAAGCTTAGTCAATTCAAATTAAAAATGATGATCGCTTTTCTTTCTCTGTCAGAAGAAAGCATACTAAATGCTCATGCAATTCTTAGAATCAAAACCCTTTGAGCTTTGTGTTTACTTCAATAGCTTTCTTCATAACCGTTGGATTTTTCTGGTATCACTTTTCAAACCCAGTATCATTTTTTAATTTAAAATAGGAGTTCAGAAATTCAACTTCAAGATGCTCAAGATACTAGAAATTCATCTCATTCTCATTCATTGAACTCTGAAAATTACAATCATTTATCAGTTTAGAACTTATGGGAATTTTTGTTTCTACAATCTCACATTCAGCATTTATAAGTTCTGGCTGTTTCAAATTGTGCTTGAGATTGAAGTGCACTGCCTTATTTCCAACCCTGAGAGTCAGTTCTCCTTTCTTCACATCGATCAAAGCTGCTCCTATTTCTAAGAAGGACCTTCCTAACATTAGTAGAACTTATTTGTCTTCTTCTATATCAATAACTACAAAGTCCACTGGGAAAATGCACTTTCCCACTTTGATCAGCACATCTTCAAGAATGCCCTCTAAATGGGCCAAAGGTTCTGGCTTACCATTCCCAGGTTTGCACGGGAGTAAGCTCCCCCAAACTGAGTCTTTTAACCACAGATAAAGGCATCAAATTATTGTTGGCTCCAGAATCGCATAATGCTTTTCCCATATCAGAATTCCCAATTTTGCAAGGTATAGTGAAGCTGCATGGATCCTGTATTTTCTCCGGTAAAGACTTTTGAATAACTGCACTGCAGGTTGCTATCAGGCTCACTACACCTTCTTCGGCAATTCTTTTCTTTCTGCTCAATATACCCTTCATGAATTTTGCATAGTGAGGCATTTTAGTCAATACCTCAGAAAAAGGGATATTGATCTCTATCTTCTTGAACATGTTCAAGAATTTAGAGAATTGCTCTTCAAGCTTTGCCTTCTGCAGCCTCTGAGGGAATGGAACTTGAGGATTGTAAGCTTTAACCTCTTCCTTCTTCTTTTGATTTCCCTTTTCAACTTGCTACTCTTATTGTATTTTGTTGTTCTGTCTTCTTCAAAGAATCAACTTTGTCAGTCTAATTCATTCCACCCCCAAGTATGTTTCTCTTCCCGCTCATTCTTCTCATTTCTTCTCTCTTCCAGCTTCCACTTTCGAGTTACTCATAACTCTTCCTCGACCCCTTACTTTGTGCTCACTGGGGAATGAATCCTTGAACCGATTTGCATGGATTGTGGCCAATTACTCACCGAGTCTCCGTGACATTCTTCAAAGAGGCACAGAGCATCCTCGAAACAATACGCTGTGTTTGCATGGAATGTTGCTACTTCAAAGAAACTTCGCTTCATGTATGTTTAGAAGCCTCTTATTTTCCCCCATGAAAGCAAGCATCTGGTCCTCAAAGGAATTAGATCTCCTCTGTCCTTGATTTTCTGCTCTCTATCCTGCTAACTGCTGTTGTTGTTGTTTCTGTTGGAACCTAGGTGAGGCACGATATTGCTGCAGATTCTGTCCATGTCTTTGACCTTGCTATGCTCCTCCTCCATATGAGAAGTTCTCATGGTTCCTGAGTGTTAGTGTGTAGTGAGTGGGTAAATTGAGGTTAGGCTTAAAAGTGTAGCTCCTATTGGCATTTAGGTACTATGCCTCCTCAACTTGATGGAACCATCATAGGTTAGTCCCTCATCAGCACTC
This sequence comes from Tetrastigma voinierianum, assembly GCA_016808115.1. Taxonomy (NCBI): domain Eukaryota; kingdom Viridiplantae; phylum Streptophyta; class Magnoliopsida; order Vitales; family Vitaceae; genus Tetrastigma; species Tetrastigma voinierianum. The sequence goes on along the minus strand of JAEQBH010003190.1, from coordinate 66,031 downwards.
TTTCTTTTCTCTCCTTCATCTATTGTCCCCACTTCAAGTGTCGTGTGCATTCTTCTCTCATTGTTTCCAAGCTTGTTCATTAATGCATCCAACTTTGCTTCTATGGTAGTCATCCGATTAAGCTCAATTGTACCACTCCCCTTTAGTCCATTGTTGCTCCCTGAAGCTTCAGATGGAGCTTTGTAGTTGCATTTGGCAAGGTCTTTAATTAGCTGCCTTGCCTCCTCAACACTTCTTCTTTTGAAAGCCCCACAACAAGCTGCATCTATTATACCCTTTGAGGCATAATTCATGGAATGGTAGAAAATGTCTATCTGAGTGGTCAGATCTATTCCATGCATAAGGTATCTTTTTAGTAGGCTCTTGTATCTCTCTCATGCATTGTAGAGACTTTCATCCTCCCCCTGTTTGAAGACTATAATTTCTCCTCTACTTTCAGAAGTCAAGGTTGGGGGGGAAAATCTGTTCATATAAGCCTCCACCAACTCTTCCCAATTTGTCACTGATCCAACAGGCAATGACTTAAACCAAGTTGCTGCACAATCTCTCAGTGAAAAGGGAAAGAGCTGCAGCTTGATCACTTCTGGTCTCACACCATTTAACTTGACTGTATTGACCATCCTCATGAATCTTCTCATATGCTCATTGGGTTCTTCAGAAGGATGACCAGTAAACGGGTGCTCCTGTACCATAGTGATCAAGGCCGGGCTTCAATTCAAAATTGTTATTTCTATGGCAGCTATCTCACGTTAGTAATACTCATCTTGAATAACAAGCCTCCAAAAGTCCTCCATAATCATTTGCCTTTGAGGTTTATCTGTTTCTGCTTCTTCTAGAATAGGTTGTAGTCTTCCTCTTTAATTTTCCATCTTTGTAGATTCAGCATTTGTAACTTTCCTCAGATTCCTCAGTGTTCTCTCAATTTTTATCCGTACAGACTGCTTCTCGTTTTCTCAGGCATTTAAAATCTTCCTCGAAACATAAATAATAATCGAGATCAAATGAAATCCGAGGAAACAAATATGCATTTAGGGCTCATAAAATATTTTCGCAACTTATTACTATTGCGCTTAAGAACTATTTTGTGATTTTCTAGTTTATATATGATAAAATAAAGAAAATGTCCAAATTAGTAATTCTCTCTTGGTTAGAATATTGATCTTTGGGATTCATTAATCGTTTCCTACAATGGAGCAAAAACTTGTTTGTCGATTTTTGTATAGACTCAAGTTTCTGTTGCACTAGCACCGCCGCCAAAGACTATATAAGGTCCCGACAGCGGTGACAAAAACTTGATTGTTGATTTTTGTATAGACCAACTTTGACAAGTAATTAGCACTGCTGCCAAAGACTAAATAAAGTCCCCGGCAACGGCGCCAAAAACTTGTTTGCTGATTTTTGTATAGACCAAATTTGACAAGTAATTAGCACTGCTGCCAAAGACTAAATAAAATCCCCGGCAATGGCACCAAAACTCGCACCAACCAAACCCGTACATACAGTTATGACTCGACACCTCAAAGGACTATTATCTAACTTTATAACCCGCCTAAAAACTTTGTTTACAAATTTTGATTAAAATATGTGTTTGTCCTTTTTGTAAACTGGATTCATTAAAAATTATGTTTGGTCTAAATCACTACAAGTGCACAAGTCATACAAGTAATAAAAGTGGATTTTTAAGTCCAGATATCATTCCCACAAGGATTGATGATAAATCAAAAGACTAACTACCCCAACTACTCAAAATCCTTACTATTTGAACTCCAATGTTAAGATGATCAGAGAACTAATAAAATAATAATAAAATAATTTCACTAATATACATAAAAAAAATTAATAAAAGTGGATTTGAGAGTTCATTGAGTGAGACAACACTAGGAAATAGATCAATGAATAATTGTCAATTTCTGTATCATTTTGAATCATAGCTAAGCCATAAGTTGGAAAGCTGAATTTGTCAAATATGCATTGTGATATAGTTTTGGATTTTTCCCTTAACCATACCTTTCACTAATTAGAGATTCATGTTCATTTCTGACCCATAGATCTAATCAATTACTTGTAAGATATAATCATCTTTCTAAGATCTAGGTATTTTTCCTTTTTAGTACTTCACACCCAAATCTTAGGACTGAAGAATTCTTGCCCCCATAGACAAGATATTGCAAGCCTTCTCTAATTTAAATGGCACCTCATCCTTCAAAATTGATGAAATTATCCATCTCCTTAATTAGATATTTGCTAACACAGGATCAGAATCCTTTCATTAGAAAAAGGAGAAAACTCTGAGCTATTAAACTGATACTTCGTCAAACTATCCTCAAACCATGAGTAAGTTAGTGATCTATCTAAGTAATCTTTTAAAGTATTAGTCTACCATACCCACAAAGAACTGCTCTATACCCTCAGGATTCTCCATCTCTGTGTCACACAGAAGGCCTCCTAGAAATCAGAGAAGGATACAATACTTTGTTTGAGTACACGGTACTAGTACTTGGAACAAGTAAGTTCAAAAATAATACCAATCAAATAAATTCAAGAATTCTAACTAAGGTGTTCTTCCACTTTGTACAGAAAAATGACAATCACCATCGACTCATTCCTAGAGGGAGCTCGGTCCTTCAAAACTAGTTCACATAAATCAGTGACTAACTGATCAAGAAAAATCACTGAGATTGTAAACAAACTTAAATAAATGAACTCCATAAATTTTCTAAAATCCATTTAAAGCATAATAGTAGTGAGAGAGAAAAGTTTACAGTAAGTTCCAACTAGAAGATGCACATCAGTTCTTTACTCTAATCCAGAAATTAAACATAAAACTAACTAAAAACTACGCTCAAACTAAATCTACTAAAAAGGAAATAAAAGAAAAATAAAATAAAAATATTATACAAAGAGTCTTCAGCTACTCAAAAGTCCCGATTTGCAAGTCGCACGCACTCCCAGATGCGCTCTATTTATGTGAGCTTTAAATGATGGGCTGCAATTCAAGGCACAAATTGTGGATCCCAAAATTTCTGGCCCAAAATGGTCGCTTTGTCGCAACAAAGAAAGTTTTGTCGCGACATGGTTCTTATCTTTGTCACTCAGCTCTTGTCGTAGCCTGCAGTTTCTAGTCGCGACATATTTCCCACTATCTTCTTTGATTCTGTCGCGACATAATTTGACTTTGTCGCGACATAGTTCTGTTGATGTTGTCTGTTTTATGTCGCGACATGGTTGTCTTTTGTCGCGACATAAATTTCCTCCTTTAGCTCTTCAACTTTGTTGTAGTCTCTGCTATGTTGCGACATTCTTGTTGTTGTTATCCTCAAAGTCTGTCGTGATAGACTTTTCTTTGTCGCGACAGAAATGGGTCGCTGTATCACGGTGATCAACTCGCGTCGCGATTTAATTCTCTTCCATGTCGCAACAGAGTCTTCTTTACTCCTCGTCACTAAACTTTTATTGCAACATTCAACTTTGTCACTAATAAAACTTCCTCGCTCCTCGCACTTATCTTCCATTTTATGTCGCGACAGAAATCTCTGATTCTATAGCCTTTATTGTCATGACATAATTTTCCTTTATCACGACAAAGATGTCTGCCTTCAGCTCATTATTATGTCACAACATCTGTTTCTATTTCGCAACAATCTTCTTATCATTCTCCTCACTTTCTATCGCGACAACATTCACCTCAACCTCAAGTTTTCTCTATCGCAACAGAGAAATTCTATGTCCCGACAAAGTCTGCGTATTTTTCATTGCTAATTCTAAATGTTGTGTCGTGACATAGTTTTCTTCTGTCGTGACATAAAGTCTTCTTTGGTCTTGTCCTTGGCTCAAAGGTCTATCGCAACATAGAAAACTTTGTTGCAGGCACATTGTTTCATTGTTTTTCCATTTTCTATCGCGATAGAGTTGTCTTTTGTCGCGACAAAGTTCATCTGATGATTTCGTTTCTTATTTCGCGACATAATTGTAAGATGTTGCAACAAAGTTCCAATGTCATTTGCTTGATCAATGTCAAGACAGAGTAAGGAATGTCGCGACATTCTTCTTCTTGAGCTACTCCCCCTGTGTCGCGACATAAAAATCCATTGTTGCGACATAAATAAGTCAATCCATCTTAATCTGTGTCGCGACGGTCTTCATTTCTGGCTTGTGCTCAGCTTGATCCTTGTTATGACATACTTCTGTTGGTTATATTGGAATTTTGTCGCAACATTCTGATACTATGTCGCGACATAGTTTGCTGCCTTAGCCAATTTTTTTGCTTTTCTTGCTAGAATTCTCTCTTTTTCATATAAAACCTTCAAAACAAAAAGTTGGTGAATTTTCCATAATTCAGCATTAAAATGAATCATAAACTTTTAGAATTATGCCAGAAAAATTGATTAAAAATAAATGAGTTTAGGACTCATCAATCATACGTAGAGAATACGCGACATGAAGTCCCAAAGTCTTGCAAGAGGTAGGTTTTCCTGTCTTAAACCTCTGGGAAATATGCAAATAACCACATCTGTACAAACCACAAGGCACCACCAACTCTATGGTAAGGCTTATCAGAAACATATTTACTCATGGCCTAATTAACGGAGGCCAAGAGTAAAGTGCCTAAGGCATAAGGCCAACCTAGGGTAAGTGTCTTCGCCAAGTGTAAGTACTCCATGGTCAGTTTTCCAGAGTTGGGAAAAATACATATCTACATAAGAGAACCCACAAGAACTCGACATGCTCAACCGTCGATGGAATCTCAGTTACGTAATGCCATTTTCAAATAGTGGTAGAGTATGAAGTTTAAGTGGTAGAGGAAACCTCTATAGCCAGGAAAGAAGAATCTTGAATATCAAGTGGACACAGTGCATTAACACCTCGGATAGGTAGGCCTGTGAGAATGGTAATATCTCTCAATGTGATGGAAATGAGGCCAAAAGGGAGCATGAAATAGTTAATACTCTTGGACCAGAATTTCAATGCAACACTTATGAATTCCATGTCAAGTGAAGTGTTCACAGTGGTAAGATGAATGAACCGCTCAATCCCTAATTCTATCCAAAGTCCTCTAAAATGTGGAGACACCTAGTAACCCATGCAACCCATCCATCTAAAGCCCTTGGCCATGATTTGGCCGGGTTTACCATAGGTTGTAACTTCTTCCCAAAAAGAGTTCAATTGTTGATCTCAATGGAAAAGGGAAACTAAGTGGAGAAGAAGTGCCTCTCCAAGAGAATGTGCAAACTTTGGCCCAAGAAAATGAGGGAGAATAGTACTACAAAACAAAAATTGATGTCAGAGCTAGCAAGGATCAAGGAAGAAAGATCATAGGTTTGGATTACCCATGATTAAGAATGGGACTAATTTGGAAGCCATAGAACCAGCACAAGAAGCTCTTAAAGAAACAAACCCAAGAAAGTTATAGTTATGACAAAGTTTAAATCTCAGGCTGCAAAGCTGAGGAATGTTTGATAGGGCAAAAGTCTATCTGGTAAAGAGCTACTCTTATGTCATTTCCACCGATAGACAGAGAAATTCTTTAGCAATACATGACCTACAATCTGACAAAGAAAAAACTCGAGTTCAAGTGAGTGGTGATGCAACCTAAGGTTATTGAAAATCATTCAATATGCACTCAAGAAAGTTTTCGAAATAGCTAAACGACTTAAGAAGATTTTTTTTTTTTTTGAAAGTACATTCATGTTTAATTTTTGAAATCTACGTTTAAGAAAATTTTCAAAATAGTCGAACAGTTTCAAATAATATTTTTTTCGAAATTGCATTCAAGAGGATATTCAAGTCTGCACCTAAGAAAATTTCCGAAAACAACCAAAAGGCTTCAAAAGAATTTTTTTTTTCGAAGGTGTACTTAAGATTTTCTTCGTATTATACACCTCAGGAAAATTTTTGAAATAGCCGAACAACTTCAAATAATTTTTTCAAAGATGTATTCATGAATATTTTCGAGTTTTGCACCTTAGAAAATATTCGAAAGGACCAAATGGCTTCAAAATAATTTTTTCAAAGGTGTATAATGAATATTTTAAGTATATGCACTCAAGAAAATTTTCAAAAATAGCCAAACGGCTTCAAAATAAATTTTTCGAATGTGTACTCAAGATTAAATATACACCTCAGAAAATGTTCGAAACAACCAAACAGCTTCAAAGAATTTTTTTCGAAGGTGTATTCATAAATATTTTTGAGTTTTGCACCTCAAAAAATATTTGAAAGGACCAAACTGCTTCAAAATAATTTTTTTTTTTAAAAGGTGTATTCATGAATATTTTCAGTATATGCACTTAAGAAAATTTTCAAAACAAGTCGAACAGCTTCAAAAGAATTTTTTTCGAAGGTGTATTCATGATTATTTTCGAAGAATTTAGTTTCGATCAAACTCAAAGAGAGTTCAACCCTTTGCATCAAGGAAATTTGGTAAATTTTACCTAAGATGTTCGGATTCAAGAAGAAAATCAGTATCAAGAACCATATTGTCAAGAAAGCTACAACCTTTTCAATGGAGCACGTACCAGTAGCAATGCGAAGAGAGCCGGCATAGTCGCCGACTAGTCGAAAAGTGAATGTCGACGAGAGGTGTCCGATGGCATGTACAACATTAGTGGCAGGAACGGATCCGACGAAAGGAACAGATTTGAAGATACAAACAACAGACGGAGGTGATGACTGGAGTAGTGGCAGACGACCGGAGTGGCAGTTGACGGCGATTATAGACAACCTGCAGCGGGAGAAGACAAGTGACGAACTTCAAATGTTGCAACGTCGATTGCTTCTACAATGTTGTCGATGACTTCGGCAATTTCTTTGACATCGACGACAACAGCTTTAATATAAGCTTTAGCAACTTCAGTAGTGTCATTAGTGGCAGTAGCAGTGGTGGCGTCAGCAACTCGGTGATGGAGACAACGTGAATGGAGAAGAACGAAGATGAAGGAGGAAAGATGAAGAAATTTCCTTTTTTCAAATCAAAAGGTTCTTTTTCCTTTCTCCAAACCATAAGGGATTATTTTGGAAAGTGAAAATAATTTTTTTCTAGGAAGGAAAGAAGATGGTCCTAGGTTGGTTTGAGAAGAAGTCAAATGATTATTCTTTGGAGGTACAATATCCTTTGGTGGAGGAAGAACGAAGGTTGGAGGTTTAAACTTGATGATGAAGGAAACGTTTTCTTGGGGAATTAATAATTGCATTCTCATTTGATTCGACTTAGCTCTTTCTTGTCATTGGAACTCCACATTATGGGCCGAGAGCTGAATTTTGGGTCTCATGGTTGAAATTAAGCCCAGAGGAATTTTTTGAGGACTTTAACACATACAATATAGCCCTTTGGCCACAATGTATGTGGAGGGCAATTGTTTGCATCCAAATTGAAATTTAGCCTTATCCAGTAATGGGTTAAGCCTAAGCCCAAGCCCATAAATAAAAGTCTAGATAAAAGGGGCCCATATATATTTTAACAAGCTCATAGAACAATCTAAGGGTATTTTTTAAATTTTTTAAAATTTTGGAAGTCAAACGAAGCTTTTTCTCAAATATCATAAGTTGGGTAATTATGTGCTGACTTGAAAGAAATCCTTGAGGAACAAGACTCCCTAATGGAGATGTGGATAAATTCTTAAGGAACAAACTTCTTTAATGGCAGACATTGGTAGTATCTTCAAGAAGTGGAGAGAGTGGAGAAAATTTAGACTTCGGCAGCAAATCAAGACGTCTATAAAAGGAGCAAAGAAGCAACCATAAAGGGAACAAATCAATCAACAAATCAATCGACCCAATGTCAATCTATTTTAGCAAATCCTAACTTTCAATCAGCTTTCATTGGTTTCAACATTCTATTTCCTAGTTTTAGCCAAGCTTCTATCAATTTTCCAACACAATATTATTTCATTCCTTCATAGTGAAATCCAATATTTTATCTAGCAACTACAACATTCTATTTCCAAGTTCAATTCAAGTTTCTGTCAACTTTCCAATATAGTATTATTCAATGTTTACTTTAGCAATTTCATCACTTTATTTCCAAATTTCATTCAAGTCTATCAATTTTTCAGCACCGTGTTATTTCATTCATTCCTAAATAAATCTAACATTTTTCTTCAGCATTTAATTCCTACAGTATTTCCATTCGTACAACATTTTCTACTTTGATTTTAAGGAATTGTCAAGTGAACCAGGTAGCCTACATAGTCTAATTAGAAGTTTGATCTTACGAGTCATTCCAGTTTGGAAACACTTTAATTTTCTAGCACGCTCGCACGCTTGTATTTTGTATGTCCGTGTGAAAATAAAAAATCACCACAACAATTACAAAAATATTTGAATTAATTAATAAATGTATGCAAATTTTTGTATTAATAAAAACTTAAAATAATTTGTAAGACCCTGAATTTACTGTTTCCATTAATAGTAAATTTCGTTTTCGATAAGTTATGTATTTGATTAAAAAATGTCAAATGAATAGTAACTTTCGAAAAACGAGCCCCAAAAATCGAAAATGTTCAGAATAATGTATTGAGTCTAAAGAAACTGAAACGGATTAAAATGGAATTTGTTTAAGGGATTTTTGAAGTGTCCGACGATTTATAACGAAAATGCCCTTTTTACGAAATAGTTTTAAAAATATTCCTTGTAACCCTAGAATTTTTTTCTAAAGCATGTTCATGATAGGAAATAAGTTTAATTAGAGTATTTCATGGTCAATTTTATTATTGGACGATCATGGAATATTTTCGGAGTCTTTATCTGTGATAGGTATTATTTCTGCTGGAAGGCATTTAAGCCATTTAATGAGTAAGCTTCAATTTAAGTAAGGAAGCAAGAACCAATAGAATGGTGTCATGTAAGCTTGCGATCCATGTGATTAAAAATGGGCCTATGAGAGCTTTCCATAAATTTTGATATTTATCATAAATTAGTTAACTTAACTATGGTTAGTGGATGAGTTAAAGTTAACTAAAGTCAAACTTAACTTTGGTTAGTTAAAGTTAACTAAGGTTAAAAGGATATTTGTGTTAGCAAACCATGAGAGTTAGTTACTTCTAACTGGCTGCCTGCTATGGGATTTGATGGAGCATAAAATGGAATTATTTGCTTTTGGACTATATGGTTACATATCGACCAATGAGAATGCAAGGATGCTAACCAATGGAATGGAGTTAATTTAAGGATAATTGGAGGGCAAATTAGGCATGAAAAAGGATCATAAAAGAGCAATTGGCTTGGTCTTTTGGGTGCTTACGGGTGAAACCAATTTGAGAGGCAAAAGTGGAGCAAAAAGGAAGTGTGCTATAGAGGAAAATCTCAGCCCTTTCCAAGAGATTCAAGTGATTCTCATGTCATTTCAAGTCTATTTCAAGTGTTCATCATGTCCATGAAGTGCCCTAGATCAAACCCTAAGTGAAAAAGCAAGTTTTTAAGGTGAGATCACTTACTAGTCTATGTGAATTTGAAGGTTAATGGAGGAGATGGTTATATGACGGTGTAAAATGAGCTTTTTAGCATGTCTTTATGTAGATTTGAATTAAGAGATTTCATTGGAATTGCTACAATATCAAGACACCAAAACTCTTAAGGTAATCAATTAGGATTTTATAGATTATTTATCTAAACCTTCAATTGAGTTATATTAAGGCTTTAGCTATTAAATTGACATGATTCTAGGTTGATTTTGCTAAGAAATTGAAAAGAAAAAATGAGATTATAAGGATTGTAAATTTAGGTCAACCTTAGATGTTAATGGAAGTGATGTTGTTTGATTGGTTTTAATTGATTTAATGACATTACTTGAATACTTGAAGGAATTAATGGAGTTAAAAGTTGAAAAGAAAATGAGATATATCATGGAGAGGCTTTAATTGGAAATGCATTGGTTTGATTTGTTTAAGTGAATCAATGGCATTAGATGAATTGTCAAATGTAATTTGTTGAAAGAAAATGGAAGAAATTGAAGAAATAATTATGAATGTGTGACATGTAGGATTTGACCACCTTGTATAAGCACTAAAAATTGAGTTTTCATTGATTTTAATAATTGAAGCGATTAAATGCCTAATGTAATGTGTTAGAATTAAAGTTTTAAGAAGAAGAATTGATTATGTATAAATGTAATTTTGCGAAGGTGAAGGGCATTATGGGTTGTAAGTATGGTAATGACTTGATTTAAGGCTTGTAATGCGTTGTCATGAGCCTGATTTAATGGAAGTGAATTGTTGTTGAGATTGTTGAATAAGAAATGCTTAAGGGTTGCTTAATTTAATAGAAAGTATATTATAGTTAATGGTTTAATTGAATATGATTAAGGTATGAATGTTAATGGTTTTTATGGATAATATGACTTGTATGAGGAAAGTGATTAAGGACAAAGGTGGAGGTGGAAAGTTTTTAAATGAGGAAAAAATGCTTAAATAATAACTAAGGTGAAGGAAAATATAAATGTTTATGAATATATATATATATATTAATGTGTACAAATGTATATGTTTTCATATTCATGATATAAATATTTAAATGAAAAAGGAAATGTGGTTTTCTTGACTTTACTTATATTGAAAAAATATGAAATGATTATGGTTTCCATAGTTTTATAAAACATGATTTATGGTTTCCATATTAAATAAAATGTTTATGAATATATATATATATATATATATAGCAGCAGAGTATATATATATATATATATATATATATATATATATATATATATATATATATATATATGTGTGTGTGTGTTTATATAAAAATGTTTATGATTGAATTCATGGTTACCCTATGTTACAAAGATAAAGTCTAAAGGAAAGTCGACTAAAGTGCTTTAAGCATGCATGGTAGCATGCATGGTACGTGGGAAAGGAATAGGATTTTTTTATGTAGCAGGCTACAGTTTATGCATATCACCATGCACGTGAAAATACGGTAAGGTGTTACCAACGCACGATGTAATTTATTCCATAGTAATGGTATCTAAAAGAAATGGCGATTTTATCGGAGTTCTTTTGGACCACCGGTGATCGTGAAGACTATTTCATCTGGCGCTCTTTCAAGTAGCCAAACGCGGTTAACGGTAAGTGGGTCTCCATTGATATGACTGATTCAAAGAAAAAGAAAGTGAAAGTATAAATGAACATTGAAATGAGATATTTATACAATCAGTTTTACATCAGATTTTAACTATATTTAAACATTATTTTCTCTATGAATTGTACCATTGAGCTCTTTTAGCTCCACCCTTCCAAATGTTTATAAATGTTTTAGGGCAGACTGACAGTTAGCTCACAGATCCTCATTGCGACACTTCCGCCTCACGCGACTTTACCACTTTTGAAACGTACAGCCTTTTGTAAACAACTACATGTTCACCTTTTATTTTGTAATGTATATATGTTTTAAATGAACCACGAGAGCCTGACTTCGCAACGAGGTATAAAGTTGTCGGGTGTAATCCCGACTCGAACTTAATGATTATAAAATATTATTTATATATTTCATGGTGTCTTAAAACGATTTTAAATTTAATTTGAAATTTCTTATATGGACTTGATGTCCCGTAGTTGTATGTGGAGTAAATGAACCTTATTGAGAGTGTAAAATATTTTATCATATGCTAAGAAAATTGGGAAATAAACCGAAATGAGGAAACTTCGTCAATTTCGCAAAGGTTTAATCGTATAAAAGGGCTTAATGTTTATGAAAGTGAGAAAAAATCCCCACTCATGTTTAATAAGATTTTAATAAAGCATAATCAGAGTAAATGTGCTCGTTTACTTTATTCACTTTAAAAGATGTTTAAAAGAAATGTTTTCTCAAATCTGTAGAAGTGCCGGGGAGGGTCCCTCGGGTTAGGAAGAGGAAATCCAGGTTAGGTCCCTTCATAATTATTTTTATAAAATAATTTTTTATGATTATAGAATATTTTTCAAAAATATTTACTAAAAGATTTGAATTATTTGAATTTTTAAAAGTATATTAAATTATTTACTACATTGTAACAAAGTCCTTAGTTGTAAAAAAAACAAATATATATAACTACATTGTAATAAAACCTAGTTGTAAATGAATATATATATATATATATATATATATATATATATATATATATATATATATATATATATAATATTATCTCACTTTTTTCAAATAAAATAAATAGATTTTTTTAAGAAGAATAAATAGATATTTAAGGATAAATAAATAGGTATTTTAGATATATCTAAAAACTATTAAAAAAAAATTTTTTAAAAAGCATCTCCCAAATACTTTTCAAAAAAACTCAAGTGTTTTTTTGAACTTTCAAAAGAGTTTTTGAAAATATTATCAAATATCTTTTTTATCTTAAAAAAGTGTTTTTAGACGTAAAAACACTTCCAATAAGGCTACGGGAGTGAATTGAATGGGTGATCCAAAAAAAGTTAAGTGGGATATTTGGTAAATAACGAGGGGTTTTTTTGCACCTTTATCCATTAAACAATTCATGTAATTAGTTGGATCATCCACAAATGGGTCATCCGGCCCGTCACACCAGCCCATAAAATTTCTAGCCGTTGAATTTCTAAATTGGGGAAAACCAGTATTTAAAAGAACAGAAACCATTGGTCAATCCGTAAGCTACGTTGTAGATAAAAGAAGTTACGCGCTCATCGTAAATCCCAACTCTGTATACGTGGCATCCCCTTGCAGCGAGTACACTTCTTAAAAACTGCACACGCGCGTGCCTACTTTATTATGGGAAAATAACGGTATCCGATTTGTAATAACAAACCACAACGAAAACGATTCCCAAATCCTTTCCGTCTCTGCGGACACACTCTTTGATTCTGTTCTCCAAAGAGAAAATAGTTAGGGCTTTATTTTCTGTATTGAAAAGTTAGGGTTTTGAAGTGGAGAAGACGATGCGAAGCGGTGGGGAGGTGGGTAGGCGCGGAGGAGGACGTGATGGTCGTCGTTGTTGCCGTCCTTCTGTGATTGGTCGGTCATTTGGTTCGTTGTTGCCGATTGACAGAAACAGCTCGTATCGAAAGCTTTCTCTCGATCTCTATAAGATTTCTATTCTCAAACTGGACGGCACTTCTTTTGGTAATTTCTTTCATTTTAGTTTTATTTTGGGGTTGTTGTTGCTGTTTATTAGGTTTTGTTTTTTGTGTCCTACCAGAAACCTTTTCCGGAGCAAACCTCAATAGCTAAATTTTGGTTTGTTGTTTGTTTGTTTTTTTTTTTTTTTTTTTTTTTTTTTGTGTTTCTGCTTGTTTTGTTTGTTTGGAAGCGGAATGAACTGTGTTTCTAAAAGAAAAATGCTTCACATTCCAATAGTTTTCAAATGCCTGTCAAAAAACTCAATGGCATATTAATTGAAGATTTAGAAGGTCAGGATTATTTATACCATGCGTGTATTAGAAGAAGCAAATCAGCTTATTTGTTGGTCATGTATATGAGCCACCCTTTTCTCGAAAATGAAAATTTAATACTTGATAATTAAAATTGGGGAACACATTTGAAATTTGGCTGTTTCATGTCCAACTTTTTGATTATTTTCAAAGTTTTAGCAACATTGTAGAATGTAGTAAAAATGAATCCTATGTTTAAGTAGAATTGGAAGAAAAGGCATGTATTAATCCACCCCAATCTGATTTGGGGACATTAATGGACAAGCCATTTGTTTTTCAGCAAACACCTTGAAGAGAAGAAAAACATTTAGCACATCTGAATTAGCTTTCAACAGATAAATCCAAGTAAACTTGGTATAGCCATCAACAAAATGTATATGGTAAACGAACACTGAATTTTATAGTGGAAGGCCACCACAATTAAGTGTGAATCAACTAAAGAGGTGCAGTGGTTTTGGTTAGGGCTGGGAAAATGGGAAACCATGATTTTTTCCAAATTGACATGAATTACAAAAACTTTGAGGTAAGTTTTAGCTACTAAAAAAGGAGTCATTTCAACATTTTAGATTAGATTTGAGCACTTATGGAGAGGGTATCACCAATGTTTTTAAAGTAGCGTAACGCTTATGTTTTCATGTTTAGAGGAGGATAAGCTCAAGGCTGAGGCGTAAGCCTCAAGCTGCTGATATGCTTTTTGTGATCACTTATAATTTAATAAACATTTTATAATATATTAAAAATAAAATAAAATAGCATAAAACTACTTTCATACTTCATATTTTTAGTTTATGTTATTGTTAGTTTATTTATAATTGTATTGATGTAATGGAAGCCTCGAGTAAGAAGGCATGCGCTTTCCATGCCCTACGTCTTTTGGGAGACACCTCGGAGCGTTTTAGTGCATCCTCGCCTTGAGGCACGCCTCATTCACACCTTTAACTTTTATATTTTAGAGAGCCTGGGAGTTGCCATACATGGGAGTTGGGAAGCCATCGCTGTGAGAAGAAGAAGAGAGAAGGGGGAAGAAAGAAGAAAGGGGGTGGGGGGTTTATGGGAAGTTGACACATGTTTTTTAACTTTTAAATTTCACATTTTTTATTCTTTAATAATTATTTTATTTTCTTATTAGTTTTTTGACATTATTTTCTTACTAGTAAGGCAAGATGTCAAAAAGTAAGACATTATAATAATGTGACACTTATTTGTTTATTTTTTATTTATTATGATCAATTTTATTTGTTTGTTTGTTTGTTTAATTATAATACATTGTTTATTGATAATTAAATAATAATAATAAATTTTGTATTTGTAAATAAATTATTTTTTATAAATAAATGATAATAAATTATCTATTTGTAAATCAATCATAATAAATTATCTATTTGTAAATCAATTATAACAAATTACTAATTTATAAAGAAATTATAATAAATTATCTAATTATACATAAATAATAATAATTATCTTTTTATAAATAAATGATAATAAATTATCTAATATGATTTTTTTAATTATGGTTATAAGATGAATAAATTATGTAACATGGGGTATGCATTACATCAATACAATTATATATAAACTAAAAATAACATAAAACTAAAAATGTGAAGTAGCTATTTTATTTTATTTTTAATATATTATAAAATATTTATTAAATTATATGTGATCACAAAAGCTTACGCCTCAATGCTTTGAGGTTTACGCCTCGCCTCACAAACATGAAAACGCCTCGCGTTACACTTTTGCTTTTAAAAACATTGTTCAAGATATTGAAGAAAAAAAAAACTTTGATCAAACCTGTAATAGCAATGTGACTTGTCCACCACAAGCTTGGCAAGTTGGTTGTGATCTATTCCATGTCTGGCATGATCACCCTGTCCTTGACCAGACTTTTGTTGGATTAAATTCTCTGTCTCTTGGATTAGGCTATGTTTATTTCTCAAAATCAAATCCAATACTGAGCCTTCTTGGTCTCTCTTTGTATTTGCTCCATGCTTTCAATGAGATTACTACTCTTGGAATTAAGAGCAGAAAGGATCTTCTTCATGTCATGTAGTCATTATTCTGTTTGCTCATAGAAACATTTGCACTCTTTTTCCATTATGTTTTAGAATTGCTAATGCTCCTTTGTACTTAAAGGACAAAGTGAATGAAAGTTGGATTCAATAAAAATATTATTTAGAAAACTAGCAATTGAAAACAAGTTGATAAGATGTTTAAGCTCAATAAGAAGATTCCTCCCTCCTCCACTTTTATTCCAATCACTTATTTCCATTCTTCTATATGATACCCAAATAACTTTTTCTATCAGGAGAATAGCTCTTATTGTTTCCCACCGAAGGCGATGTTTTTCAACTGGAAATATTTTCTCTAATTCGACAGTTTTCATCCCTATTGCCCCCTCCATTTCCCGTGGGAACCTTGACTTGTGGTGACTGATGGGGGACTACTAGATTGGGAGACTATTATAAGCTATCAGAACAGCAGCAACCTTATCATGAAATGATCCATTGTCTAAATTTCTCTTCAGAAAATGCTTTTCAAATACAGTTCCTAATAAATAAATCCAATAATTCCCATTACCAGACAGGACTTTCATTCTGTTTTTTTTTTTTTTAAATGAACAACTCTCATTCTGTTTTTCTTTTTCTTAATATGGTTTTATACTTCAAAAATTTTAGAACATTGAAAATTTAAGGAACACGTGGATTATGCACCTAATATTTTAAAGAACATGTGGGTTCTATGTTGAATTGATTGGATTCAAATTCTGTTTGTACAGATATTCAGATTGCAAGGAATGCTAAAGTAGCAGAGCTCAAACAAGTGATAGAGGAAGTTTTTAGTTTGTCAGCAGATGACGGTGAAGAAAGTGTTTCATGGTATGATCATATTTGATTAATGCAATTTGTGGTTCCTTAATTTTAAGAAGCATGATATTTATATTGAATCCAAATCCTACAAGCTTGAGCTTTTAGGAGAGTTGGTCGTTTAATATAGTATCAAAGCTTGGTTTGGCAGGGAGGCCATGGGTTCGAGCCACCTCTCTGCAATTTATTCCCCATTTGTGTATTTGAAAGCCCATAGTGGACTTTGTGGTTTGTTTGACTCTCCATGTGCCTGGGTATAGGGCGGCACATGAGGGAGGGTGTTAAGAAGCGAGATATTCATATTGAACCAAAATCCTACAAATTTGAGCTTTTAGGAGAGTTGTTGTTTTACTTAAGTTATACAAGGTAGTTTGAATGCCCAAGTTTTCTATGGTAGATCACTTTAGAGGTCTTTAATTGTACTGGTTGATCTCCTACACTAAATCAAATACACCCCCCCTCCCCAACCCCTGCAAAAAAAGGAGAATTTTTTTTGTTGAATTTTTGTTTTTTTTCCTATGTCTAAATATGGTAAATATACAGGTCACATGTGTGGGGCCATTTCTGCTTATGCTATGAAGGACAGAAGCTAGTAAGTGATAAGACACATTTACGAGATTTTGGGATTCAGGATGGTGATCAGGTTATTTCTATCTTTTATTGTTATATAAAGTGGAACCCATTAAGATATTAATATCTGCATTGCTTTTGAATGACTCATCTTCTTCAAACTTCTGGTTTGAAACAATGTTTTATTGCTGCGAATATATATATATATATATACACACACACTACATTACTTCTAGGACATGGTTGGAGAGATGGATTAAGAAATGAGAATGAGAAATCCATTGTATTTACTATTCATTATTGCATTTGAATTACTTGTTAGAAACAGGAATAGAATCAAACTCATTCTCATGAGAACCAGTAGTTGCAGTTGTCAGAATTTTGATTTTTCTTCCACATAGTATATCCCACCTCCATTTCCTTTCCTATTCCCTTCTTGTTCCTAATTACCTACAAATCCTTAAATATTTATCACAGAAGAGAAAAATTGCCTTTTCCCAATCTCTGCTGTGTTATAGGATGTGATCACATTCCTGATTCTGTATAGCATTCTCTTCTTTCTATACCCTAGTCCTATTTAAGGGTGTAATATTATGTTCCTGTATTTTAATGGATTTGAGTTAGTGCTAACAACCTTCTAACATATCTGCTTGTTTGGGATGGGCAGCTTCAATTTATGCAGCATATAACAATTGCCCGTAATTCTAACACAAAACAATCTAAAAAAGAGAGTGTTGCCTGCAGACAGACCCGGATGTAAGAAATTTCTTTGTTTGTACTATTTGTAATGGTTATGTTTGTATGCTGGCATGCACATGTACACACAGCACAATAAACACTGCTTCTTGTTTTATGTATTGTGGCATTCACTCATTCTCTCATAAAATGTTTGGCCATCTCAAGATTTTGATCTGGATAAATTTGAGATGGGATATTTGTTCTAGCACCATGCTAAATCACAAAGCAAATTGATGGGTTCTTTGTTAGACAAGACAGGATATTGTATCTACATGACAGAACAGCGGCAAAAAATACGCCTCGTGCATCATTAGATGGCATAAGTCATGATGCCATGTACACACAATAAACGTTGTTGTAACACCCCAAATTATACCCTAGTGGTTTATGACATCTTTTAGGGTATAATATAAGTTAAATTTGCATTCTTCTGGAAATTTAAGTGCTAAGTGTGAAAAATGATATAACCGGAATTATTAAAGAAGTAAAGGTGATAATGGTAAAATGTCAGAGTGAGACTTAAAGACATTAAACTAAAAGGTTATATGATAAATGAAAATATTAGTAAGTTGATGTGCAAATAAAATAAAATGGAGGACTAAATGTAAAAAAAAAGAAAGAAATGGGCCAAATTCCTTAAGGCAGAGCATGGTCAGCTTCTAAGAAAGGAAAATTTCCCCATTTTGTTGGCTTTGGATTAGGGCTCACAATTAGGAGAGAACCAACTAGTTTGCTTGTTCTCCATTGTTCAAGGATCTAGCATGGATTCGAGTAAGAAGAAAGGAAGAAAGAAAGAAGCTAGGTGGAGATTTCAAAGATCGAGTTAAGGAAACTATCCTAACTCTTTCTTTGGTGAGTTTGTGTTAGAAAGCTCTAACTCATTATAAAAGGTGGTATTAGTTGGTTTAAAGTCGGTTTTGTGGTTTGTTTTGAATAGTTTTGTTTGGAATAAGTTCCGATGAAAGAGAAGGCAAAAGCCTATTTCTGTACAAGCCCGATCTCGCTTCACCTAGGCAGAGACCGGGAAGCCCCACAAAATTTCAGTTTACTTGCCTCGCCTCGGCCGCTAAAGCGAACTTAAAGTCTGATTTTTTATTTTGTCATCTTATTAATTCTGAAACATCAGATTTAGTTAATGTAGATCCTAACAAGTAGATAGGGTTCATACTGTATACTGGAAGTTATGCGTAGCCACCAAGTTGAATGAACCTGCGCCGTAGAAGAGGGAAGCCGGGTTAAGTGGACTTTGGTTGCCACACTCTTGTTCTTGATGTGTGTATCCCAGAATCTGAAAAATTGTAGTGAAAATAAATCGTGCGAAACACATATAGTGGCTATGTCTGCTTAGAACCGAATAATGAATGAATAGGCACCTCGATTAGTCTGTGGCCTCTGCATTAGTCTTCGGCCTCTTTTTAGTTAATGCGGCGACCTCTCTTACGTTAGTGCTTTCCCGACACTCTTGCATTAACTCGACATCTCTGTCGTGGTAGGCACATATTGTGCCCCAGACACCTCTGTTCGATCTTGTCGCGTACATTCAGTACCTGTGTGCGCGGTGTCCCTCTCATTCAGTGATACCGGTCACGATGAGCAAATAACATATGTTGTGTGCCAAGATAATATGATATATGAGATATGAAATTGAAAGTAATCAGTTTTGTTCTGTAGTGTACCTACGGATACCTCCTGTCCTGAAACTTCTATTATGTACTCCTACGGGAGATGTGAAAACTCTGATATATGTATTTATATTTTGAAATGGGCCCACCAATGTTCGAAGGATCAGGTTAAGAAGTCCCAGTCTCATGTGGCGTCCTCTCATCCGCTTAGGCGGGGGATGGGGCGCTACAGCTGCTGCTTAATTAATTCTCTTTTATGAATAGTGACATTTGCTCATTCTCTCAGAAAATGTTTGGCCATCTCAAGATTTTTATCTGGTTAAACTTGAGATAGAATTTTTTTTTTTTTTTTTTTATCGATAAAAAGCAAATATATAAATAAAGAAACCCAAGAACTTGAGATAGGATATTTGTTCTAGCACCATGCTAAATCACAAAGCAAATTGATTGGTTCTTTGTTAGACAAGACAAAGGATATTGAGATGGCCAAAAAATACACCTCGTGCATCACTAGATGGCATAAGCCACAATGCGGCATACAAATTTTTACTTGAATACATCCCTGAGGTCCAACTTCTGTCTTGCCCATCTCCTTTTCTGACCTGATATTCAGGATGCAACATGGGTTTTGAGAGGTGGAATGGTCCCCACTGAACCCCTTCAACCTGATACAACATTTACCATTGAGGTCTATTTGTTTAAAGGCTTAAAATCAGTCTTGTCTTTGTAATCTTTGGGGTTGGGTAAATATGGTCCATAGTTCCAAAAGCCAAGTCAATTATGAGTTTAATAGTTAGTTGAGGGTCTCATTAGTGAGTGTTTTGTGCAGTTTTTTTTTTTTTTTTTTGAAGGCGCTGTTTTGTGCTCTTTGTATACTTAACATGCTGAGGCACTGGGTGAGAGAAATCCCCTCTTCTTTGCACAATTTTCCTTGTATTAAAAAAAACATTTACCGTGAATTAATAATCTACCTGCATTATGTGATGATGATACCTGTTGGATTATCTTTGATGGCATAGTAAATCATCATAAACATTTCTGAGACCATACATTTTGAGAAATGGAACTTATACCATTATTTCTGAGACCCTACATTTTGAGAGTTTATGGACATCCATAATATTGTTCATAATAGTTACCTCTTTTTTAATTTTAAAGAGTTAGATTTACAAGTATTTTGTGGATTCATCCTATCCTTTATTTCTTAACTTTATCTGTAAAGAGAAATTTTAAAAAAATATGAAAATTTTTTTGGAACTTCCTCGGACAGAAGGTGGTCTACAATAGTACCCCGCCGCCATTGCCAGGATGATCGCGGTGGTTTTTGCTAACAGTCATTAATAACGACGGCCAGTCTCCATGATTCACAATTACCCGGGAAAAGCATTTTCTGGGTTGTGCTTCTCTTTGGATTCAGAATGGATTTTATCATCTATGGTTTTTCTGAAATAGGGAGTGAACTAAATCAGGAAAGTTTGTTCAAGTGCTTATTGAGTAGAGCTAGCTGTCCACCAATTCGCTTCTTCCAAGAACAATAAGTGGAAGCCAGGGTAAATGCTGAAGAAAAAGAAAGGGAGAAGACAACTTAAAAACAACGGAGAATAACAAAAATAAGCTTTTGGGTGCTTGTTTCGGACGTCGGATGCTATACTTTTTCTGTTCAAGTCAGGCTTGTTTAAAAAAATTCAGAAATGGGAACTCAGGGCGTATCAATGTCTCCTGTGAAACTGCTAGTACACACCCACAAACCATATCTATTGAAATCAAGTACGGTAGCCCACCCTCTTGAGCACACCATTCAACTCCTAAAAGTATCAGCTGATACCAAGAACTTAAGGTTTGGCAAAATGATCCATGCCCATTTGATCATAACCAATCAAGCCACCAAATACAATAGAGTTCTAGTCAACTCTCTCATAAATCACTATGCTAAGTGTGATCAAATTATGGTTGCCCGCAGGCTGTTTGATGGAATGCGCAAGCGAAATGTAGTCTCTTGGGGTGCTTTGATGGCTGGATATTTCCATAATGGGCTTGTGTTGGAAGTTCTTAGATTGTTCAAGACCATGTAGATATTGTCGACGGTACCAGGGACTCACGGCTTTAAGCGCTTCTCTTAGGTTGAGAGAAGTGCGTACTTATATAGTCTTAGAAGTTTTGCCACTTGTCGGAGTGGGATGTGATGACCATGACTTGATACAACATTTAATCTATTTGTTTCAAGGCTTAAAATCAGTCTTTTCTTTGTAATCTTTGGGGTTAGGTAAATATGTCCATAGTTCCAAAAGCCAAGTCAATTGTAGGTTTTATGGATTGGTTGGGGGTCTCATTGAGTGAGTGTTTTTGTGCAGATTTTTTTTTTTTTTTTTTTTGAGCTGTTTTGTTCTCTTTGTATACTTCCTGAGGGGCACTTTTGGGTGTCCCTCTTCTTTACTACAATTTTTCCTTGCTTATTAAAAAAAAACATTTACCATTGAATTAATAATCTACCTGCATTATGTGATGATAATACCTGTTGGATTATCTTTGATGGCATAGTAAATCATCATAAACATTTCTGAGACCATACATTTTGAGAAATGGAACTTACACCATTACAGTGAGAGGTTGTCTGCAGGTTCAAGGCCTCATGATCCCAATGGTTCAGAAGAAGATCAGGAGGAAATTCCCATGCCAGAATTCAAGTTTGCTGACTTCTTGAGGGGGTGGCTCCCACACTCCCGCGCCCGGAGTATGAGTAGAAGAAGTTCTGAACCCAGGATTTGTTCTTCAAGATTTGGTGGGAGTTGCATAGGAATGGGAAGCAGACCTCCCAGAGCCATACGCCTTACCGCATGAGCAGGACGAATAAACATTTATCGATGGGGTGAATATCTGTCAAAGCCAGGTTTCTCTTGACCTCAAATTTTGTTTCATTAGTGTTCTCTCCATATGCAAAGTAGGTTTAGTTTTTCCAGAGGAAAATTTTGGTTGCTTTGGCATATGGGAATTTTCTGTACAGTTATTGAACTACAAAGAGACTGGCCACTTAGTTCTGTTTCAAAACTGTCCTTGAAAACTGTTTTATTTTAAAATAAAGGAAGTATTTGTAAAAATTAATCTCAAAGCTTCTTTTTTTTCTTCATTTCAATATTGTAAAGATCTAAAGCTGATGACAGCAGCCAATATATACTTCCCCTGTATTATCGAAATTTTCTGTTTTGATTTTTCAATTTGCAGTTACATAGAGTCCCACTTTTCACAGATCTTTCATGTATTCTCCTCGTGAGGCATTTTGGCTTCATGCAGTCACCATAGAATGCAGTTTAGATTTTCCACTTCTTACTTCTAAAAACAAAGCATAAAGAAAGAAATATAGGGCCTGTTTGGTTATTTGAAAATTGTTTTTTGTTCTCTAAAACACGAAGAACAAGGAAAACATGAAAAACATGTTTAATTTCCAGTTTTTTTGTTCTTAAAACACAAAGAACACATATAACACCAAGAATAGTTTTAATATAACACCAAAATTGTGTTCTCCATATTTTTAAAAACTGTTTTCAAGAACAGTTTTCGAAAACAAGAACCAAACATGCTCATCTTCTTTTACTTGATCTTTCAAAAATATTGTGTAAATTTGGAAAGCAAAGATATAGTTATTAAATATATTCCTTCTTAAAAAAGGTTCAAAAGCCTTAAATTCACTTCATATATAATGCAATTGCTATTAGTATGAATCCTTTTAATTTTTAATTTTATAAACATGTTTTAAAATTGCCCTTTCAAATATCAAAACATTTAACATGGCACTTTATAATTGATAAATGATAATCCACGAGTCCCGATCCTTACAGTATATGCTTGAAACATGATGTATTACGAACTTTAATTTTCTAGGGATAAGCCTTTAAAAGGATGATTCAACAAAATATTTACAAATCTAACCCTTTTGAGCCTTTTTTTTAAATCTAAAAAGAGTTACAAAAAGACATCATTTTCGACAAAAATGTTCATGGGATTAATTTTGAATAAATAATGGCGATTTAGTTATGATGTGGAGAATGAGATTTAGTTATAATGTGGGGAATAAAACAAAATGATCAAGGAGGATTTAGTTACCAGGTAATCGATTTATCTTTGCACTTTTAAGGGTATTTTTGTTCAAAATGCGATATTTTCAAGATTATTTTTACAATTTGTTAAAGGAATAATTGACATAAATAATCTCATATTTTACTTGTCTTCTTTAAATAGCCGCACCTTACGATAATATGGGAATAAACCCAACTTTAAACCAATCACTTGATTGGCTTAGTAGGTTAACCTATCCTACGTGGCATGAACAGTTATGTCATATGCATATAGGATATGATACCAGTTATGTAATTTATGAGTTTTGTCCGACATCTAGTGAGAGAAGATGTCGCTCCTCAGCGATACCAGCCTAGGGTTAGTGGTGTTTGGGGTAGAGATCAGGATAGGCAGGTTAGACAACCTCAAAGGGACATCACAAAAGTTAAGATTTAATGCTCACGGAATTTGATGGTAGAATGGATCCTAATGTTTTCTCACGATTGGTGGTTGCTATTGAGAATATTTTGATTAGTATGAAATGATTGATAGTGAAACGGGTTCGGTTTGCTAAAATGAAATGCTTGGTCGGCTAAGATGTCTTGGCGGGAATGTGTTGCAAGACATCTGCCGATCGGGAGTGGAGGGCCACCTATACTTGTGGGGAGGTACATTATGAAAGCAAAGTTGCAAGGCAGTGCGTTCCTCCATCTGCCAGGCTTGGTGTTTTCCCACCATGGGTTATAATCTAAAACAAATGACTCTTAGTATAGCTAAATATTCTGCTAAATTTAAGGAAGTTAGACTTAGGTGTAGTGAGTTCCATGCTGAGGACCAATTTGCTGTCTGCACTCGCTTTGTTAATGGTCTTAGGTTCGACATTCAAATAATGGTTAGATTGCATGCTCCACACACTGTAGAGGATGCATACCAAAAAGCCTTAGAAGTCGAGAAGTTCAATAGACCCTCCTCTCTTTTGCACACAGGTCGATCCAGTCGATCATATAATAGAAGCGAGTAATACTACGCCTAATAACATTAGGAGCAAAGAGTCCTTTAAGTAATTCTCTTCTTACATTTGCTTCTCCTATTAGTCTAAGGCTAGTAACTCATGTTATGCATCATAAGTGTCATCCTTAAGGGTCATATTGAGTCTCGTTGCCCTCAACGTGCATTGGCATTAGATGTTGAACAAAGTATTTTGGAGAATGAGGAAGACCAAATTATTGATCCTTTAGATTATTAAATTTGATGAAGATGATCTTCATAGAAAATTGTGATGAAGATCGTGTGTTGGTGTGGTTCCGAAGTGTGCTATCCTAGCCGTAGATAATGATCATTAGGCCTTCGTAACACACAGTCATCTGAGAATGGAATAAGAAATGTAGTTAGTGATTGATGGGGGTAGTTCGATGAATGGTTCAAAGGATCTTTGATTAAATTGTTAAACCTAAAAGTAGAACCCTCGAATCCATTTAAGTAAGCAGGTGAATAATGCATACTTTGCACAATCACTCAAAGGTGTCTAGTCTCTGTTCAAATGGGGGATTATAAGGATGAAATCTATTTGTGAGGTGCTACCCATGGATGTTGCCCATGTTCTTTTAGGCGGCCTTGGCTTTATGATCATAATGTTTTTTAAATTTTATTAAAGATAACATTTATTCCTTTAAAGTCTGAGGCAGAACATTATTTTGAGACACACTAAACTAAGTTTGCATTGGTAAAAGTGACATCTCTAAACTTCTTGAAAGGAATTTGCATATTTTAAAATGTAAGCAGTTTGAGAGAGAGGGATTTGAGACTAGTATGTGCTTAGCATTAGTGGCAAAAGAAGTTCCCTCTGATTCTTCGATTGTCGATGTTCCTTTGGAAGTAAAGAATTTGCTAGATGATTTTCTTGATATGGTGCTCGATGGAGTTGCACTAGTGAACCACCACCTTTAGAGACATCCAACATGCTATAGATTTAGTTCAGTTCTCAAGCGCGCGCCTAACCTCACGTATAGGGAATGAATCTAAAGAAGATGAAACGAATAGTAGTAGAAGGACTTTTTAGAAAGAGAGGATTTATTTAGGCATAGCCTTAGTCCTTGTGCGAGTGCCGACTTTGTTGACACCTAAGAAGATGGATCTTGGAGAATGTGTGTGGATAGTAGAGACATCAATAAGATCACGATCGAATATGGATTTTCCGTCTCGCCTTGAGGATATGTTGAATTAGTTGGTTCTAGTTGGTTCTCTAAGATAGATTTGCGTAGTGGTTATCATCAAATTCGTTAGACGGAGATGAGTGAAGCGCATTTAAAACACAAGATGGTTTGTTTGAGTGGTTAGTAATACCTTTTGGTTTGTCTAATGCTCCTAGTACTTTTATGAGAGTTATGACCCATGTCATACAGTCTTTCATTGGTAAATTTTCGGTGGTCTACTTTGATGACATATTGATCTATAGTCAATCCAAAGAAGAGCATTTAGCACACACCTAAGGCAGTTTTACTCACTCTTCGAGGCGAGCTTTATGTTAACCTTAAGAAGTGTTCTTTTATGCGACCCATTAATGCTTTTCTTAGGCTTTATTATTAATACGAACATGGCATTTGGTGATCGAAAAGGTTAGAGTTATTAGGGAGTGGCCTGAACCACAATCTATCACTGAGACTCGTAGTTTTCATGGTTTAGCTTCTTTTTATAGGAGATTTATAAGGGGATTTAGCACTATTATGGCTCCTATCACTGAATGTTTAAAGAATAAGGAGTTTCAATGGTCTAATGCTGCTAGCCAGGCATTTAGAGAAATCAAGGTCGAGAATGAGGCGAGGGCACCGAGTTTTGAGATATCTGATTTTCTAAAGTTTTGAGGTTGCTTGTGATGCTCGGGTGTAGGTATTGGTGGTGTCTTGGTCGAGAAGGTCACCATAGCTTTCTTTAGTGAAAACTCAATGATGCTAAAGACGATATTCTACATATGATAAAGAGTTTTATGCTATAGTCGCGATGCAACGTTTTTGGAGGTTTTTAT
Source organism: Tetrastigma voinierianum (assembly GCA_016808115.1). Taxonomy (NCBI): domain Eukaryota; kingdom Viridiplantae; phylum Streptophyta; class Magnoliopsida; order Vitales; family Vitaceae; genus Tetrastigma; species Tetrastigma voinierianum. The sequence continues at coordinate 39,783 of JAEQBH010003190.1, read as the reverse complement.
TTGTTCTTGGAATTGAATTTGTGTTGTTCGACCATCAAGCTTAAGATATTTAAACTCCTGAAATTGAATACTCGACATGCTAAGTGGGTTGAATTTTTGAATGAATATTCTTTTGTGATTAATAATCGTTCTAGTATTGAAAATAAGGCTCGCGTGCACTGGTCGATTAACTATTACACTTCATCGTTATGAGTGCTCATGTCATTAGGTTTGATAGATTGAAAAATGAGTGATACGCATGTCACGACTTTGGTATTATTTATAATGAGGGTTAGTAATGGTAACCAAAGGTATCTGACTTCTTGCTGGGAAATGGGTATTTGTTTAAAGTGACTAAATTCAAAGCACCTAACATCATTTAGGGATTTATTAGTTTGGGAGATGCATGTAGGTGGTTTAGCTGGGCATTTTGGGAGGGATAAACTATTGCATTAGTCAAGACAGTTTTATCGGGCCTTCTCTAAAAAGGGATTGTTAGATAGTTTGCACAATGTGTAATACGCCAAATAATGGCTTTAAACAAAACACTACCTTATATACTCCTTTACCCGTCCCTCATGAACCTCGGAAAGATGTTAGTATGACTTTGTTCTGACGTTTAGGACGGCTAGGAGGACATGATTCTGGTTTTTGGCTGCTGCTTGAGCGCATTTTCTAAGATGGCACATTTTATTCCATGTAATAAACCAATGATGCCTTCACATATGCTAAATTGTTTTTTAGAGTAGTTGCGAATTGCACTCCGCTTGCCTTCCACCATTGTATCCGATAGTGGATGTGAAATTTGTTAGCTATTTTCAGAAAACCTTTAAATTGTCGGCACTACTCTAAATTATCTCATCATCCGGGATCGATGGTGTAAACTTGAGGGCTGTTAATCGTAGTCCTGGGTAATATGCCAGTGTCAGGCTCGGGACAAAACAAGGTGTTTGGGGATTTCACCTGTCCACAAAATGAAATTTATTTGATAACACTTTAAATAATCTGCTCACGGTGTCTTTCAAATTGTTAATAGCTACTCACCCCGCACACCTATTGATCTGCTCCGCCACCTCATGCGTGAGCTCAACCTCGCAAAACTTTGAAAAACACATCCATGATCATGCCGAGATTAGCAAAATCTCCTCTAAGTAATAGGGGAGAGCAACTGCTACCAGCATCAGATCGTTAATTTAATGCTGGTGACTACTATATCGATTCGCCTTGAAATAATTCCAAAAAACGTTTAAAACTTTATGCAAGAGCCATGGGCCCTTATTCTATCATTCAGAAATGGGATCTAATTTATATCTTCGATTTGCCTAATGATACTGGAGCATAAATGCATGCTTTTCAATGTGTAGAGGATTCACATCTAATAAGACTTTTTGAGCCTTCTACTTTGCCTTTTAGTTGTCTCGCAGTGAAGCTAGCAAAGGTGCACCCACTCATGTCTTCAAGTACAATTCTTCTAAGGAGTATCATGGGATAATGACCATTTACTTAGTCATGAGTTCTAGACGCTGCTCTCACGCTTTGTCAAATTACATTTACGCCCTGATTCCGATGCTACTTATTACAGAGCACGATCTCGCCATTCGATTCTCTATCAGTTTGGACACACTTCCTTTCACTCTTCTGAGTCAGTTCTTTTTCAAACCCGAGGGAACGTACGTAAGATTGTTATTTCATATCTAAAAGCCTAACAGATATGTCTCTGTTCACTACGAATTTTATTACTATTAATTATTTATTTAATTTATTTTTGACATCCATAAGTTTTGATTTATCTATTAGTAATTTTTGGATTTATCTATTATGATTTTTGATTTATCCATTACTACTGACATCCATTGTGATTTTTTGCTTGCGCTATAAATAAGACATTACGTTATCGCTTTCTTACTAAGACTTTAATTAATATCAAAATCTCGCACTCGCTCCGCTTTCTTTATTCGCTTTCTTTTATTCAGAATGCTCACATCATCGATTAATTTTGAATAAATAATGGGGATTTAGTTATGATGTGGAGAATGAGATTTAGTTATACTGTGGGGAATAAAACAAAATGATCAAGGAGGATTTAGTTACCGTAGTAATCGATGACCAGACTTTGGCAGATTTTGCTCAAATGTGATATTTTCAAGATTATTTTTACAATTTGTTAAAGGAATAATTGACATGAATAATCTCATATTTTACTTGTCTTCTTTAAATAGCCACACCTTACGATAATATGGGAATAAACCCAACTTTAAACCAATCACTTGATTGGCTTAGTAGGTTAACCTATCCTACGTGGCATGAACAATTATGTTATATGCATATCACATGCCACGTGTCAAGTTTGCTAGAACTAGAAGCACATCCATGTACGCCCTAGGAAGAAGAAAAGTTTTTTTTTTTTAATTCAGTTTTAAAAAACTTTTCTTTTTCTTTGCCTTTTGTTTTGTCACGACAATCATTTCTATGTCACGGCATATTTCTAGTGTTTCTTAAAGAGTTCTTCTCAACTTTTGTCGCAAACAAAGAGCAAAAATATCTATGCATGATATATAACAGACTTAAATTTTTACTTAATATATCTATATATATCGATATTTATAAATTCATTCAAAATTTAAATATATATCTAATTTATATATCAAAATTGGCTTTAAAGATATTTAAACGAAAACCTTTCATTTTCTCTCCTACGCCTGCTTCCAATTTTTTACAATAATTTATGATAACAATTATTAATAAAGACATGATAATTCATCTTTTGATCTTCTTCTTTTTTCTATAAATAATTAATGATGCTAATTATTAAGGAAGACATACAATAAATAATATTAATTATTTGAAGATAAATGAATTAAATGATATTAATTAATTATTGTACCATATATCGGCCAGTTTTTTTTTTTTTTAAATTTTTTGATGAGCTTGCATTTTTTTGTGTCAGATTTGTATCGGATTTACCGTTATATCGATGATATATCGCGCCGATACTGAGCGATACTTTTCAATTTTTTCCAAGAAACGACTTTCGTTTACGAAATGCCCCTGCATTCAGCAACGCCGATAATGGCACGTTCCGCCCGGCAAGAAGAGGAAAAGGCAACCAGCCAAACAAAATGCCCGAGAACGCTTCTGCATTACCTGTAAGGCCGCCCAAGCCGCCAGTATACCCCGCCTTCGGTACAGGACCCACGCTCTACATACCGCCTGTAGCACTGATTCGAAGTCCCGTGGTCCTGGTTTTCCGACAACCATTTTTGCTTTCTCTTTTGGATTTATTTGATTTTTTTTATTTTTTATTTTTGGATTCTGGTTCATTATAAACGTGTTGTCTTTTTCCAACAACCATTTTTTGTTTTGGTTCTGTTTTTGGTCGTCGTCTTCTTCAAGTAAGTTCATTCGATTTTTTTTTTTTGGATTCTGGTGAAGAAAAAATGTGTCTCCTTCTGCTTTTCAAAAGAAGTGTTCGATGATCTTCTTGGGGGTTTTGGGAGGAAGGATGGATTTGATGATTTGCTACCTGGGTTTGGTCCTGCAAGTAATAGGTATTGATTGTTATGTGGGTTTGATAACGCTTATTTCTTCTTTTAGCTAAATATGGATGTTTTAGCATCAAATTGGCCGATAATGGTGAAATTGAATTATTGTTTGGTTTTCAAAGTAATGGGCAACTGCTCAATTAGGTTGAGTAAATGCTCACTTGGAATGGTTAAATTGTCAATTGGGAATGTGGTTGAAAATGGTTTTTGGGTGAACCAGAATCATGAACAGGGGATAAATGTTCCTCCTAGTTTCCGCAGAATTGCATCTGGAATATGATGGAAAATCGAATTTGGGGATGCATCTGTGTTTGCGGATAAAATCGAATTTGAGTAAGCCTGAGGTGGCTTTTGATTTCCATCAATTTTGTGATGGAGACTTCCTGTGTTCGGGTGAAACGGATAAAAATAACAAATTTGAGTAGCTTCTGTTAATCATGTATTTGGGGGATAAAATCGAATCCGACTGAAAATTTATTAATAGGAGAACAATCGTGAAGAAGGTGAGATTATTTAAAGAATATTTGTGAAATGTGCGATTATTCATGCCAATTATCTTATTTTATAAATAACTTTTGAATTTATCATTTTTAATATTTAAACATATTGAAGTTAATTACAAAACAATATTTTGGAAACAAGAATACCATAAAATAAATCTCTCACGTAATACTAATAACTAAATCCTATCACCATTTTTTCACATTTCCACATTATAATTAGAGGTTACCTCTTTTTTAATTTTAAAGAGAGATAGATTTACAAAAATTTTGTGGATTCATCCTATCCTTCTTAACTTTATCTGTAAATAGAATTTTAAAAATATATGAAAATTTTTTGGAACTTCCTCGGACAGAAGGTGGTCTACAATATTACCCCGCCGCCATTGCCAGGATGATCGGCGGTGGTTTTTGCTAACAGTCATTAATAACACGACAGCCCGTCTCCATGATTCTACAATTACCCGGGAAAAGCATTTTCTGGGTTGTGCTTCTCTTTGGATTCAGAATGGATTTTATCATCTATGGTTTTTCTGAAATAGGGAGTGAACTAAATCAGGAAAGTTTGTTCAAGTGCTTATTGAGTAGAGCTAGCTGTCCACCAATTCGCTCCTTCCAAGAACAATAAGTGGAGGCCAGGGTAAATGCTGAAGAAAAATAAAGGGAGAAGACAACTTAAATACAACGGAGAATTAAAAAAAAAAAGCTTTTGGGTGCTTGTTTCGGACGTCGGATGTAACAGTCCGGAAGCTTGTTTAAAAAAATTCAGAAATGGGAACTCAGGGCGTATCAATGTCTCCTGTGAAACTGCTAGTACACACCCACAAACCATATCTATTGAAATCAAGTACGGTAGTCCACCCTGTTGAGCACACCATTCAACTCCTAAAAGTATCAGCTGATACCAAGAATTTAAGGTTTGGCAAAATGATCCATGCCCATTTGATCATAACCAATCAAGCCACCAAATACAATAGAGTTCTAGTCAACTCTCTCATAAATCACTATGCGAAGTGTGATCAAATTATGGTTGCCCGCAGGCTGTTTGATGGAATGCGCAAGCGAAATGTAGTCTCTTGGGGTGCTTTGATGGCAGGATATTTCCATAATGGGCTTGTGTTGGAAGTTCTTAGATTGTTCAAGACTATGATTTCAGTGGATTATATGTGGCCCAATGAGTATATATTTGCTACTGTTCTTTCTTGTTGTTCTGATAGTGATCAGGTTGTAGAGGGTAGGCAGTGTCATGGGTATGCATTGAAATCTGGGTTGGTGTTTCATCAGTATGTAAAGAATGCACTCGTACACATGTACTCAAGTTGGTCAGATGTGAAAGGGGCTATGAATGTTTGGAATGAAGGGCCTGGATTGGATGTTTTTTCCTTTAATATCATTGTAAGTGGACTTTTGGAAAATGGGTATGCAACTGAGGCATTGGGAGTTTTGGATAGGATGGTGGATGAGTGCATTGTGTGGGACAATGTCACTTATGTTACTGCTTTTGGCCTCTGCTCTCGCCTTAAAGATTTGAGATTGGGCTTGCAGATTCACTGCCGAATGTTCAGGACAGGGATCGAGTATGATAGCTTTGTTAATTGTGCAATAATAGACATGTATGGAAAATGTGGTAGCATCTCGAATGCAAGGAATGTTTTTGATAGGCTGCAAACTAAAAATGTGGTCTCATGGACGGCAATCTTGGCTGCTTACTTTCAAAATGGGTGCTTTGAGGAAGCATTGAATTTCTTTCTAGAAATGGAAGTTGAAGGTCTGATGCCTAATGAGTATACTTTTGCTGTATTGCTAAACTCCTGTGCTGGTATATCTGCGCTGGGACATGGGAAGCTATTACATGCTCGTATCAAGAAGTCGGGTTTTGGGGACCATATTATTGTTGGAAATGCCTTGATTAATATGTATTCAAAGAGTGGCGGCATTGAAGCTGCAAATAAAGTGTTCTTGCAGATGATTTATCGAGACTCATTCACTTGGAGTTCAATGATATGTGGACTATCCCATCATGGGCTTGGTAGAGAAGCTCTAGGTGTCTTTCAAGAAATGTTGGCTGCCAAAGAGTGTCCTCAATATGTGACTTTTGTTGGGGTTCTTTCTGCTTGTGCCCATTTGGGTTCAGTGCAGGAAGGTTTCTACTATTTGAATCATTTAATGAAACAGACTGGCATCAAACCTGGAGTGGAGCACTATACTTGTGTTGTTGGGCTTCTGTGTAAGGCTGGACAACTTGATGTAGCTGAAGCTTTTATGAAGTCTACACCTGTTAAATGGGATGTTGTTGCCTGGAGAACTTTGCTCAGTGCTTGTCATGTCCATCAGAATTACGGTCTAGGGAAGAAGGTGGCTGAATTAGTCTTACAGATGGATCCCGGTGATGTGGGAACATATATCCTGTTGTCTAACATGTATGCCAAGGCAAAGATATGGGATGGAGTTGTGAAGATTCGAAAATTGATGAGAGAAAGGAATGTCAAGAAGGAACCTGGGGCAAGCTGGATAGAGATAAGAAATAGCATCCATGTCTTTGTTTCAGAAGGCAAGACACACCCAGAGTCGAATCTGATTTATGAGAAAGTTCAGGAATTATTAACTATGATAAGACCAATGGGATATGTGCCAGATATTGCTGCAGTATTCCATGATGTTGAAGACGAACAAAAACTAGAGTATGTTAGCTATCACAGTGAGAAGCTGGCAATAGCATATGGACTTATGAAAACACCTTCTGGTGCTCCTATCCATGTCATTAAGAACCTTAGGATGTGTGTTGATTGCCATTCGGCTGTGAAACTCATCTCAAAGGTCACAAACAGGGTGATAATTATTCGAGATGCTAACCGTTTTCACTCTTTTGGAGATGGAGTTTGTTCCTGTGCAGATTACTGGTGACGAAATTGCATTATTGCATCTCAAACGCAGTATTCCATGATATTGAAGGAGAACAGAATTGAGAGTATGTTAGTTATCACAGTGAGAAGCTGGAAATAGCAAATGGCCTTATGAAAACACCTTCCACAGCACCTATCCATGTTATTGAGAACCTTAGGATGTGTTTTGTTGTCATTCTGCTGTGAAACTCGTCTTTAAGGCCACAAACAGGGTGATAATCATTCGAGATGCTAACCATTTCTATTGTTTCGGTGATGGATGTTGTTCCTGTTCAGGTTAGTGGTGATGAATATTGCATTGTTGCAGCTCAAATGCAGTATTCCATGATGTTGAAGAAGAACAAAAATGAGAGTATGTTAGTTATCATGCCAAGAAGCTAGCATATAGCATATAGCCTTATGACAACGGCTTCTGCGGCACCTATCCTAGTCATTGAGAACCATATTATGTGTCTTGATTGGTATTCTGCTGACAAAACTCATCTCAGAAGTCACAAACAGGGTGATAATCATTCAAGATGTTGACTGTTTCAATTGTTTTGGAGATGGAGGTTGTTCCTATGCTGCAGATTCAAGGATGAGAATTGCAATGCTGCGGCTCAATAGTTAAAGGAACATCATGTTACCTGACTATAGGATGAAGTATGTTGCTGAAGGCTAAAGAGTTCATTGCTGAAGTGCTAAGAGTTCAGCATTGTCATTATACATGATTCAGTCTTGCATCAATATTTAAATCATCTTGTACAAAAGCTAATGTTCAGTCAATAGTTGATAAAGGAAAATGACCAATTATGGAGATGGCTTGAAGATGATGATGCTCTGGAGCGTCCTCTTAGCAGAGGTTGTATGATGAACCTAATATCTGGGAATGTCATCCCCTTCATATTTTCTAGTCATGTATATTTGATACTGTGTAGAAAACAAGAAAGGAAGATTGGAGGAAGAAATTCATTGTTTTTCATTGATTCAACATGTGTATATAGCACACGAAATTATTGAGTCTATGCAATAGGTAAGCCAATCTTACCTTCCTAATGGGTTTCAATCCTACCAGTAAAGCTTCTTGACCAGTTGCAATCGTATAAGTAAAGTATGATTACATCTTATACTTATTTCCATGAGTTGGGCGTAGATGTGAATCTGTCTTGATTTAATTATAGGAATAACTAATTTGATCCTACTTAGAGCCTTTATGAAGATATCATTTCCAGTATTAAAATGTACCGTATCACATAGAAGCTCGAACCAAGTTATATTTTTTAATTAACGAATGACCAATCTATGTAATATGTTTGGTTCGATTAATGAAATACGCTGATTAAGATGCAATATAAAGACTGGTTGTCACTTTGTGCTAGAGTTTTGTTGGGCAAAAGTTTTAATACCAACTTCCATCGAGTTGGTAAAATACAGCCGTCTCGCGCACGGTTTGTGTTATTACTGTCTGTGAGCTTTGCACTTAAACAGAAAACAACCCCTTGTTTCTTAATCTTTCATGATACTGGGTTTCCACTAACAAAAACATAATAACCTGAAGCGGATCTCTTATCTTCCTTTGATCATGCCTAATTAGCATCTATGAAACACTCAGTCCTATTATGCTCATGATTTCTTTATATAAGATACCTTGTCTTGGAGGCTCCGCGAGTAGCGTAGAGATACGTTCAGCGGTTGCTGATGATTAGTTGTAGGAGAAGGCGATATGCGGGGCACATGACGTGGCGAGTGTGTAATGTCGCGGCCCAGTCGGCTATAAGGTAGCTTGATTTCGACCACTCTCATGTATCTCGCAAGATCCCTAAATAATTCTCCTTCTTGCAAACTTGGTGTCATAGGGGTATTGCATGGTTTTGCTCCCAATTTTTCTTGGCATACGAACAAAGATCCGGACACATATTACCTTTGGGATAAAAGGATTTCACGCTTGCTCCTTTATAACTTCAACAGAAATCTTTGCGTCTGCAAATCCTTTGTGTGGGAATGACCATGGAGAAAGGATTTAGGTGATGATATGCTTATCGTATCACTGCCAATAATAACAATATCATCTACATACACGATTAACAAGATGATGCCTACTTCAGAATTTCTATAGAAGACAAAATGATCATATTTGCTTTTCTACATGCCAAACTTCTCAATTATTTGACTAAAATTTTCAAACTATGCCCGAGGGCTTTGTTTTAGACCATATAAGGACTTACGAGACGGCCTTCTCAATCCCCCTTGAGCAACCTTGGAGTTGCTCCGTATATACACTTCCTCAGAAGGACCTCCATGAAGAAGACCATTCTTAATATCAAGCTGATGGAGATCCTAACCATGAGTGCCAGCTAGGGATATAAATAGTCGAATAGAGGTCATCTTGACAACTAGGGAGAAAGTATCTGAATAGTCCACCACATAAGTGTGGGCATATCCCTTCGCGATAAGGTGTGGATTTCAACTACAGCAATTGATCCGTCAAGATTAACCCATTTTGTAAAAACCCGGCGCGGCTGCCATGGAACTCTGCGATAACTATAAGTCCCGAATGCCATTGTCATCCCAGAAAGCATTCATCTCCTTTATCGCAACACTACATCGACAAAGGGTAAGAGGCTTCATGAAAATTGGTTGAAGTAGCGAAGATAAGTCTGGGGATGTAATAAAGAACATGAATGAGAAGACAAATGGTTATATGAGCAAAAGGGGAGAAAATCGGATGAACACAGCGGCGTTTGCAGCTAAGAAGAGCAATAAAAGATCATCAACGTGAATTTGGATCTAATGACGAAGCGGAGTTAGTGTTGGGCTAAAGGAGTGGGGGATTTTGGCATCAAGAGTGGGCTGAGGTGATAGGAGGCTTTATCGGAGCGAAACGGGAGCGGGATCTAGTGAGGGCAATAGTATAAATGAGCAAGTCGTCATCCTCCCCCTAAATAGTGTGGATCGGAGATTAAGAAAAAGGTCCATTCTCAATAAATGTGACATCAGTAGAAACCAAGTACTTGTGAAGACTGGGACAATAACATTGATACCCCTTTTGAACTTGAGAGTAACCGAGAAAGATACATTTCAATTACTTAGGATCGAGTTTAGACACATGCGGACGAACATCCAGAACAAAACAAGTACACCCCGAATATCCAGAGCTCGATAGAGATCACGGGTTTATTTTGGAAAAAGGATGTGATACAAAGTGTCCCAATGCAAAATTGAGGAAGGCATCCGGTTAATCAAGAAGCAAGCTGTGGAAACAACATCGGCCTAGAAATGCTTGGGCACTTTCATTTGAAACAATAGAGCTTTGACAATTTCAAGGAGGTGTCCATTCTTCCTCTCAATAACCTCATTCGGAGAAGGTGTATCAACATAAGAAGTCAGATGAAGGATGCCATTTTAAAGCATGAATGGTAAATGTTTAAAGATGATGCTTTAGTATTATCGAGCACTCGAACTTTGAAAAGAAACATGAAATTGAGTTTGAATCTCAACATAAAAGGCACGAAAGTGAAAAAAAAACCTCATAACTATTTTTCATTAAGTATAGCCATGTTATTTGTGAATAACCATTGAAAAGATATAGTATCATAATCAGGTTAGGGACCATGACTAGACCACGACCCCATACATCTAAATGGACTAACTAAGCGAAGCATTAACTGGGTTTATTGACTCTAGACTATCACAAAGTCGATGATGCTTAATAAGACTCATAATCTAGCGATGACAAACTCGAAAGTGGGGACATAAGTTTCTTCACGAGGAAAGAAAGGGATGGTCGTCAACTGATATTAATGCCGAATGGTGTGAAAATGGCTACAGAACAAGCGATATCATCTCGGTAGCCCAAGATCAAGAATGTAGAACCTCGGGCCTCGTCCTCTATCAATAATTAAACTTCATCACGAATCTTAAAGAGGCAAATATCGGGAACAAAAATGAGACACAACAATTAAGTGCTCCAATCAGTTTACTCATAGAAATAAAATTTAATGAGAAATTTGGTAAACTCGAAACAAATGACAGATGAATAGATGGAGTGGGAAAGATTGTGCCTGACCTAAGGACACAAGATTGTGATCTATCTACCAAAGTGATAGTGGAAGTTTAAGGGTAGGATTGAAAGGTAGAGAATAGGCTGGAATTACCTATCATGTGATCGGTGGCTTTAGAATTAATGACCCATTTAGAGGGCGAAGGAAGAGACGCATTCAGTTTACTAACTCACGGTAGTAATAATCGAATGAAATGAGACTTCAATGATTCCTGATATAGGTGGAACTTGGCCAACTCCTCTGTTGAGAACTGAACTGACTTATCTGATGCCTCATTACTAGAGGCCATATGAGCATACGGAAATCTCTTATTCTAATTTTGGAGCTTCTTACAGTCTCATATCACATGTCTAAGCTTATATCAATAATAGAAAACAGCAACTCATCGAGCTTCAACCTCTAGTGTGTTACCTCTAGACCCACTTATTTCTATCTTTGTTGCTTCCTTGACTCGCCCGATCTTCCAACAGCCAAAGGCGATGTTCATGCACGGGAAGATGGAAGCGCATGTGAGGAGTTTTCTGTATGGAGTATTCTACTAAAGGTATCTTGGAAGGATGATATCTCAAGACTCAATAGAATTTGGGACTTAGTTGAATCATACTCAGAAGGAAGGCCGACTAGGAAATCCCATCACTATCATTTGTTCCTATTAAGCTTGTTGAATTTTGACATCTAGACTAATGGGTAATAACATATTAAGCTCATCATATGTCTTTTCATAGTCCATAAAATATGTCGTGAGAGATCGATCATGTTACTTTGATCGATAAGGCTTTACACAATAGAATATACGAAATATTCCCCTTCTAGAAAACCCACCGAAACTCGAGATATCAAATTAGTTCTTTAGCAAAATTCTTAGTGATTAATTAGACCAGTACCTTGTCGATACTTGGAATTATGAATTTGTAGGAAAAGACAGGCATCCTCCTCCAACCACTGCTCTTTCAAATCATCAGTTAGAGAATTCTTAATGAGATGACTATCCATATGTATGCTCCTTAAGTATATCTGAATCGTTTTTCTTTCCCGATAAATAATTGGAATGGAGTTATTTTTGTCTTTCTAGTGATTTTAGACATTATTAAGACCGCTAGGTACCATGATAGGCTTTTATCTGCTGAACTACTCATTAGGAAGTCAAGGTAAAGAATAAGAGACAATGAAAACCTCCAAAAATCAAGAATCCAAAAATCTCCTGAAAAACCCTAAATCTTGCAACAAAAATCCTCAGAAACCCTCAAAATAGTTGGAGTATGGCACTACAAACCACATCAATGATTTCTTGGGAGAGAGGCACACCCCACCGGTGATTGTCAAGGTCTACGGAGTTGTCACGTCTTACGCGTGATGCGTCTGAATGAGGCAAATTCGCGAGTGGCGCGTGATGCACACGTCTCTTGGGGTTTCAACCATCGGACTTGGTGGTAGGACTCGTCATTTGGTGCTCCTCCCTCTGCTTGTGATATCACTCCATGCTCCCTAGAATTATTTCAAAACCATCTATCATAGCGTATGCACTCCTGAAAACAACATGAAACTCTTTCCAATCCGATCCTTAAGCTCTTATACCATGTAGAAAACAAGAAGGGAAGATGGAGGAAGAAATTCCTTGTTTTTCATTGATTCAACATGTGTATATATATACATGAGTGTGAGTATATACAATAGATATGTCCATCTAACTTTCCTAATGGGTTTCAATCCTACAAGTAAAGTTTTCCAACCAGTTGCAATCGTATAAGTATGATACATACTATAACATACTGCAAATATTATGTTCACGTCAATCCTGTTATTTTGTAGGTGTCTCCGTTTGCCATAAGGAGAGAGACTGGTGAAAAATCCACTTAAGGATGAGAACAAACCGTGAATGATTGGGTATGCCTTTGATTATAAATTCTAATTTTATATTTCAATTAATTGAGTTGCTGCCTCCAAAGTTCAATTACAGGAACTTAGCAATCTAACTTCAATGAACTTAGATAAATTCCCATTTTGTTGAAGTAGGCCCTATTTCATAATTAGCAGGAGAGGAAATCTTTAAAATGCACCAACACAGTTGCACACATCAAAGATTTAAAAATTCTGGGTCCCAGCAAAAAAGTTTCTTCATTGATCTTTTTTGAGATGGCAGTCCTAGACATCAGAAGTAACAGCACTCGACTTCTAGTCCATTCCTCTTATGTTTCCTTTGCATGCTTTCTTCAATTTTAAATCAAAATGAATCATAAAAAAGCAAGGGCTAAACATCATAACTCAAAATATTATTGTTTCCACTACTTGTAGCTGGGATTAGGAACATGCCCTAATTCTATATGCTTGAGATCCCAACTAAGGATCTCATACTGTTGCTTCTCCTCAATAGATTTTCCACCCTAAGCCTTGGCTTGTTGGATTATGGGTATGGGTCGCCGAAGTGGGCCTGACTCGACCCATAACCCAAGAGACACATCCCTGAAAAGTGATATCAGGTTCCTATAAATACAGGAACTTGAGACACCTTACGAGTTGAGTGAAACAAAAAATGAGTTAAGATAATTTATCCTCTCTCATATGAGAGATCTCTCACGTTGGTAAACCATCCTAAGTGAAAAAAACATCGAGAGATATTGAAAGGGTGTTCGTCTTATGAAAATTCAAAGCGATTCGAGTAAGTGAGCAGTTACCGGCGCGGGGAAACATTGGTACAGAGGTTCTACGATTCAACAAGTATAGTTCATTTCCACTACAAAAACCAGTGTTTTTTCTTACATTGGTATCAAAGCCAGTATGGTGCTCTTTGTGCATCAGTTTGTTTTTTTTTTTTTTTGAAAAAAAAGCAAAGAGAAAACGAACATAAATTTTTTTTCGTTTTTTTTTTGTGTATGTTTTTTATATAAATTTGGTATGGATGGAAAGATCTTTTCGAGACCTTTCCAACGCATATTTTTTTGCAATTTTTGGAGTTACGGTTGAATTATAGTGTCTTTTCAAAAATTTCTGGAAAATTTCCTACATTTTTTGGTAACCGACACTGATAGCGACAGTAGTGATTACGTGGTGGTAGCGGCAGTTGCCTAGTAGGATTACATGGCGGTTGATGCGTAATGGCGGTGACTCTTGGCGTGGTGGTTGATTGGAAACGATGAAATAGGGCAAATAGAATGACCACATGGCAGCATTTGATTGCACCACTTAGCAGGCTTTGATGGAGCCAAGTGTTAGGATATGATTAGTCCACGTGGCATAAGAGTTGACCTGCTTTAACTGGATTACATGGCAGTTTATATGCATTGATTGGGTTGACATGATGGTTATTTGTCGTGACCGTCGTTGACCATTTGTGACAACTTTGGCCGTTGTTAAGCAAACTTTGACGATATGTTGACCTCATCACGGACTCTGTTTTGGTAGGGTTTTTTTAATTTCCTATTGAATGAGAACCCCTTTCGAAACCTTTTGAGGTAATTTGATAAGGTATAAAATTATAAATATATATTAGTGTGACTTAGTGCATGTTGATTGAACCTTGGCTTAGATGAAATGTTGGGCCGTTTATTTCTTCCTATTAATTGTTTAATACATGTATGAAGCGATAGTTATAGAGAAGCAAATAAAGTTAGAATCTTGAATTTTCCTCCACTCTTTAGATATAATTAAGGAGAACAAACGATGGTGCTTTGGAGCGATTATGTGAATATAAGAAAGGCAGAAATCGTTTATACTTAGAAGAACACATTGGTGTCATGTGCTGACAAGTTACGGAACTTTAGTCTTCAAGCAAGCACTATGAGTTAGTGGAACAAAAAATGGAGATAATGCTCGATTCCTTGCCCGATTCATGGGAATGTGAAAGAAATGCGTTAGTAGAAAAGGCAAGCGACTTAAAATATAATGAGATTATACCTAAATTAAAGGAACAACTGGAGCGCCAAATACAAAGCGGTATTAGGTGATCTAGAAATTCTATGAATGCATTCCTATGGGTGAAGAAAATGTCTAGGACATTGACCGAAAAGGAATTTTCTAGAAAAGAACATGAAGGCCACTAGATAAATGAATAAATAAATAAATATATATATATATATATAAATGTTTAGTTTTTCCTTCTGAGTGACTTCTTATTATATGGTGTAACACAGTATTCGTTCCACATGCAATGATATACATTTTATTTATTTATTTATTTTATCTTAAGAATAAGAGCATATGTGTTTTTATTGTGTGGGATATTATGATGAGAATTTAATGTATCTCCTCCTAAATCATTGAGGCGCAAGTTTAAATTTAACCCATATCCCAACTTGGTTTTGTTAGGAAGATTGATTGAGTGGAGTTTGATAACCTTTTGTTTCTCCAACAAGACTAAGTTTTTGTTGTTTCATTTAGAACTTTGTGACATGTTATGGGTCACTAGATTGTGAGTTGAGCTAAGTCAATTTTTTTCCCTCTATTTAGTTAAAATGGCTACTGCTAGAAGCATAGTTGCTGATTTGAACCAAGGGACAAGCGAGATAGCCAAAACGCTATGATTTTGGCATCATAAGATCCAATACCTATTGGAAAAGCAAGACATCTTTGGAAAGCAATCACGCGAGCGATGGTTGATCCTAAGCATGAAACGATTGCCCAACACATATGAGATATGGAAGCATATCAAGTTTATAAGCGCAAGGATAGAGTTGCTCGCATTTTGATGCTGAGTAGCATGAGAAATGATATGATATTGCGCTTTGAAAATAATTGCTCAGCCATGGCCGTCTGGGACGCTATCAAGATACAATTTGGTGGTACTTCAACCACTAAGTTGCGTTAGCTAACTCTAAAATTTGACGCTTACAAGAAGCAGTCGAATCATACCATGAGGCAACACCTCACTATCATGTCAAACATGATAAGTGAAATTTGAAAGTCTTGTACGAGTTAATTGATAAACAAAAGGTCCAAGCTATAATCCACTCTCTACCACATGCTTAGGAGCATCTTAGGATACACCATACCCATAACGACAATATCAAAGCTTTTGATGATATTGCACGACATGTAGAGTTAGAGGAGGATCGTCTTCTTGCTGATAAGTCTAGTGGACAGGCTTATATGACTAAATCCAACAAGGTTGGATCTTCCGGCACAGGACGGAAGAAATGGAAAGGGAAAGGCTTCAAGCCTAGGAAAGGTCACAAGACTAATCTAAGTGGAAATAAGCAGAAGCGCAAAGAAAGCAAAGCAGGAACATGAATTGCTTTAAATGTGGGAAGCCTGACCACTTTGCTTGTGATTGCACTAAGCCAAAGGTAATATATGACCAAATTCATTTCCACAATGCATATGTTAGTAGTTTGCTTAATGTTATTTGAGAATGTTAAACACATTGGATTGTAGACTCAATAGCTACCAACCACATAGCGCGGGATCGCAATGCATATGTGGATTTTCGTCGAATTCTAAAGGGAAGTAGGAGCATTTACATGGGAAATAAACATCAGCAGACGTGCTTGGAATTGGCACCTGCAAATTGATGCGGAAGGAGTCGCACTCTTATCTCATGATGTGTTTTTTTTGGTAGCCGAAAGTTCGTGAATCTTGTTTAGTTGTAGTTTTGGTTAAGCTTGGTTTTAAAATTGTATTTGAACAAGAATATGTTAAGGTATTACAGAGAAGAGATGAGGGAAGAGAGAAGAGAGTAGGTCTCGTAATGCGCGTGGACGTCGCATCGTGACTTAACGGTGATTGTCTGTTTGGCTGGCTTTAACAGGTTTAGTACAGCATGGAGGGCTAATTTGGGCTCACGAGAATAAAGCGTAGAAGCCTCTTTAGACCGAAAAAAAGTTTAGTATAAGTGAGATGCTCGAAGTCTAATATTTAGGGTTTTTTACACATTTTCCCATCCCGATTTATTAAATGGATAAATGAAAGCTTTCAATGAGAAATAAGAGGTTAGAATGCGATTGTAGATGTATTTCTTTGCATTAGTTATTTTGTTGTTAGCTAATTCTATTAGCTAATTCAAACAACTAATTATATTAGATGTTGTATAAATGTGTTTGTAAAATTTAAGATTTGTAGTTCTTAATTGTAAAATGACTAATAAGATAATTGACACGATTTGTGTTGATTATTTTTTTTAATAATTTAGATTTATAAGGTGAGTTTATTGGAAATAAGGTATATTGATATTGAAGAAATAAAACATGCATTAAGATTAGTCATTTTAAAATTTAAAATATATAAATTTCTTGACCTGCTGTTTGCAAAATATTGTAACATATATAAATAAAGATGATACTATATTGGTTATCTCGACTGGAGTTGTGAGATTAGGATAATAATAGAGTATTGCCACATGGGCTTTGTAGGAGTAAAAGCGATAGTATTGATAAACTCTAGAAACAACTGTCTTTCGGCTATTATAATATGATATACATTTGGAAAACGCTACTAGGAGTAACATTTTTGGAACTAACAAATCAAGCCCAATCTGCTTTTTTCCAAACAGAAACATTAGAGGTTTTGACCGATCAATCCTCTAAAATGGATCTAATCTTCTCATTTTGGTACAAAAAACTCTCCATCAAATGGGGCAATATATTTTTAGTCTCAAACATTACAATTGTATGGAATGACTAATTGTTAAGATATTTTAATTTAATACATGGGAGGTGATTGTTGGATCTCAATTGCCTTTGACTAACACCTTCGTCGGATCCTCAATCTAAATGAGGCTTTGCCTCAATTGGTCAAGCAACCATTATGAAAGAGAAAGGATGTGTTGAGCTCCTTCACCGGGTACTCCATCAAGAAGACTCAACCACTCAATTTTTTTTAAAGAGATTTAATTTCACAAGAACTAATCAAAGTGGGCAAGAGTACAAATGCGCATAAGATAAAAAGTATTTCAAAGAATTCGAATCTTAATAAGAGATAAATTTATGGTAAACAAAATGATTTACGCATATAATATGCTTTAATAAACGTAAAAAGATACATGATTTAAAAAAATTAATATCATGAAAGTAGTCATTTCACTCATCTTAGATGGCATTTGTTTTTTTTTTACTAATGTTTAAGAAAATTTTTCTATCGCACAAGACTTAATAAGATTAAAAGATAAATCATATTTTAACACGGATAAATGAAAAGTACGACAACGGTATCGATTATTTCTTTGCTCGCCCACCCCACCCTATTTTTAAATTTACTTCGCCTCGCTTTAATCAGACCGGCTTAAGATGTTTGGATTTATTTTCTCAAATACGGCATTTCAGTCGGATGCTCACGATAACAATTCTACCAAATCACTGCCTCGATTATATTTTCAAAATATTTTATTATTATTTTATTTATACTTTACTATAAATGAATGGGGTTATAATTGATTATTAATGTTTTTTAATAAATAATTTTAAAATTTTATAATATTTTTATTTTTACGAATATATTAATTTTAATATAATAAAAAATAAAAAGCAAATATAAAAAATAAAACAATAAACGAAATGTAAATAGTGGCTGTAACTTTCCTCTATCCCACTTTCGATTCCGTTTAATTTTCAAAACTGGTATTAATGCTTCAAGTGAATCAAAATAATGACAGAGGGATGAATTATCTTCCATCCCAAACTCTCTCATTGTCATCCCTACTAAAGGTAAAGTCATTGCTACTTTTCTCCTCGTTGATAATGATGTAGCTTTTCTTATTTCGCAGAAAAACGATTTTTTCTAAATAGAAAAAGCCAAATATTTTCACTTTTTCTATTCATAACTATTTTTAGAAATTTCAACAATAAATCATGAAAATTTTAAAAAATAAATAGTTTAATACTGTGCCAAATAAATTTTCAACATTGGGCTTAAAAACAAACTCCCTTATCTTACATACTTCTTCTTTTGCATACTTGAATGTTGTCTCTTATTACATTTGATGAATTATTTGACTTGTAAAGCATCAAATTTGGTACCTGTCATTGACCAGTAAATACTAGTATGTGATTTGTCTATCATCAAAACTTCACTTGCAAGAATGCTTAGCACTAAAATTTACTTTCAAATTTTAATTTGCTATTATTCAAAAATTTGTATTGAAATTTTGAAACTATGAGACCTTGCAAAGCTAAGTTCTCATTTTCTTAGAATTACATGTTTTAAAAGCAAAAGCTTAAAAGATTTATCTTTTCTTGAGCCTTTTCTCCATAGGAGTTTTACCATCTCATTATCACATGATTGTTGTCTTTTAAGCAAGTTGTAGTTATAAACCAATAACGACCTCGTGTTTTTTTATCAAACAACACAACTAACGAAAGACGAATAGAAATAAAAGCAAGATTAATCCCGAAAGGTAGCTCATTCGATCAAGCACTGGCGTTTAACCTATCACTACTGCCTGAGTTCCTTCAAACACGGCGCTTATCCTATCACACTTCGCTGCTCATGGTCAATCAGATATTTAATAAATCGATCGGACATCCACGATTATAAAATAAATAAATAAAAGTAATATTATCCTTAACTAATACAAATTATAAAACTAACTATGCATTCCTATTGAGTTTTAGTTTATACATTCTCTAAAGGTTAAAACCACTCCAGCTCCCCAACAATGTCATTTATATTTATTCACCTTCAATTCATTACTCATGAATTTAGGATTATAAAATTTAGGTTGATTATTATTATTTTTTTTAAAAGCAAATGGAGATTGCAAGGAGGAAACAAAAGCAGCAAGGTCACATTAATATAAATTTTAAATAAATTTTTTCGACATTTTTAAGAGAAAATATTCCATCTTTACAATTTCATAAAAGCATTACTTTGGTTTTAGTAAAAAATATCACATCATGATCTCATTTCGATTTCAATCAAGCTCAATAACATCATTTTTGAAAACAGTATAATGAGTTCAAAATCAGAAGTCCTCTATTTTGTTTTCATTTCAAGAATTATGCAACCAACCTAATTGATCAGCTACATTTTCTTAACAACATGCATCTATTATGTTTTAGGTTTGAAATTTCAAATGTATTTTGGACGTTGAACCTAACTAAGTAAGAACAAACCTCAAGACCCAAATTAACTTACTATCATTCCATTCAAATAAAATCCAATCAAATGGATTTTAGTTAGTTTGTTTATATTAATAAATTATCAAAGGTTAGGCGCTCACATAATTGAACTTTGGGACAAGTATGTCATGGGTCACAATTTTAATTTATTTGAAAAATCATCATCAAAAGTCCTCGAACCAAGGTCTAGTCACATGATTTCAAAATATTTGATAAAGATGACAAAATATTTGATGAAGAATCCAACAAACATTAAATATGATTTTAGTAAACCTTAGGTATAAGATCGTACCTAACATATATGATAGTATCTCAAATTTACTAAGATCATACATAATATTTGTTAGATATTTTATAAAATATTTTTTATTTTTTATCAAATATTTTTGAAATTACTTTAATCCCTACTTCGCTTCACGTCTTTTAATAATTTTCAAATAAATCAACGAAGACACCATGTGTTCATAACATACTATAAAAAAACAGTGAAGTCTCACGGTCCCCATTTCAATTTATTCAAAATTTTAAAAAAAAAAACCTCAAATCAAGGCGTAAGCCTCATAATTTCAAAAAAAATGATATAAAGTACAAAACATTTGCTAAAATGATTCAACAATAAGACCCACAAATCTGCAAGACTATCATACGTGACAGATAATTCAGACCCACCTTATTACGTCGATTAGCTTATCATGATGATTTAATATCATTAACTTTATCAAATATTTTATATTTTTTTTTATTAAATATTTTAAATTAGAAGAGTTGAACTTATTTCCAAACTTTTGTATAAATTAAATTTTGAACTATAATATAGTTTTCCCTAATATTAATATTATTCCCTTGACATCAATCTTCCCTCTCACATCGATAGCATTTGCATCATATGAAATCGTCCAGCGAATTGCTTTGACTGTGGTGACATCAAAATCATAAACGACCGTTTTAACTTTTTAAGGAAAATCAAGTGGGCAACGTCTCTCGGTGGCTGTAGCTGACACGTCTCTTAGTTCGTTCTCTAGTTTGTAATTGCCACGTCATTCAACCCATTTTACACGTGGCACGAAAAAGACACGTGACTAGTGGCAGCAGGAAAAAACTTGCATCCCCACGTCCACTACCATTGCAACCTTCCTTCCTCTGCTTTCTTCCTTCCACTCTCTCTCTCTCTCTCTCTCTCTCTCTGTCTCTTAGGGTTTCGATACTATCTGACGACATATCTCCAGCGCATTCGAGGCTTGCTTTTATTACCCTCTCTTTTGTTTTGGTGAGAGCTAATATTCTGTTTGGTTTCCGAGAAAATTCTGGGAGGACAAAGAAAATGAAGCTTTTTTTCTTTGGGTTCCGTGCTTTGTGTGGTTAGGTTGTTTCGTCGAAACTTCTCTGTTTCTTTCTTTTCTTGTCTTTTTTTCTATGAGTCGCGTAGCAATCAAGTTCTGTTTTTGACGAACTGGCTCTTTCTTCATAGACTGGTGAATTTGATAGTGAAATTGTTTGTCTGTGTTTGGGAAATGAAAGAAATTAGATTTCTGTTTTTGAATTCGTGTGATGACTTTATGAAAAGCGACCCCTCCACTTGAACGAAAATAGTAACAACCTTAGCTGGGCTGCTGATCTTTCTTCTATTCTAAAAAATAGCACCAACCTTAGGTTGGCTAAGGATCTTTTCTTCTATTCTAAAATAGTACCAACTCCTAGGTTGGCTGGGTTGGATCTTTACTTCTATTCTATTCCTCATTTCCAGCATCCAAATCGAGAGTAAATGAAATTTTTTGTTTTAATTTAATTTGCTTCTGCGTGGTTTCCTGTTTCTGTTAGCGATTTTATTTGATTTGTAGATTGATGGTTTCTATCATTGTTCATGTTCTTTTAGGTTATCACGGTTTTTCAAATAACAGAATGGAATTAAACTACTTTCCTTGAAATGATCATAGAGGTGACTGAATTTCTGTTTGATAAGATCTGAGGTTGTAAACCGACTAGGTTTTGATTGTTGGCAACTTCAGTTAGGTAGGTACAGAGAAATTTATTGTAGAAACGCTTCATTATTTGGTCATGGTTATACGAGGGAACCAATGGAATAAGGCATGCCTTCGTGAACACAGCAAAGCAAAATTTACTTCTTGAAAGAGAGTTCAGGGTCTTCCCCTTCCATTTCTCGTAACGGATGTACATTTGTGCATCAGGGATTTTATAGTTAGGAATTAGGATTAATATTTTTGTCCCAATCAAGCAATGGAGAATAATAGAATATGATCACCATTTAAATGTGTTATTCCTTTTTTATCATTTGTATTTTGAATATGTATTTTTTCATAACCTTATTGAGGATGTGGAGTTGATTGATTGCTTGCTTGCTTGCTTGGTTGCTCGCTTTTTCTCTCCTATATCATTTAATAGGAAAAAATGGCTGAGAAGATTGGAGCAGCTCCGCCACCAGCTTCTTTTGAGTATGAGCTTTTTGAAGGAGATCCAGATAACCTTAGAACGGTTGCAGCTACATCAACCCAGTTAAGCCCATGGATTGATCCTGCCTCATTGAAACTTAAGCACAGGATTGGACGAGGCCTCTTTGGTGATGTTTGGCTAGCAACGCATCATCAATCAGCAGATGACATGAGGAATACTGGGCGAAGTGGCTGTTAAGATGTTACATACAATAAGGGAGGATCACAAGCAAATGTTTTTGGATAAATTTGCAGAGATATTTTTTAAATGCCGTGAACTAAAAGGTGTTTGTTGGTTGCATGGTATCTCAATCATGACAGGAAAGGTAATTCTCCATAATTAAGAGGTTGTTCAGGTAGTCTACTGAATGGACCACATGAAGCCCAATCATAATCTGGTTCTATAGAAAACAAAATGGATGTTGGTCTAAGGCACATTTGCACCTTGTATTTTATCTCACATTTGAACTTCCTGGCTATCATTATTTACCAAACAAATCATAAATCAAAACTGGTCATGCATTGTTTAACTAACCTGGTATTTATTTATATTTTGGGGTTTATTAGTGAATGCATGCTTTCTATCTTGATAATGGGAAATTTGGCATTCTGAATCATCTTCTTTCGTTCCTCCTTGTGATGCCTGGACAGGTCTGCATTGCTATGAAATTCTATGAGGGATCGGTGGGCGATCGTATGGCTCATCTTAAAGGAGGCAAGCTTCCATTGTCTGATGTTTTAAGGTGATGCTTTTGGGAGACATTTCCCCTTTCTGAAGCTTGCAGTTAGTGAAGATGGAACAAATCTTATTCTGAAGAAAATGTTGATGCTTACAGGTACGGGATCGAGTTGGCTAAAGGAATTATGGAGTTGCACTCCACAGGGGTCCTGGGGTTGAACCTTAAGCCATCTAACTTCCTGCTTAATGAACATGACCAAGTGGTTCTAGGAGATACAGGAATCCCATATCTACTCCTTGGGATTCCATTGCCCAACCCTGATATGGTTCTGCGACTTGGAACGCCAAATTACATGGCTCCAGAACAGTGGGAACCAGAAGTTAGAGGACCAATATCATATGAAACTGATACATGGGGTTTTGGCTGCAGCATAGTAGAGATGTTAACTGGTGTTCAACCCTGGTGTGGAAGATCAATGGAAGAAATATATCAATCAGTTGTTGTTAAGCAAGAAAAACCGCATATTCCAAGTGGCCTGCCACCTGAAGTTGAGAATGTTCTAAATGGCTGCTTCGGGAAAGATGACTCCAGAATTCACCTTCAATGGCAGATATTTTGCAATCATTCGAAAGGTAGTTTTCTTATCTATCAATTCATTTCCTCATAATTAACTGAAATAGAAAAATGGTCTTCTAGTAATTATATGCAACACTTCTCTTGCAAATTAAGCTCTTTATTTATCTGTTATCCTTCTTGCTGGCCTTTTCAATGGATTTAGTCCCTTGATTTGAGGAGAACTTGAATCTTTCTCTGAGAAACCAAACAATTTTATTAGAAAAAGAGGAATATAAGAATGAGCGATAGAACAAGTGGTCCTTTGAAAGAAGAACCAAGGAATGACAAACCGGATAATGTTGCAAGATTCAGAAACTGGAATAACTTCAAACCATTGATGGGATGTAACAGACTTAGAAACTCCTAAGCATCAAGACTCTATGTTTAGCTAGAACTTCAGTCTCTCAATAGAATCCGAGAAGCCTCGCCAGCCACCCATCCCCAGATTTGCACTTTTATCAGTGCCTTTCCAAGTCCTCTTGACTTCAAAGAATGAGAGAACCTCAAGGCTTTCAATGAGCCTAGGATTCTGGGCTCTCCGCGGTCAAGCCATTTCCCCGCCGGCTGAGATTGCCAACAATGTTACTTTCATGTTACCTCCACAAATCTCCCATACCTAATTGCATTGGATTCCTCTGTGCCTGCTACTGAAATTAACTTCATCTCCTGGGAGCTCACTTTGTTCCTCTGCTTAAGATTGTGAGAAAGTCCGACAAACAACCCTTAGGTTTTAGGAAATAAAAACGCACCCCGCCCTCTTCTGCATAAAACCACCACTCAGAATTCCTGCACTCAGATCTATGGCCGATCAAATATTTTTCATCACACCTGTAACAAAGCCCCTTTTCATGCCTCAACTACATCTATGCGTCAGAACGGCTCCTCCACTGATGATCAAGGATTTCTCCGTCGGAGGGTACTCCGATCTCTAAACCCGTGATCCCCATCCCTCCGCCCTCGCATGTGAACCCCTTGCTACCTAAGACTCGATGCGCCGACCCTTAATTTGCTTTTTTGTAGGCTCACTTTTGCTCTCAATCTTTTTCGGGCCATCTATATGATCCCACTTAGTCCACTGGGCCTCTTACCAAAAGTTCTACCGAATTGTCGGGTCCAAACGATCTGGCCAAACCGCTCCAACATATGCTCGCACGTCGACTAGGTTGAAGACAACCTCAAATTGTCGCGAGCACTTCTTATTGTTCCTTCGACGCAGGATAAGAATTGCTCAAAGATTGTCTTTCTCCATTGGGTTAGAATCATTCTAGTGGTCAGTTTCGAACTCCAACCAACTCCTAACGGGCGCCGCCTATCCTCAAGGCTGTGTACCAAGTCAAAGCCTCCTCCATATTGGACTACGATCAATCCATTTTCTCCTATCTATTCATTCGACCAGCTTTAAAAATCTTTCAACCCTACTCATCCATCCATCTGGGTCCGAGCCATCAAAGGTTGGCATCTCAACCTTCGAGCCCACGCTTCCCCTCTTCCCCTAAATTCCCTACTCGAGTCGCCTTTTCCTTCGTTTTTTTCTGGGTGTGATTGCCTATGTGTAAAGCTCATATCCACCGATTTTTGTCTTCCCATCCCCCTTGTCGGCGTCTGAACCAAATCCCTAGGTTAGGAGACATTACATTGAGTTTACTGAGTATCTTAGCCATCCCTTGTTCCAATGAAGGTATTTTGGAAATCCCCTCACTCAAACTTCCCAGCTACCCTCGCACCGACTCCATCTTCTCTTCCACTGTTTCTAGCCTCACATTTAATTTCTCGTTTTTTTTCCTACCATTTTCCCTAGCACCCAACAGCCTGATGCCAACATGTTAGAATCACCACGTAACAAAAAAAAAGAATAATTCATTAATCAGAGAAGTAATTCCACGAGAAGTCAGAGAGGTAATTGAGGGCATGCTATCCTCCCGAGCTCACGACTCCTTTACAAATAGAAAAGGAAAACAAAAATCATGCCCCAACACAGCTCACCCCCCACCCTTTATACACAATTCCAAACCAATTTTCCCAAAATACCCCAGCACCTGTCACAAGACAAAAAGACCTAGGACTTCACCCACAAATCCTAACTAACCAAGGAAAATGACCCAATTACCCCCTTATTCCTCCTGCCCAACGTCACCTGATCAGGAACTCTACCCGAGAAGCAAGCTAGTCCTGTTTGGTCATAAGGATAATCTTTCTTATTAGGTTAGAGGCGTCGCCCTGTGGGGTTACTCAAGGACAGGAATGGTCCCACTGTAAGAGTGGGTAGGGAGACAAGGTTAGCGCAGTTGCATTTGTTTCAGGTACGTAGGCAACAAGGTGCGAACTGGCCACCCAACCCAAGAAGTCAAGGGCGGGCCGCCCATAGAAGGTTCGACCTCGCCACCTTTCAGGATCAATCCTATGGGTAATTGGCGATGGGAATAACCAAGAAATTTTAAATGAGTAAGGAAATGTCAATATATGAATTGTTTCATTATTCATTATTTCCGGGTCTTTTTGTTGCATTCACTTACAACAAGAAACAACCTTAGAGCATCTAGAATACATGAAGTGCAATGGAGGTCTACCAGTTGTGTATCTACATAAGAATATAAATAAATCCCTATTATCCTCTCCTAACTTACAATGCCTTAGGAAAAAAAAAGAAAAAAAAAGAGCTAAATATGACAGCTAAAGTTTGCTCCTTTTAGAAATCATAATAATTGACCTCTACAATGGAAGGTTCAAATATGAAGTTGAATGTGCAAGTTTATTTAAGAACTAGAAGAATTATGATCTCCCTTTGTTAGGTCATTTTCTCTTTTTCTACCAGTGTTTTCTGATATTTGGATGTGGAAATCTTTTAAATTTGGACTATAATTTAGGGCTTCTAATGGAACCGACTCTAGCCGGAATCATGTCTCTCTCCATCCCAACGCTGCACAACTTTCTTGGACCTGTGTTTAGAATCCTATCGCCAATTTACCTTCTTTTCCATCCATAAAAGTTTTGTTTCTCTTATAAGTCAGTCGGCTCTTAGTCATGTATAACCTATTCGCTCCAGTTTTTTATATGAACCAACAAAAATTGAAATATATTGTCTCAAAAAAGGTCAGATAAATGAAAAATAGAAAGTAGTGTCAAATACCCATTCCTTGTCTCCAAAAAGGTCAGATCAATCGAATCTCGTGCCTTCAAATTTTAAAAAGCAGTACAATGTTCAGGCTTTTCTTTCTTGCTTAATTTCTTCTTTTTTTTTTAATTTTTGTTATTTTTTAAGTTCAGAAAATAAGAAAATGGCAATACATTTCAGATTTCAGGCTTCATAGAGGACAGAATTAAAGAATTTTATCATTCAACATTAGTTTTGTGGTTCTTAAAGAAACTGGTTTCAATCTGCTCTTTTTTCAACAATTGAATGGTCTGCAACTGAATTTGCAGCTCACAGAATGCTGTTTACAGCGATGGAGGATGGATTGGTCTTGGAAGCAGAACAGGTACAGAGAAATCAAATACACGGGGCTACACATCCTGGTTCCTCTCAAAGGACTCTCTCAAGGTGGGTGACACAGTTCGGTCCAGAAAGCCTCTCAATGCATGTAAACCTCAAATCATGGATGTTCCAGGAGGGACTGTCGTTGGTTTTGATGGTGAAAATGATCGAGATGGTTTTGTTTTGGTGAAAATCCATGGGAAACACAACCCTTTAAGGGTGCACATGTCAACACTAGAAAGGGTCACATCTGGCTTGGCCGTGACAGATTGGGTGCGCTTGAAGGAGCAAAACAGAAAGCACTCAACTGTTGGTATTGTACACTCTGTGCAGCGTGATGGAACTGTAGCTGTTGGTTTTCTAGGGCACGGGACTCTTTGGAGAGGGCAGGCCCTGAGCCTAAATGGCAGAAACTTATTGTGTGGGACAGTTTGTGAGGCTGGAAAACAAACGTGTTTACTCCCCAGGTTTGACTGGCCTCAAAGCAGGCGGAGCATGGGCTGCTGAGGATTTGCAAAGTCCTTCCAAATGGGTGTCTTGTTGTAAAGTTCCCAGGGAGGTTCATATTTGGGGATGAACCGAGCAGCTTCATGGCTGATCCAGCTGAAGTGGAGCTAGTTTCTTTCCAAACTTGTCAGGGTGTGATGAAGAAGTACCAACATATTGAGGATCTTCACTGGGCTGTTAGGCCTTTGGTAATTGCATTTGGTGTAATTACAACCTTGAGGTTCGAATCTTGCTGGTGGAAACCTGAGAGTAAGACTGAAGAAGAGCCAAAATGCGTCCCCAAATGACAGCCAGTACCAAGATGGCCAAGCTGGTGGCAACAACCCGGCATGGATTCCTCCTACTGTTGCAAATATACTTTTCAGAGAAGCTCCTCCCACAGCTGTTGCTAGGTAATTCATCACTCTTTCTATTTGGTCATAGCCAAGTCCTCAAAGCCATAGAAGGTGAATTACCATAGTATTGTATGCTGAATACCATAAATTCCAGTTCTATGGTCTCTAACTACTTCTACCATCATCATCGATCCGGTAATCTCTAATACTTCAGTGTCATTGAACTGTATATAACTACTGGAAGGACCTGTAAATATGCATATTTTTACACTTCATCTCATCTCATATCATGACATTTATTTGCTTTCCTCATTCATACCCTTTTCAGTTATCCATCTCTTATTGAGAATTTATATGCTATCTTCCATTGAGGGAAACTGGGAAGTAGACTTTCTTCATGTACGTTCACAAAGCTCATCCCCTCTTCTAGTTCTTCCTCCAGCTTTGCATGGCATGTTTTATTCAATATTTGTATTTTGTAATTTTTTTTTTTAAGAAATAAAACTTTATTTACAGTTTCCCTTTCACTGAAAAGTGTAAATATGCATATCTTTGTACGATCTCACGATAATGACGTTATTTCTGCTTTCCCTTTTATTCATTTCCAAAGTCATCTATCTCTTTGAGAATTTGTATTCATCTTCCAGTGAGGGAAACTGAAGTAAACTTTTCTTGATGGATGTTGGCAAGCTCACTCTTTCTAGTCTTTCCCTCCAGCTTAGCATGGCATGTTTCTTGTTCAAAATTATGTATTTTGTAATTCTGTTAAGAATAAAACTTATTGGAGCATTCAAATATGGAAAATAATATTTTTGCTTCTATGAAAGTATCACGTGACTTTACATTCTTATTTTTAATTCTTCTTAGACCATTCCATAAAAATAATTAAAATAATTTGTTTTTATAATAACTTCTTAAAAATAAAAATTTATTTTTATTGAATGGTCTTAAGAAAATTAAAAACAATTTAAAAAAATATGAATGAGAAAACATTCGTTCAAGTGGTTAAGGGATGGATGAGATAGGGTTTCGGGAGATCTTAGAATTGTGAATTGGGAATAAGTCGAATCTTTGTAAGAAAAAGAGTAATTACTAATCTTGTTCTAATTGGAGTTATTGTACCATGTGATAGGCAAAGTGAATAAGTAATGGATAAAAAAATTTCTTAAAAATGATTATATACAGATGTTAATAGTAAGTAAAATGTTAGCTTAAACTAATAAAATGTGAGTTGGATTGAAATATATTATCCAACAAAGGTTTGTAAAATTAGCCTATGGTGTAAGGCCCATAACAAAATTTCATGACCAACATTCTCGTCTCTTCCTTTATGTTCTTAGATCCACCGCTGAGAAGTTCCAAGTGGAAAAATATCAAGAGACTGCAAGGAAAACCAGAGAAGTACGGAGCTCACCATCTAGAGAAAATGAAGGGAACGTTATTTCAACCCCTTTGTAAGCTCAATTCGTTTCATTCTTCCTCCTCTCTTCTTTCTTCCTCTTTTCTTGACAAACAAACAAATCTGGGAGCGCACTAAAAGGCTCCTGTTTGGTTGCCGAGAAAGAAAAAATATAATGTTGCAAATCTAAAGAAAATGTCCCCATCCTATTTAGTTTCATGGCCTAAACTTGTTTTTCTTCCCTTTTGTTGCAAACCAAACTGCCAACTTGTAGGAAATACATCGAAGAAAATGGTTCCGAAGAAGAGGAAGAAAACGTAGAAAAATCAGCGGCGGGAGAAGAAACTGAAGGAGATGATTTTGATGACATAGCAGAGTCTGTCCAGTACAAGAACCTCCAGAAAGATGAAACAACCATACAAGGTAACAGCCGACAAACATTCTCCCTATTCTCCCGAGAAAATTAACTTTCCTGGAAAACAAGTAATTTTCTTGGATGCAAAACCAAGAAACCGATTCATGCTTTCCTGTTCTATACAAATCACAATCCATAAAACGTTAACTCATTTTGACTCTGTTAAACGACTCGGACAGAGAACATTTCCTATTGTTCCGAGAAAAATTAACTTTCCTGGAAAGCAAGCAATTTTCTTGGATGTTAAATCAAGAAATCAATTCATGCATTCCTTTTCTATACAAATCACAATCCATAAAACGTTAATTCGTGTTGACTCGGTTAAACAACTCGGTCCACTGAGAAACATTTCCTATTTTTTCGAGAAAATTAACTTTCCTGGAAAACAAACAATTTCCTCGAACACGAAGCCAAGAAATCAATTCATAATTCCTGTCCTAAACATTTATTATCACTATCCATATAACGTTTGACTCGTTTTGACTCGGTTAAACGAACTCGGAGTAACTTTTCATTAGGAGACGATCCTCCGCGATATGGGCTTTGGTTGCAAGAACAGAAGTCCAGAGCAGCAAGGCTTCACAAACACCTCAAATCAACATGGGCCCTGGAGAATCTCATCCTACAACATCTCTGTAGCTATGAAGCCCATTTCAACCGGGCCTTTCTCTCGGCCCGTCCCCAAGACCTGGCCCAACTTCTCATGCCCCAACAGGCCCCACCCCAAGAGCTCGCCTCCATGGCCTGGCTCGGCGATTGGCGACCCTCCGCAATCCTGGGCCTCATCCGGGCCCAAACCTGCTCCTCTCCCTCGTTCTCCGGCTCGGATTCCACCGTCCACCGCCTCTTGCCGCAGCTGATCCGCGAGCTCCGCGTCGAGGAGACGGTGGTGGAGGAGGAGATGGCGGAGATCCAAGCCACCTGCGTCCTCCGCCTCCCTTTCGCCACCATGAACCACCGCAGGGGCGCCGCCGCATTGCGCTGCATTCATTCGGAGTTCAAGAAGATCCACGGAGTCATCGCTAAGGCCCAAAACCTCAGGTCCATTTTCTCACTCTCCCTTCCAACCCTAACCAACATAACAGAAAATGTAACTGTAATAACCGCCAAAAAATGATGACAGGTTGAAGGCATTGGAGATGGTGGTGAACAAGGTACTGAACCAGGCGGAGGCGGCGGAGTTCTTGGTGGCTTTTGCCGGAATTCAGGAGGCCATTCACCAGTATGCGGCGCATCAGAGGGTCAGAAAAGGTGAAGTTTCGTTGTGTGTGAAGGCAGTGGGAAATAGCCAGAGTTGAATGATAGGAGGGAGGAGTGTAGGGCATCATATGAAGGTAACCAAAGTTTTGAATTCTTTTGTTTTCTCAAGTCAAAGTTTGAGTGTGTGATGTCTTTGGAATTTGACATGGGAATTACTAATACTAGCAAGTACGAATTTTTTCTCTCCTGGGAATTACTAATACTAGCAATTATGAATTTTTTTTTCTCTCCCTCTTTTAGTGGTTTTTTTTCTCGAAAATGTTGTTTGAAAAATAAATGAAGAAAATGGAGTTCCAAAATTAAATTTAAAACTATTATACGCTGTCAAATTTTTTTTTTAATTTTTTTTTTAAAACTATTATACTATAATTTAGTATGCACCTTGATTAATCTCATATTGGGGTTTGAATGATGATCATTTGAGAGCAAACTCAGAGACTGAATCACCCAAGCTACCCCTTTCAAAAGATATGTTTGGTATTTGTACTTAAATTTTATATTGAATTTTATCTTCTATAAAGGTAAGTTATATTTTTATCATAAAGTTTTTTACATTAACTCTTTTTTTTTTCTTTAAATTTGTTTACTTTACATGTCAAGATGTAGCATTATGTTCTTATTAGGATTGGTGCCTGAAACTCCTGTACCCACCTCACCTCTTTAATACACTTGAATAAGATCTCAACGGTTTTATATTGGCCCTATTTGATGGAGAGGGTTTTGTACCAAATTGAGAGGATTTGACCGCATTTTATGATCGGGATCAATCAAAACCTCTAATGCTGGTTGCTCAGAAAGACACATTAAGAAATGGATTGACTAATCTCAGCCAAAACGCCAAGTATGAGCACTCGCTTTCAAAAATAAATGATTATATATATACGGAAATAAAAAACAAGTTTGTTCCAAAGTTGTCAGTAATTACCGTCTTTACCCTAAGATTCTTACAAAACCCTACGAGAGCTTATTAGCCAATTGCCCCATCTTTAGTAATTAATATCTAATTACTATGTTAAATCTTACATACTAAGCACATGACATATTTATCACTAATTTACATAAAAAAATTGTTTAAAAAAAAAAAAAAAAAACTTTCATTTATAACCACGTAATATTTATCTATTCGTTACGCTGCTATTATTTTTGCAAATTAAGAATTCAAGAAATTTATATATTTTAAAATTTTAAATGATTTTTCAGAATAATGCTTAAATTCTTCAATAAGAGATATCTTATTTCTAATAAACTCACTTTATAAATCTAAATTATTAACAAAAAAATACTCAACAATAAATTATGTCAATATTTTTATTAATCATTTTATACACCAAGAACTATCAATCACCGTCAAATCAACTAACAAAGAAACAACTGTTTATCAGTTATTCTAGCTTGTCAACAAGGCCAATTAATTTAAGGAAAATATTCTGCTAAAAATTTTAAATTATGATAATTTTAATTACTTTCTTTACGGTTTTTTCTTTAAAAAAAAAAATACATTACTCTAAAAAAACCCCTTACGTGGGTTTGGGATGATTCAATTTTTGAAGCATGTGAATGTTGGTTATGTCCTTAAAAAGTATTTCAAATTTTCAGATAATAAAATTCAATTTTTTAAAATAGTTTAAAAAAAAAATACTATCATTTTCTACAAATTTAAAAACAGATTATTCTCTATAAATGCGAATTCAAACTTGTTTTTATGGAGTTTTAGATTGAAATACTTTATTTAAAAAAAAATTATAAAACTAGTTTGGAACCCAAATTAATGCTTAAAGAAATGCATAACAATGACGTCAGTTCATAACAACTGTGAATCAATTTTTATCAAATAATTATCCACGATAACAAAGAATCAAATAACAATGATTCGATAAAAATTCAATTATCGTTATCTACGATAAATAGATTGGTCATTTTCTAATCCTATGTGGCCTAAACGCACTATGTTGAATATTAATTTGATTAAAAACTAATTTTATAATTTTGTTTTTCAAATAAATTATTTGAGTCTAAAACTCATTTTATGGATCATCTTCATCATGCTGTACGATGAGAAAAAAAAGAACCAGTAATCTTAGTTTTCAAAAGTAGGTTTTTCTCCTATTCCTAGTGATAGTGGGAAAGTTAGAGAGAGAGAGAGAGATAGCAAAGAAGTCAAATATAAAAGAAAAACACAACATGTTCCAGAAAAGATGAAAGTCATAAAACATTCACTCACGTGGGTTGTAGTAGTCTAAAGCCCATTTTCACCATTCCTTGCTCTCTCCTCACTCCTTTTTTTTTTTTTTTCCTCATTCAATGTCTTCTCTCTTAGTGGAAACCAATTCAGCCTTCTTTTCGTCTCAATCCTTCTCAACAACTATTTCCCTATTTTATTTAAAGGAATTTTTCATTAAAACCCCAATATAATTACAACTCCTCAATCTTTGTATAAGATAATAGGAACCCGAATTTCATTTTTTAATTTTACATCTAATCATTCAAAAAATATTTTAGTTTTTATGGAAATAAAAATTTTATTCCTAAAAATGTCCTTGAATAAGGTAATGCCTTGCTTACCAACTTAACTAAACTTTAAGTACTATTTTATTGAACTTTAAGTACTACCTTAACTACTACCTTTAATGGTGGGTATTTTAGAAATAAAAATATCATTTACATAAAAACTAAAATATTTTTAAAATAAATGGATGTAAAGATAATTTCTCATTCTTGGATTTTGAATATTCTAATTATTTTCAAATATTAACACTAAAACATAACTTTTCCTTTTATTTTGGGAAGCTATGTTAAGTGATCCTCATTTCCTCATTTTAATTTATTTGAAAAATTAGAATTAAAAGGCTTGAAACCAAGACTAGAACCCCTTATTTTAAAAATATTTGATAAAAAAGATAAAATTTTTTATTAAGAGTCCAATAAACCTTAGATGCTACCATATATATTAGGTATGATCTCGTAGGTCGTACCCCATATCGTATCAAATATTTTATCA
This sequence comes from Tetrastigma voinierianum, assembly GCA_016808115.1. NCBI lineage: Eukaryota > Viridiplantae > Streptophyta > Magnoliopsida > Vitales > Vitaceae > Tetrastigma > Tetrastigma voinierianum. The sequence goes on along the minus strand of JAEQBH010003190.1, from coordinate 5,647 downwards.
TTTTTATCAAATATTTTTAAAATCAAAAGACCTGACTTTGGTTTCATGTCTTTTAATCCTAAATTTTTAAATAAATTGACACGAGTAACTCAACATAATTTACCCTTTTATTTTAATATAAAAAGATTAATTAAGAATGAAAAAAAAAAGAACAAGATATCAACAAATATGCCATCACATCTGGTTAAAAGGTAGGGGATAGGGTTGAAACATTCCTAAAGAATAATCTTAACCACCCTAGCCACAAAGGGAAATAGTAGTACTAAATGACATGGGGGTGGCCCCCATGGTTAGGCCTCCCACAGCCTCTCCTTTGTGTGCCACATTTCCACAAATCAATAACCACTATGAAACAATTTCACATGGCAATATTTTGACTTTTGTGCTCACTAGTTCTTTTTTCTTCTCCATACGTTTCTCCCATTCCCTTTTCAATCAATGGAAAACGAAGGTCTGTTTGCAGAGCCTTCTTGCTTTTGAAAATATAGAAAACATCTTTTTAATGTTCTTTTATTTTCTGAATTTAGTATTTTCTTTATTATTGTTATTTATATTTTTCATAACATATGTTTTCACATTTGTATGGATGCTCCTTATGTGTCCTATTTATAGATGGAATGTCAATACATGGAATGTCAATGGGTCACGTCCTACAACTGTCTGGGTGACTAATCAATCTTATGTCTCTTGTGTTTTTTGAATGCTTATGAAGAATGTGAGACACATTTCTAACAGCTGTTAGATTGGGAGATTTTTTAAGAAAACCTTACTTGATTGCCTAAATGATGAACGGATCTCATGGTTAATGGGCAATTTGTTGAAAGAAGAGGTGGATTTGGCTGACTAAAGATCATGTTAGCTGAGTGTAGTAATTGTGTGTTAGTTGAGGTGGATATATATATTGCTCGATTGAGGGAACTTTGCTTATATAAACTCTCAGTTTTTTACCCATCGATCGAAATATCTCTAAAGATTTTTTTATAAACTCTCATTCAAAAAGCCGATAAAAACTGCATCTAACGATCAAAACTCGAACTTCATAGTGCTTCAAACTTACTATATCTCTTCCTTATATATATATATATATATATGTATATATATATATTTTTTTTTTTTTTTTTTTTTTTTTTCGTTCACAATTTATTTAAACTTTCTTGGATTTTTTTATTTAAATTTTTTGAATTCCTCTTGTGAACTCTTTATCATTTTAAAGATATCATGATTGAAGATAGCGAGAACGATGAGAATTTTGAAGTAGTTGATAGATTTGAAAATTGATCAATTGAGTTTTAAATAATCATACTCATAGTTTTAAAAGGCGTACTTAAGGCGTGTCTTAGCTCAAGATTAAGGTTTTTCCGACATTTAGTCCAAAAAATAATAAACATTCTTCAAATACAGTGTTATAAATAATTCTAAATCTAACGTATTTCGCTTACGCCAGCTGCCTCAAGATATATTTTCTAAAATTTTGAAAACCTCATATTTGACCTAAAAGTGGCCTTTTTTGAAAAAACATTTTAAAGTTTCATAAATTATGATTATAACTTAAAGGGTTTCTTGAAAATACTTTTTAAAGTTTCAAAATTAAGTAATTTACACTAAAATTGTTTCGAATACACTTTCCAAAGTTTTAAATTACGAATTTATATTAAGCTCAGATTTTAAAGATTAACTTCACTTTTTTAATCTCCATTTTACATGGAGTTTCCATGTGGAGAAAAATACACTAAGGTTGGAATTATTTTTCAAACCATGTTATTTTAGATTTATTCACTTTTATATTATTTTTCAAACTCCCCCTCAAGATTAGGGGCATAACCAATGTGGAACTTTCTGAAAAAGAATAAAAAAATTAAAAAAAAATCTTTAAAAAATGTTGTTTGAAAAATAATCATAAATATAATGCAATTTTCTCCACATCAACAAGACATGTAATATTGAAGCTTCAAAAGTGGGGTTTTCGGAAAGTGTCTCTTCAGTTTTTCGAATTTTTAGAAAGTGTTTCTCCAAAAGATATTTTCAGCTAAAATTAAAAGATTTAAAATGTGAAAGTCATTCATTCAAATAACACTTTCAAAGATAATCGTTTCACACTTAGAAAGCGTTTCTTCAAGAGAGCATTTCACTTAATACAAAATTTTAAAATTATAAAAAGTATCTCTTCAAACCACACGTTCAATATAACATTTCAACAATTTAGAAAGTGTCTTTTCAAGAGACACTTTCAGTTTAAATACAAAAATTTTAAAATTATAGAAAATGTCTCTTCAAAAGACACTTTCAGTGTTCATTTAAAACTTTCAAACTTATGAAAGTGTCTTGAAGACACATTTAACATTTTAATAATTTAGAAAGTGTCTCGTAGGTATTAATTTCAACTTATTCAAAAAATTTAAAATTATGTAAAGCTGCTTATTCAAATACATTTTACATAACATTTCAACAATTTAATGCTAGTTTCAAGAGATCTCAGCTTTTTCTATTCTTAGAAAGGTTCTTAAGAGACACTTATCTTAAATTCAAAAGATTTTAAATTATAGAAAGTTAAGTTTCGTGTTAATTCAAAATTCAAAATTACAATGAGTCTTGTAAGCACAAAATTCTAAGATAACATTTCAACAATTTAAACATTCTTCAAAATATACTTTTTGTTTTCTCACAGTTTAAAATGCTATTATTTAAGAGACAATTTCACTTAAATTCAAAATTTTGAAAGATCTTTCATAAATTTTCAATTTTTTAAGCTCTGGCTCTCAAAGACTACTTTGAGAATTATCTCCAACAAATACTTTCCACGTGACAAAACTATCATGTATTTAAATACTTCTAAACCTATATTAATTATGTTATTACGCCCTTTGAAATTTTTGAAAAAGTTTCAATACGTGAATTGAACCCTTGCACATATAATATATACATTAAGATTTAAATTGTTACTCCAAATGCAAGGCACAAACTTTCACTTTTGAGTATTGCGCCTCACTTTTCCAAAACATATAATTTTATTTAAAAGGCTCACCTTGTAAAATTTAATTTCTTTTATAAACGCTTTTTTTCTTAAAATTTATAATTTATATGTTGAAATTTATATAATTTCTTTATATTTTTTTATTGAATGTTTCTTTTAAATATTAGGAATGTTAAATTTTTTATTAATTCAATTAGATTATGAAATTAATGTCATGCAAGGTTATATTTCAGTTCATTCTGTGCACCTTGTCTTGCACCTTGCTCCTAGATGCCCCTTGAGCCTTTTAAAATTATGATTACACTTTTATTAAAAATAGATTTGGAAGCTTAAGGTATATATATATATTCTTGAATCTCAACTATTTAAACTCAATTTTTAGAATAAAAATTATAAAGAGAATTAGGTGTGCCTCTTTGCTTCAAATCTTTTCTATAGTGAGGAATATTGTTAGGGAGATTTCTGGTAATGTGAGTTCAAAACCGCATTTGAATGAGAAATTTTATAACATAGAGTTTTGGTTATTTTATGTTTACATCAACTGACAAGATAAAGCCCAAATATATTGTTGCATTGAAATGAAAAAGATTTGATTTTAAAAGGGTTCAATATGAAGATGGTAAGAAATTAAGTTTTAATTCTAAGAGACTAGATGAGAAGTTCTAGAGAGAATAGTTTGCCTTTAACTAGATAAAACATGTATTCAAAATTTTCTTCATGGTGGATTTTATAGTTGATTAGTTCACAATTTCTTATCTTTTAATGATTTCTCATACTGTATCATTGCATCTTTGTCTTTAATTTATTTCTATGAAGTCTTTTCTAGATTTTGTTTTGGTTCATTTTTATAAAATTTCATACTACAAAAAAAAAAGGAGTTCCTATAGTAGGAGAATTGATATTTATTTGTTTGTGCCTATTTATATTAACTGTCTAAGAGAATATTGATATGGTTTATTTGTTTGATGAAAAATATGGGAAAAGAAAAAGAAAAGAAAATTAGGATGTATCAACTGCCATGCCTTAAAATTCTTTACAAGGCACCTAGTCACCTTTCACTATGTTCTTCTGATGCATTACTATGATCCACTAACAACTTGGTACCAAAACAAGTTTTATAATGGACATAATTTTTTATCCTTAAATCTTAAGTATGGATCTTGATCATCAAGAAGGCATCCTTAGTGAGATCCCCCTATTCCGTTGCTAAAAAATATTCACATGGGAAAATATTAAAACGTAGAGTAAATAAATTTGAAACGACATTAGATTTGGTGGTTTCCACTTAATGTGTTTGATAAAGAGGGATAAGGTCCATAAATCCCCTAATTTTGCCAATGTCTCATTTGGCACTTGAAAATTTTTGCGATCACAAGATATCTCTAATGTTTACTTTCGTCACACATGCACTTCCATTTAAAAAAAGTCATGATCATATTAGAAACTCTTATACGTGTGGGGCATTTAAGAAGGTTTAAACATACATTTTAACTATATGTATCCTTTTCTAATGACAAAAACATGACTAAAATAAGGAATGGAAGTAAATGTTAGGGCTAATGGAGGATCGAAAAAAAAAAATGTAAAACCCAAGAAAAATAAAAATTTTCTAAAAAAGAGCAAAATAGTAATTTGTCGCTCTAGTACAGATTGAAAACTTGGAAATCTTCTAGATCCTCAAAATTATTTAAATCCATATCACTATCGGGTTTCGGCTCACGAAATCTAGCTACCTGCACGTAAGCTCACTGACTGGCGTAATCGGATTTTCACGTATTTCAAAAAAGTTTAAACCTAACAAAGACACGGGTGACATTGGAAAGCGCTAAAAGGATATCGATAAGATCTTAAAGGCACAACAAGCTATTCATTGTGCTATCAAGGTAATGATTTGCGGTTGAAAGGCTATACTAATACTGATTAGGGGGGAGATTTAGATGAAAGGAAATCCACCTCACGATTTGCCTTCTTACTCAATAGTGGCGCCTTATCAAGGAAGCAGTTACAAAGCAATCTTGTATAACCCTATCAATAATGAAAGTTGAGTTTGTAGCATTATCAATCGTTGTGCAAGAAGGAGTTTGGTTAAGAAGATTTTTGGAACATTTGATTAATAAAGGAGATGTTATAGAGCATGTGCTTGTCAATTTTGATAGCCAGGCTACAATAGCTTATACAAAAAACCCTAAATTCCATGCTTAGACCAAACACATGGATATCAAATACAATTTTGTGAAAGATATGATGGCACAAAAGGAAGTGACATGAAGTACATAACAACACAAGAGATGGTTGCAGATCCTTTTACAAAGCGCATACCTAAAGAAGCATACTTTAGGCATGTCAAGACTTTGGGTTTAAGTAGATGTTAAAGTGCATGTACTCATAAATATGTACTCCCAAGTTTGTTTACACTTTTTTTTTTTGTGATAATTTTTATTCAATTCCCATTCGTTTATAAAGCATACATGAATGCATATGTTATGTACACATAGAATGCAGAAGTATGTTAAACTGATGAGAGATTAGTCTTCTCACACGAACAATCGCCTTTGTCACTTTGTGTGTATAAGGATGAGACGAAATTGAGCTTTATTATCTAAGTGATAATCGAGAGCGAAGGCTTAAATACAAATGTCGATTTCATTTAGAAGATCAATGGAATATATTGTTCTT